>OY728151.1:179282793-179896960 GCA_963277665.1 Viscum album
GGATCCCCTAAAAAGTGAAAACCCATGCTATCATCTTTAGATAGTCCTTAGTTATATACAATATCACTATAAATTACTTATCTCTAAAGATATGCTCAACTTTACACAAGGCAGGTCCACTTCTTCATTCATATGGATGACTAGACCCCACCATCACCCATCTATTCTAAGAAGAAGACCGGTTGTGTTTGTAACCATCCGATCATTTAGGGTTCGAAAATGCTCAAAAATCCTAGACCACTGACTCGATCCAATCCTCTATCACCTAAGGGTCTAGATCACGACGAAACCTAAGTAATCACTATTTTTTGAACTCAAAAAATCATGCTAATACATATTGAATTATTATCTTGACCTTCTAGAGCTATCAACTATCCAAAATATAGATGATCATTATCCTAAACCACTAGAGGCTAGTCCACCAACTACCTATCAGGTGGGAGCACTAATATATGCTCGCATGAATGGAACACCACAAAAATAGGTTCCTTAAATAGGGTTGCACCACTCAACTGGTAATCATCTTTTCCCTATTTGGGGATCCGAGCTATTTTTCATCATAGATTTATCCTGAAAATAAAAAAGATGTACCACAATCAAATTATCATATATAGGTAACTTACTCATGAAGGAAAAGGATGTAAAAATACTCAATCCTATATGATTCATTTTTCATTGGTTTCCCTGCGACTAGTTTCTCATCATACTAACTTGATACCCATGATTCCAGCTTCCTAGTGAATATATATTTTGGACACCACACCATTACTAGTTTAACTAGCTTGAGGGCCTAACTTGATACACATGAACATAATTTTCCTATGATCCCAAACCAATACTCATGAAATGTCTAACTAAAAACACATTCCTAGGAAAACCCTACTTTAATACAACTCTATCATAACCTAGACCATAGGTGTCCCACCTAGGACAGAAATAAGTTTATAGAGACACACCAAAACTACCTTTAATAGGGTAGAGGCTGGTGACAAGTTCTAAGAAGGATTATCACTAAAATATGAAGCCTAATCTTAGTGTTCCCACACACACACACGCCTTTCACTATGTAATAGTTAAAAAATATAATAAATCATTTACCTCCTTATAGTAAACAATGTTTGTGAAAACCTACAAGAAATACATAAAAGTGTAGTAAATTAATATAAAATTATAAGGGTAAAATTCATTCCTAACTAGAGATAAAGGAGGTCCTAACCAAAAAACTACTTTGAAATGGAAAAACATAAGAGATCTTAGCTCACAATCTCTGATAATAAGCATTGAACGTTATTAGTACCTCCATGTACTTCTATGATCCACTAATTCTAGGTCCAAAAAATCCACTTACAATATATTTTTTTCCTTAATAGTACATTAAATATGTTGAAGAATCCCATATAGGGGTGATTATCAAACTCCACATCCATCTAAGGATGATCGTGAGTCCATATGCATCTCCAAATGTCCCATATATGATGCTAAGAAACATGTGCTACCTCAAAAGAATAAGAGTGGAGGGATCACTCCTCACAACTATAATCCACATCATAGATAACACTCTCTCAAGTGGAGGACTCTCACCCTAAATAATATTGATGAATATGGGAGAACCACTTTATAGATGAAGGATTTCACCCTCTGTAATGTAGGGTATTCTTGAACCTACCTATATAAAGAGTATGGTGACTCGTTCCCTAGTGATTCATGGAATACCAACCCTGGAATCTCTATGATGATTAAACATCACCACTACAAACCACTAACCAGAAATTAAAGAAGAATCTGACTCATTCCACCTTGTGTCATATCTATGATTCTAAAATAAAGGCTTTCATCGCATCCCATGAAAAAATATAATCATAATGGGACATTCACAATCCCCAATTTGAGTCCCAAAAATGAGATACATAAGCTATTAGGTTTTTGGAAAAGGACATGATGTCTGATTTAGGGAACACATTGTGTGGAAACACTTGATAATTTTTTTGTTATTATATATTCATGGGTCTTCCATCCATATTTCTCCACATAGTGTGTCCCTATAAGGACACGATGTGTCTGATTACCCGGGGTCCCATATGTGTACCCAATCACACAGATCAACCACTTGGGTAGTGTCACATGGAATGTATAACTACTACATGACATGTGATATTTTACTCTGGATAAATCACTATCCACTATGATAAATTGAAAAACATAGTGTGTATTCCTCTTAATTACATGACATGTAATCGAGATTTTGACAGATAGTGAAGTATCATCTCTTAATCTTCACATGATCACCAGATCTAGAAAAATCCTCCATGAAGATCACTATATAATAGAATAAATCTTCAAAAATTAAAGTAAAGAACCTTTCATCATTAATTCTATAACTCTAGTAGCTAGAAAACTGGATTTTAGTCACTTGATCATGAACTGTCGTGCCTCCCATTTCCAAAACAGGGTCTAGATCCTTGAAGAAAAACATCTATGATCCCTTATTACCTCACAATTATACTAAAAATAATCAATCCATTGACTTTTTCATGAAAAATATTAATTTAGAGGTTTTATCATTCTAAATATTTTCTAATAATTTCAGATCACTGAACCCATGGGACAAAAATAATGAATGGAGATAGGATATGCACAAAAACAAAGTGAGGTTATCATTAGCTAATGAAAACCTGACCAATAATCATAATCACTGAAACCAAAGGGATGAAACATGGGAAAATGAAAATAGATAATCATAATCTCAAACACAAATTAAATTTTATTTCATGTGGATAATAGGATTCAATAAAATTAAGCATGTAATTAATCGATGCTTAAAAATAAAAATCCTACATCTTGAATAAATTAATTATTATTCAAGAAAACATTATATAGTGATTTGATTCAAGATTATACTAAATTTTTCATTCATAATATGAATATCCTCAATCATTATTTATCGATCCATGATCACATGTTCATCAACTCCAATGATGGCACAATCCTCCTCCTATATATCCTCCAAGGGCTATGTAGATAACCCTAGGGATTTTACATAATTGAATATTTTTAAAGGAGGGGCTAGGTCTAGTAATTTAAAAACAAAAATAATTTAATTTATTTAATCCATCTACAAAAAATTTCCTTCCATATAACATCCAACACCAACCAACTATATTTCATGCCTACGGTAAACCCACCATTCTAGAAATAGCCACATTCTCAGATTTTCCATCTAATTTTCCAAAAAAGGAAATACCATTAATACCAAAAATATGGTTGAATGTTATTTAATGTATATAATATTTTGAATATATTAATTTTTGGGCCATATAACACCAAAAAAACCCTACAAACTCCATGTAAAAATCCATAGATACATAAAGAAATATTAAAAGGATCAAATTCTGAAAACTAGAGTTGTTAAAATCCCTATATATTTTCCTTATGTAAATTTTATGTTAATATATTATTATACATTTAATACCAAACTAAAATAAATTTTTGATAATATAAAATTTTATCCATTAAAATATATCCATTCAATTATCATTTATAAAATAACATAATAATATTATGAAATCTACAAACACAAAGGAATGAAGTGGCATCAGGTATAGAAAATATCCCTTATGAATCTCATTTATCAAATATTGAAAAGGATTTATCTTATTTAGTGTTTTCTCTTGATAAATCTCAATATAAACTCTAACAATTATAATTCGAGTGATGTTTTTTATGGGATAAATTTAATCTTGTGGTAATTTCCATAAGATCTATGCAAGAAAAATCACCACCCTTGACTGCCACCAAAGCATACCTTATGATTAGATATTACATAGAGATAATGAAGGGATATGTAACTAGAAATAATTATGATATAATTATGTATTTATTAATGTAGTAACATATTTATCACATGTATTTTACACATTTGAAATTTTTAATTTTAAAAAAGAAATTAAATTTTTTCTATGAAAATATATTTTCTTATTATTTCATATATAAAAACAAAATTTTATAAAATTTTGAATCTGAATAAGAAGAACATAATTTCATTTTTTTTATTTATATCATCAAAATTTTCAAAGTATTAATTTTTTGGATTTTTTAGAAACATTGGTTTTTCGGGGAATAGCGATTAAAATATAATTTTTTATAAAACCATCTATTTTATGAAGTTGTCATAATAAAAGGGTGATTTAATTTTTTTTAAATACTTTTCATATAAAATATATATTTATTAGTAAAATAAATCATTTAAAATTAATATATTTAATTTAATAAATCATTTTTGTCATTTTTTAAATTTATTAATATTCTGCTCTAAAACAGATTTATTCATTTATATTAGAAATTATATTTAATAACTTGTAGAAATTATATACCAAAAATAGATTTATTATTTTAGGTCAACATGATATTATTATTTAATAAGTTCAATTTAATTATTGATCAAATTATAGTTATTTTTTTAAAGGTAAAAGGAGCTTTTATTAATAATCAAATAATAGTTATTTCTAAGATTATAGTTAATGAACATGATAATGGTAAAACTGTTATTTTCAATGAATATTTTTATTGTGTAATTATTTTCTAATGAACTAGATTAATCTATTTTAAAAAATGAAATGTTTCAGTTTTTTATTGAGGAAAATATCCTTTAAATTTATTTTAAAACATATAGTTTTATCTAAATGGAAATTTCTAATAGGGTCAATAAGGTTTCAGGAGTGTTTGAGCTTAGTTTAGGGCCTATAGTTTTGGTTTTTAGAGAATTTAACTGAGGTACATGGTTGGTATATGATTTTTAGTAATTGTGCAACTCAACTATGCATCCCAGATAGAGAGGATAATGGTTTTTCAAACCATAAAACATAGTATTGGTGACCATGTGAAACCTGCAATTTATTACCGTGGCGATTCACATGGTTTGAACATGAATTTTCTAACCATGCACCCAAACCATCGAAGGGGTTATCTCTTTGATAGTGGTCATTCATGATGTGTACATGGTTTTCCTAACCATGTTCTAAGACCATGTGAGGTATGGGTTCTTGGAAAGTTTCCAATTCATGGTTGGTTCTTAGTTTTGCAAATCATGCGTCAAAATTATATGGCCATCTAAAAAGTGTGAAATTATAATTTCCCCTTATTTTTCAGCCTTTAATTTACCCTTATTTATCCCTATTTTCATATAGAAGTCACATATGGGAGATCTCCTCTCCTCATCAAAGGGTTTGTTGGATCTACCTCACAAGATCTCTGTTTTGATCACCATCAGTTGTGTTGGATCTCCCTCAATAAGTCTATCATCCTCTTTTCTTCTTTTATTTATTTCTATCACCATATTTGGAATTATCTCTATGAAAAATAATATGCCCAATTTTTAGGGTGTTTTTTTAGTTTCTCCATTTTCTCTCATTTCATCCAAAATTATAGGTCGATACTAGATGAGGAGTCTTCTATCCATCTAAGGTAGGTGGTCTTGATATTTTCCCTATGAGTCTAGTTGTTTATATATTACAACATTGTTCCATATGATAAAATTCCAACATGTTCCCAATAAAATTAATAACTATTTAATTTATTAACTAACCATAAACATATAAGTGTCATTATAATTTTTTACATGGTAGGAGGATAATGACATCAACTCTAACCACCACTTAGGGGAGGGTTCTATTAAATGTTATTCGAGTACTATTTTTGTCTTGTATTTAAACCACATTTTGAGGCGAATTTTTTCCCATTCTAATGAAATGAATAAATTCATTTAAATAAATTATAAGTGGTTTAGATTATTCACTAAGCATTGATAATTTATTAAATTATGACTTGGGTGATACTTATATTCCAATCAGAATGCCTTGGACTGAGTTATATGACATATTGAACTCAATTCACCTAAACATGATCATTTTTTATATTATTATTTGGGAGATTCACATATTTTATTTCGGAATTCCATGTATGGGATCCAAGGACCAATGGAATTATATTATTCCATTGGTGACACTTGGAATCTGATTTGGAAATTATTGTATGGGATCAAAGGAAAAAATGGAATTACATTATGCTTGACTATGGTCAAGGACATGGATCAAATTAAAGGGGAGTCATGCCTTATGATATACTTGGATTTTTAAAATGAAATTCCTTGTATAAGCTCATAAGGTGTTATCTAATTCCTTTATGTGACCTCTAGGTGAAATATGACACTAGGGTTTGGTCAATGCCTTATATATGAGAATACATCAGTGTAACACAATGGTTCAATTATTTTCTAGAAATGAATAGACTTCCTTAGAATATCTCCTGGGATTCATATTGATTATTAAAAACCACCTTGGATTATCTCATTGGGATCTGGTCATGTCTATAACTGATGTTACTTATGAATCATTCACAGGGATCATGTAGAACCCCATAGGGTGAAATTCCAAGGGTATGCCTCTTTAGATTAACCTTAATTGTTATGTCTTGAATGACATGGAACTTGTGGAACCCATATGATTATCATTGTACAAGTATTTCTTGGTGATATTACTTGGGTATCAACATTATTTATATATATTAAAATGATTAGAGACATTATGGATTAGGTTGAAGCTGGTTTGGTTGGCTAGGAATCCATGTCGAGCCTGAGTCCAACATGGTTTATTTATATTATTGATGTACATTTATTATACATGTACACTATTCATTTTGTTTTCATAAACTGAATAGTATTATACAATATTTCTAGGGGCCTACTTATTTTTACTTAAACCTAGTTTTGGTCATCATTCAGTACCTATAAAGACTTTATGGATGCATATTAGGATAAAGGAAAGTGCCCATATATGGATGTCTGATTTTTTACTAGGTTGGAGTATGGGAGTAGAGGATTGAGATACTTCTTGGGATTATTTTATAGTTTATATTTTGGTATTTTATACAATTTTTTTATATTGTGTATTGTTTTATTCCTGCTCCCCATTTTTATATAGACATGACATCATCATTTTTTTATATGATATTGTTTAGTTTTTTTCTATATTTATTATCGAGATGATTTAATTTTGTTTTCTCCATTATAATACTTCTATTGATTTATATATTATTCATCATTGTTATCTACCCTAATAAAAGGGGTATAATCTCCCTATAATAACATAATAGATCATCGCTATGAGTATCCTACCACTAGCATAGAGGGAGGTGCGCTTGAGGCCATGTGGAAAACTGAGTTTGGTTACTTAGGAGTTAGTCGGATCTTGGATGTCAGAAACTAGTATCAAAGCATTATTTTTCTTTCCATACATTCTAGGTTGGTAGAAAGTAGAAAAATACTTGTAATAACTTGGTAATAATACATTCCTATGAATAACTAACCCATATTAATGGGAAATCCATGTTTCTAGGGATGGGATTTTTTGTTCTAGATTTTTTCTATTAAAATTATACAAATTTCTCTATTGGGAAACGCACATGATTTTTGGAACTTTTTAGGATTATGTATTTATGACCTTGGGATTTTATGGAAATGGAGCATTATCCTATGCATCATAATAGGCACTTAAGATTTTATTTGTATTCTATATTCCATTCTAGGTTTATTGTGTTTCCTGCATTTCATATTTCAAGTCATATGTTCCTTAGTTTCTACAATTATAATTTCAATAACATATTTTATGGGAACCAGGAAAAAAATTGGTTTTGTAAAGTGTATTCGTAAGCCTAAATGTTTTTCCCACATATCTTGATGGTGGCACCTTGACTAACCAATTATGACATGTTTAGTCCATGAAACTTTAGTTACTTGGGTTAAACATCAGTTTATCATGATTAATCAAGTTCCAATGAAAATTTATAAATTTTGTGTCTATATAAATTGGTAATAGTGATACATATAATTGAATTATAATATAAGGACTTGTCACATCCTTAGACTGGTTGTAAGGGTCAGGTTTCAGTTACATGAATATCAACTGTAACTTATAATGCTTAGGTATTTATAACATGAGAATGGTAATTAATCCAACTAAACTTCTATATAAATATAAAATTTGTCAAATTTTGACTCTTAAATGAATTGGTTTTCATTAAATAGGGTCTCCAATTACAAATTAAAGGGAATTTTCCTCTATAACTTTCAATGGACACTCAATATAATGGAACCCAAATGCTTGGAACTTGGAATCATACCAATACCCTAACCATACATTTAAGTAGTTGGGTTAGTATATTTTGGGAAGTGATCCCTTATTCCTATCTTATTATCATAAGTAAAACTATTCTATTATATTATCATGTTATGAGGATTTCATTTGTAATTGTATATATATGCCTCCTCGATAGCCTCAAGTCATGTTCTTGGAATATAGTGACGAATATACTCTTGAATTGATGGTACCTAACCAAATTACAGTGACACTAGTGGCATCTCTAGTGGTACAACCTATTATACCTATAATGGGAATTTATTCTCACCATCAAGAGGCTTTCTTTCAATTATTTTACTCTATGGAGGGAGCTCTAGAATCTTCTCCCACTGTGTCAGAGTTGATTTAAGAGTTATAGAAACAACTCTACATACTTGTTAGGGGTATAGTGGACTCCAGGCTAAAGATTTATGGATAAATAACATTATTTAAATGAATTACCATTTGGATAAACCTTCAAAAATGAGAGTGAATCTCTCTCTATATATATTTTTTTGATCCATCAAGCATTGGTGGGATGTTATAAATTATGCATATTAGTATTAGGACGTGACTAGAGGTACTTATACACTAGTTTCTTTGATTTATGTTTCTTAGAGATGATAAAAGATAAAATAGATATATAATTTATTCCCCTTGTATAGGGTATTGTGTATGCTATGGAAACTTTAGCTCAATTAACCACGATTCAGTGTTTTTCATTAACTTTTACTAGTGAAAATATGTCCATGGTGAGATTTTTCTATGATGGGAATAAGTATTCCATCTGATCATAGGTGAACATGTTATGACTGGTTACCATTTATAAGATAGTTAACCTAGACATTGTCTTTGATTAAAAATTTAGAGAAGAAGAAGGTATAGGGCTCAATGGTTTAGAATCAAGATAGAAAAGTGGTACATTCATTGGTCGGAAGCATCACATTGTGGTATTTTTCCATGGTAGTGGTAGTCAGAGTATACAAACAAGTAGTTATGTTGTATGTCAATTGTATGTAATTCTAGGTAACATGAAACCTTATTTTGATAAATACCTAGTTAATTATCGAGCCTATAGAAGACTAGGTTATCATTATAGATTCTATTGAAATGTATTACCTTTCTGCAATGGGAGAGGATCAATACTATCTACTCCATCTGGAGAAGGATTAGTAGCTTCATGTTGGGCTAGAAGATAGAGTACCATTGGTCATACATTCTCAGGGGTGGATGAGGCCAAAGAATCCAAACATATGATATGAAATTATAATAGAGCGGACCTTCTTAGGGAGGTTAGGTTGTAGCTCAGGGTTCTAGATCAGGACAATTAAATGAAGTACATTCTTGGCCTAACTAGTATAGTATCATTCCATATACAATATGAAGTATGATTTTAGTATCCTTGACTTTACTATCCAATTTGTTCAATACAAGTGATTCACACTCATTTATATTTATGGTTGTCATGGAAATTCTTTTTCTATTAATTCATTTATTTTTCTGAGTGACGAATCTTGATACTATACTGGGAATATGTTCAGAGATTGTATTCCAATGCAAGTAGTGCCCCTTGATATTTGATATTACTATTTGTTAAGGAATCACTTTATCCTTGAGTATATAGGATTTAACATAATTCTCATGATGGACTTCTTGGTTCTTTATCATGTCCATAATGATTTTTTTTCACTATATGATGTATTTTCAATCACCTGAGTATAGTAAATATATTTATAAATGTGAATTAGATTTCCAAGATATTCAAGATGGACCAGAGCATCGTGGAGTAGGTGGGGTGTCATCTGATATTTCTAGTATTTTTTTTATAAATGATTGAGGAGTAAAACAACTAGATTTTATTTAGAGGTGTAGATATTAAGAGATGTTTTTTTTGATGAATTTTTCATACTACCTCTGAAGAGATAGATAAAGTTCACTATAGATCTTGTTCAAGGACCAGAGCTAGTATCCATTTCTCTATAAATGATGGATCTTACTAAGCTTATGGAACTTAAAAGGTATTTAGAGGACCTAGAAGCGAAAGGTTCTATTTGACCCAGTACTTCTCCTTGGGTTTCACAAATTCTTTTCACCAAGAAGAAAAATGGGACCCTAGGCTATGTGTGGACTATTGTAGGATGAATTCTATTACATTTAAGGACTGGTTCCCTCATATATATGATAACTTTGATCAACTATAATGTGACATAGTCTTATCTAAAATGGATTTCAAATCAGGTTATCATCAGGTAAGGGTTAGATACTTAGATATACCATTTACAACTTTCAGAAGAAGATATAGACTATTTGAATACTTGTTAATGTCATTTCTAAGACCTACACACTGACTTTCTTTATGGATTTTATGAATTGTGTTTTTTCACCTATCGTTGGACTCCTTTGGGTTGGTTTTCATGGATTCTATCTTAGTGTATTATCAAACTTGATATGATCATTCCAAACACATTAAAATCATTTAGAGTATACTAATAGGTCATACGTTCTTCACTAACCTCACAAAATTCCAATTATGGGTTGAAAAAGTTCACTTACTAGGTCACATCATATGGTAATTAGGGGTACATGTGGATCCAAAGAAGGTGATATTCATAGTTTCATGGGATAATCCCAAGAAAATTTTTGATATTTAGAGATTCATGAGGTTAGTTGGTTACTATAGGAATTTTATCCAAGATTTTTTATTCCTTGAAGCTCCACTTAAAGAATTGACTAAAAAAGGTGTAAATTTTATATTGTCTAAATATTTTGATTAAACCTTTTAAATATTTGAAAGGAAGGCTAACCTCAATTTCAATAATAATTTTTCATGAGCCTAAAAGATTCTATAAAATTTATTTTAAAGCATCAGGCATAGGTATAAGAGCTATTTTCATGAAATTATAAAGAGTTAATTCATATGAGTCTCATCATTTGAGACCTAACGATCATAATTACTAAACACATGATCTCAAATTAGTAGTTTTGGTTCATGATTTATGTTTTTGGAGACATTATTTGTTGGGATAATACTTCGATGTATACACAGACTATAGAAGTCTCAAATACATTTTCACTTAGTGAAATTTGAACCACATACAATGAATTTGGTTTTAATACATTCATTATTTGGAATTTTATATTGTTTATAAGGCTAAAAAAGGAAATTGAAGTTCAAGATTATCTGAGATGGAAAAATCATACACAAGTTATTCAAGAAGATAGTAGTGATTGAAATTTGATTGATCTATTTTCTAAGATGCATCTAGAGGTTCAAGATGTCACAGAAAACTTGTACTCATAGCTATATCAGTGAATTATTCACTTTTTTATCTATTGAATATGAGAAAGATTTTTGATCGTAAAGACTTAGTTTTGAGGGAAGGTATTTTAGGTGAGGACCTAATTCCTAGTTGGGTTATTGATAGGGTTGAGATCTTGTCTATTTAGGAACATTTCTAGGTACCTATATATGTGTGAGAGTAATTCATGTGAGATTCTCATGCTTCAAAGTGGTTAGTAAATCCTATACATAAAATGGTTTATTATGTCTTCTTTCACTAGTATTGGTAAATTATGATGAAAAGTAAGATCGTGGGTTTTGTTACATGGTGTTCCACCTATCTTCTAATGAATGAATAACACTAGTGCTTATCTTGTCTTTTATAGTCGTTACCCATTTTGGAGTGGAAATGGGATGATTTCCCTATGGATTTTTTTATGAGTTTGAGGAGGTCATGTAAAGGCGGTGATGTAGTATGGGTGATCATGGAAAGGTTGATGAAGGAAACCCATTTCTTTCATTTTAGGGATACCTTTTTAGTGGATGGAATTGGTATAATTTATGTATAAGAGATTATACACCTTCATGGTGTTCCATATACAATCATATTGGACAAGTATTCTCAATTAAATTCTTGATTATAGTAGTGTTTATAGAGGGATTTTGGATCATAAGTACTTCTGAGTATAGCATACCACCCTCAGACCGATGTTCAATCTAAGATTACTATATAGGTGTTGGAGGACAAGTCCATGGCACATGTACTTTATTTTTTTAGGTTCTTGGGAATGAAACTAACCTCTTGCTGAGTTAAATTATAATAATATTTTCCAATATAAAATTCGAATGGTTCCATATGAGGCACTCTATAGTAGGCCATGACATTCACCCATGTGTTGTTTAGAGGCATGATATGTAGAATTATTGGGACCTCATCTATTTTTAAGAGACATCAAAGAAATTTCTTTTAATAATAAATCATATAGGTATAAATAATTCATAGTAAGAAGTATTATGTATATTATTATCTTCAAACACTATAGTTCATGGTGGGAGATCGATTATTCTTTCATGTTTCATCTGGATTGAGGAATCAAAATATTTATATATAATGGAAGTAGGAACGTAGGTTTTTCATACCTTTCAATAAATTGGAGAGAGTTGTGAAGGTAGCCTATTGGATATAATTACCTCATAGGTATCTTGGAACACATGTTGTCTTAGATGTTTCACAACTCCACTATTATCACTATGACACATCACATGCTTCTAACCCTGAGGAATTTGATTTATAAACTGAGGATTCTTTTGGAAAGTATCAAATTTGTATCATTGATCGTAACATAAAGAATCTATGAGGAAGGTTGGTTCCTATAGTATGGGTTCTAGGTCATCATTTCCATGTACAAGATGGGACCTATGAGTGAAAGTTTGATATATGTGCTCAGTGGCCAAATATTTTATTGAATAATACACAACTACCCCCATAAGGGAAACTCAAGGATGAGTTGTTTTAATAAGGATAGGTTATATTATTCTAACTTTTCATTGTGGTATAAATCCTTTGAATTTATATTTAATCCACTCATTTTATCTAAATGGAAATTCATAATGGGGTCATAGAGTTTTTAAGAGAATTCAAGCTTGATTCGAGCATGAAGTTTCGGTTTTTGGAGAATCTGATTGAGGTACATAGTTGGCACATGGTTTATAGTATTATTGAATCTCAACCATGAATCTTATAATGGGAGGAGTATAGATTTTCAAAGCATGAACCATATTCCACATAGCTATGAGAAACCTATAATTTATTTTAGAGGGAATTCATAGGTTTGGTACACGATTTATCTAATTATGCACCCAACCTGTGTATGGGGTTGGCTCTTTAACAGTAGCCATACATAGTTTGCGCATGTTTTTTCTAACCATATTCTAATACCATGAATTTTAGTTGTTCTAAAATAATTTATAATTCACTATTGGTTCAAATTTTGGATAACCTTGTGTAAAACCCATGCACCCCTTTAAAAAGTTTAAAATCCCAATTTCCCCCTCCATTCATTTAACCCTTAACCCCCCATTTTTCTAAAAATTTGCATATAGTAGTCAAGCATGGGAGATCTGCTCTCCTCCTCTTACACTTTGTTGGATATCCCTCATAAAAACTCCATTTTTATCATAATTAGTTGTGTTGTATCACTATCAGTTATTATATTATTCCACTTTCTACTTTTATTTATTTTACTTTCTATCATCGGTGTTGTCCATGTGTGACCTAATATACCATATTTTAAGAGTGTTTTTATAATTTCTCTATTATATATTATTCCATCACAAATCATAGGATGATAAATGTATGTAGAGTATTTTACCCATCTAAGGTAGGTGTTCTTGTTCATTTCTCTAAAATTTGAGTTGTTTATATCTTGTGTCGTTGTGTTACACATCGTACCTCCCATGTGTTGCCTGTAAAATTAATACCACTTCAATTTGATAACATTGAATCAACCTAGAAGTGTTATGAGACCTTTTTATATGGTTTGAGGCTAATGAACTCAGCCTAAACCACTACATTTGGGTGGGTTAGATTAAATGTAATTCAGAAACCGTTATTTCCTTGTATTTAAAATACCTTTTGAGGTGTGTTGTTTTACCTCTTTCTAATGAAATTATTAAATATATTTAAACAAATATTAAGTGTTAAGAATGACACTCTTATACTTCATAATTTATTATATTATTCCATGGGAGATACTGGGATTCTAAACAAAATGGATTGGATGGTCTCATATGATATATTGAGTTAAATTCACCCAACTATGATATTTTACTATATTATTCCTTAGATGATACTTGGATTATGATTCAGAATTCCCTTGATGGACTCAAAGGAAAAATGGAATTATATTATGCCTTGGGAGACACTTGGATTATAATTCATAATTTATTGGATGGGATCAAAGGAAAAATGGAATTATATTATTCTTAACAATGGTCATGGACTTGGATCACTTTAGATGGGTGGAATTCCCTGGGAGATACTTGGATTTATGATATTAAATGCCTTGGATGGTCTCATAATCCACCATATGATTCATTGATGTGACCTCTAAGTTAAATACCACACTAGGGTTTGGTTAGTGTCTTACATACATGAATGTCTCAGAGTAGAACTAACAGTTCACTTATTTTCTGAAAAAGAATATAATGAATTCGATTATCTCTTTTGATTCAAATTAATGATTACAAACTAACTTAGATTAACTCCTTAGCATCCAATCAATTATATAATCATGGATACTTAGGAATTGTTCATGGGTCTTGGTATAAACCCCTTAGGTTGAAATACAAAGGGTACACCCTTTTGGATTACCCTCAGTTGTTTAGACTTAAATTCCATGGAACTTGTAGAAACTATATAATTGTTAGTGTATATGGATTCCTCTATTATATACCTTGGGTATTAAATTTATTTATATAAAATAAAATGTTCATAGATATTTTGTCTTAGGTCAAAGTAGGTATGGTCAGCATTGTATCCATTTGGATCCCGATCCAGACATGGATTATTTAAATTATTATTTCACATTTATGATCATTTTATATTCACATAATGGATAGTATTAGAAACTTTTAGTATTTTCCTACTGAGTTTTACTCACACCCTATCTGGGCAGTTTTTTGGTACCCAGAAATACATCATGGATGCAAGTTGGGATAAAGGGATGTTCCTAGTTACGGATGATTGATTTTGGTACTAGGTTAGAGTATTGGGTTAGAAGAACAAGCTATTTATTGAGATTCTATTAGAGTTTATCTTTTTTTATTTTTAAAAAAATTTGTTATAGAATGAATTTTTGTATACATTCTTCCCAATTTTGTATTTTCATGACATCGTCATTTTTATCTAATACTATTCAATATTTTTTATATATTTTTTATCTGTATGATTTACTTCCAATGCCTCTATTATACCACCTATAATAATTTATCTATTATTCACCACTTTTATCAACTCTAATATAATGGGGTATAGTCTTTCCATTATTCCATCATAAACCCTCAATGCTAGTCAGAAGCCTCTTGTGTATGGAGAGGTGTGCTTGAGGCCATGTGGTCTACCATGTTTGGTTACATAAGAGTGAACCTTGTCCATGACGTCACAAAAAAGGCTTTATCATAACTTTTAATCCTTCGTTTAAATATAATATCACTCAATCAATTAGTAATCAATACAATATAGGATTGAAAAATCTTAATGGTCAAAATAATTTTTTTCTACAAACCAGTAATATATATACAATGATTTAATTCAAAAGTAAATTTTATATTTTTTTGAAAGTGAATTAGATTAAATGGGGATTATATTTAGATTCAAAAACCAAAAATTTGGTATAACATATTATTTTATATGTTTAGTAAAACATAAGTTACTTGGGTAAATAATAGTCAACCCAGTAAAAATGAAAAAATATAATATTAAATAATATCAAAAATGGTTAAAACATGTGTGGAAATACTTGGTTGGGGATTTTCCTACCCAATATCATCCCACATTCCATTATTTAGAAATTTTGTATGATTAAACCTTGAATATTGTAATTATATCATTGAAAGGTAAAGGGTATTCAAAAAAAGTTTCCATTTCTTTACTTATCAAAGGGGATGGAATCTACCCTTTTAATAATTCACTTTCCCATAAAAATATCCTTGAACCCCTTCCCAATTATTCTATCTTATAAGTCCCTTTAATTTATTAAGGACTTAGGTAACTACATGTTATACTAATTCTCTAATAACCCCAAATTAAATAACCCAAATCCAATATTTACTTTCTTTAATTGTTATGAGATATAGGGGAACACACCATGCAAGATCAATCAATTTATATTTCTTAAAAAATAAGAAATATACATGATTTACATATTACATTGGAAATATAAAAACATATCATAAGAATCAATCCTGCGTCATTGAAAATATAAAATATTTCCTTCTTCAGATCCTACATAAAGGACAAAAAATATAAGGTGAGATCATGTTCTCAGTAAGGGTTACATATAATGGAATATATTGGGAATAAATAAGGAATATTCAATATGATAGATTGGATAATCAAAACACATTACACTCAATCAGTAACTTAAGTTCAATTCATATCCCTAGCTAATGTCAATATATAAATCACATAGATAGTAGAAACTAAATTCTCAATAAACAAAATAAATATTTCTGATCATTCATGATCTTACTATCAAGGCCTCGACCAAGATATCATGAATCATGCTATTAAGGCCTCGAACAAGACATTCTTAATAAATGTGTATGTGTAAACCAAATACCTATATAATACAAAATTATTACTTATTTTCATGACTCATATCCATGAATCGAGGGGCTATTTATAATAGAGCCACATTCATCACTTTTAAATCATATACATTCCTCTTGTATTTAATTATTGATAAAATTCATTCTAAAAATTATTTATAAATCATCATTTATCCATATTGAATCACAGATAAGAAATATTTTCCCATTCAATGAAATAAATTTTTTATACACTTCCTTCAAATGATTCCATATATAGAAATGGTATAGGATTGAGAAAATATCAATGTGATGGAAATGATGAAATAAAAATCCATAATATATAAAATATGGACAAAGATCATAATATAATTTATAAAAAAATTATGGAGAGTGATTGGGAATGTAATAATAAGAATGTTACTGAACACAAAAACATAAATCATTAAAGGATGAAAGAATACCATCAATTAATCAAAAATAAATGTTTTTCATTTAAAACAACCCTTTTGAAAATAGATAATAAAATAGTTTAAAATCATTAAAAATAACTTCCTTGTAACTTTGAGTAGGAATAAAGTTATAAATCACTCAAATAATTAAGTTCACTCCTATAATAAAATATTACCCTTTTATTTTGATAAAATATTAAATAAAAAATAATAGAATATTGATTAAAATATTTTCATTGAAAAAAACCATGTAAACTTTTAAAGGAAGTATCAAATTATAGAATTATTATGATAATAGGAATTTCTTTTTGTATGGTGAATGTTAAAATAATGATTCCTTTCATACTTTTGGTAAAATTAAAAAAAATATCTCATTTAGAAACTGACATGATGATTCCTTTTAAAACATTGTAAATAATTTCAAAAAATTAAAACTAATTCATTTATTTATTTTAATTTAAAGGATAATATTTTTGAAACATTTAAAATAACCTTGATAGAGAAAAAATGAGTTATAAAGAAAACATATTAACATACTTTTTTAAAATAAAGTCCCTTAAATATAAAAAACTTATTGATTCTTAATACAAAAAATTATAAATGAAAAATAAACATGTAAATTAGAAATGTATCCAGAGGATCATAAAATCTATGATTTTTTAGAGATTAGGTTTATATAAATTTCCCAATGGAAATTTGTGCATAAACTATCTGAAAGTAAAATGACATTTTAAAAAAAAATCTCCTACCTTTGGTATCTTCTTAGTCATATGTTATTGATCCTCATATATTAGTAATTTAAATTAAAAACATTTTAGAAATATTTTTCAACTATATTCAATTTTTTAATTTTTTTCTTATAATCATTTGAGATTAATTCATAGAATATTTCTTTCTTACTTTAAGAATTTAAGGTTTTTTAGTTAATTTCTCCAAAATTACTTAGGTGTTTTGTTCATGGTTAAAGGTGTTATGAAATGGTTCCATCATATATATAATTTTAATAATGTCATGAATATATTATTTATTTATTATATATAATTTTTGAATCATTTATGCATGGTTGTAATAGAAAAATGATTCAAATCGCTTCATTAAGGGGGTATCCCACACAAATGCATGAGAAAAATTATCATTTTCGAGTGGATATAAGGGTAATATAATCAATAATAATACAAATGGAATCAATTTTTAATGGAGTTTTTGGAAATTTAGTGACAATGTTGTAATATCCCTCCACTAACACATTGTCATGGGTAGAAACAAAATGTTTATGGCCTTAGGTGACATCATTCAAACCCCAAAGGCTTGAAATAAATTCCAAGGGATAAGAAAATCATTGGGGGATGATTTTAAATTTAATATAACACAAAATATCAATAAAATAATAATAAATGCTAAAGATAAACTATATAATGCATGAAATTTAAATAATGCAACTCAAAATACTAACAAATAATAATATCATAGTATCTACATAATGAAAAACCGGACATCCATCCAAAAACTAAATAACATCCTAACACAGAAGAGAAAATATAGAATCACTCCAATAACTCCACGTGAAAATATCCAAGATCCGACTACCCTCACATGAATATATAATCATGATGCTCAACTAGATAAATAAGATAAATTTTCTTTACTTTTATCATGAAAGACATCATATGTATATTCACTGGGTGCATGTGTAAGGGGTGGGTATAAAGATATAGTAGGGAATATCCAAGATAATTCCCAACAAATTAAACTAGAAAAGGAACAATCTCTCTCATAGTAAAAAAATATGTCCAAAACAATCAAACACCAATAAAATTCAATGTGGTTTACCAATTTAATTCAATTAAACTTAAATTATGGGAATATTTTACCCATTTATTCCACTTTTCATACCCATTTCACATTCATACACCCACATAGACACACAAACACACACATGGAATCCATGAAAGAACCATTACTCATGATTAGTAACTCATTTATCTAGAAAGATTACCATTAGTGATAATTCTTCATGTTCCCCAAGTGGAATCGAGCCCATTGTCTAATTCAATATGAACTTACACAAATGGTGTATCCCATTCCCTCTTGTAAACATTAATATTTAAAACTAAAAACCCATTTTATCATTTCATTAAGCATTTCAGATTCATTATTTGAAGGTTTACAATTTAAATCATGAAACTAAATTAATTTTTTCCAACAACCATTAAAATGAAATAAAATGTTCTCAAACCACAAAACAAAGAGTGTTATTTGATAAGAAATAACAATAAGATATTTTTAGAATTTATAATCACTAATTTTAAAATATTAAGCCTTAAATTCATAGAAATAATGGATATAAAGATAGAATCCACCTACCACATAATGGATTTCGATGAACATGGTGAAATAAGATAAGATCTTATTTATTCTTACTCCCTTTATCATTCATTTAAAAAATATGCAAAATGGGAATTTGAAAACATGAATGATCCAACATATATGGACATAAAAAATTGAATATAAGGTTTAAATCCAATGGAAACAATCATATATATAATATTAATAATAAGGAATCTCTTACCATTTATTTCACAGGCTTGATGGTCAAATAATAATTTTAATTAGTCTTCAAATTTCATGGATTTTCAAAAAAATAGTAAGAGGAACCCAGTAAATTGAGAGACTAGATTAGTGGAAAAATAATGATAGTTTTTAGGAGATAATCATGATAAAAAATATAATTTTTTGACTTTATTAATTTTGTTTCATGGTTAGTAAACACAGTTTAACAAGCCATGTTCCAACCATACGAGTGTTACTGAACATAACCCAAGGCCACAAGGTTGTGTCTCATGGTTTTGAAACCATTTTCCTAACTGATAAAAATTCCTATGTCCCATAAATTCTAAAATTTAATGGTTTTGTGCGTAGTTTGTGAAAACCAAGTACCAACTATACCCTTAACCAGTAACTCCCAAAATCACTTAAAAAATTTTTGGGAGAATCTACATGGATTCCGTTAACCATGCTCAAATCATGAACCCTTAAAAAATGTCCCAAAACATTCTAAAACCATTCTAAAACTTCTAAAAACTCAACTTAAATTTTTTAAAGAATTAAAAATAGATAATAAAATAGAAAATTACCTCACACTATAGGTGCTAAATTATACCCACTATTAGGATTTTTTTTCTTGAAAGCTTCAGATTTTAGATGCATTGGAATAGTCTCAACTATTACTCCAGTATCTTTTTCACATTCCCATTTCTCCTTTTATATTTCACCATGTTTCCATAATACTCAAACTAATAGAATATTTTTTTTCACACAAATATTCATCTTATATATCTAAGATATTAATTAGTGGATGAGAAAATATAGTATCTATTACAAGAACAACATGATTCTATTGAATAACATGGGTATGAATAGACTATTGTTTTCTTAGTTGATATATATGAAAGACATTATGAACCAAAATGAACCATGGAGGTAAATACAATTGACAAGAAACATAAGCAATTCATTCAAGTATCTTTTAATTTCTAACATACCATGGAGAAAACATTCCTTACTTACTCAATCGTTAATATTCATGGATTTAATAGACTTTCTAGAATACACGATTACCCATCGTAAAGGATAATGGGTTATGATGATAATACACAGAATATTTCTTATGAATTTAGGTTGAGACTTTTATTTCAAAATCATATGAATGTTTTCAATTATTTCACATACATTTATAGGTCTAATAGGAAATGTTTCTCCAGTTTCTATCCAAAATACAAGAGACCTACATCGATGGTCATACAATTCCTCGAATGAGTACATTTGAATCATGTCCTGATAACTTTTGATATATAAAAACTCCACTAAGGTAATATAATCTTCCCATGAGCCACAAAAATCCACAACACATGTTCTAAGAATGTATTCAGGTGTCTAAATCATTTTCTCTAACTACCCATCAATTTGAGGATGATACACTATGATCGTGAAAAATTGGGTACCCTAATCTTGCCAAAATAATCACCTAAATCAAGAGGTAAATCTAGGATCTTCATGGGAGATGATCAAAAATTTTATTCCATTAATTTTACCACATTATTAATGTAGATATTTTTTATGTCATATACCATATTAGATTCACTGATATGGATTAAGTGGTATGACATTTATGTCAATCAATAATCGCCCAGATTGAATCATGCTTCTAAATAGTTCTACATAAAACTATGATAATTTCCATAGTTATATACTACCATTTATATAGGTGTATAAGTAATTATTACAACATTATAGTCGTTTGTTGATTATCATCCCTGATTTTTTGATAGGTGAGGTTCTTGGTCACATAATCAATAGAATTTTATTTTATATAAGACCAAAACAAATAGACCCTGAAAGACTTGTATAGTATCTAAATGTCTAAGTGAGTTGACCATTTAAAGTGGAAATAAGTGTCTCCTGGAAATATGACAGAATAAATATTCGATCATGAAAATAAAACAATGATTTTTTATATTGTTTTAATCTTTCAATGGTGTCCCACCCTTATATTTTCATATAATAATAATATAATCAAGATACAATCATTGAGAATCCTTAACTTTTTTTAGTAAAATTTGGTTTAAGAGTCACTAGAAAGAAGTTTGTGACTATATTCTTCTCAGTGCAATATAAATTAATATCTAAAACCATAGTTATTAAGTTCAATGAATCATGAGATTATCTTTATAGTTTATTATATAACATTCATCTTTAATCATAATCCATATATTTTTCTTTTCCATGTTTATAAACCATGTTATAGTATATCACCAGGAGATACTCCATTCATCATCATTGTATCAGGTTCAAATCACTTATATAAAATATGTGTTTAATATTTTTTGGATATGTGAACACAGTGGAAATCACATCAAATAGATAATGATTTCATGTTTTTGAAGCATGAACCACCATATACAACTATAATTCATGGGATTGATAGTTATTTTCATGAATTTGTAACATTTATGATCCATAATCTATGAAATTGTCTCTATTTATGAGAAATCTTTCAAATTCAAAAATAGACACATCACAATAGACCAATTAACTTTTATTGGGTTCTATATAGACATTAATTGGTGACTAAGTGATCCTAGTATTAAACTCTTAAAAGGGTTTCTGAAAATCATCATTATAATTGAATGTAGTGGTATTTATTATACTTTATTTCATAATAGATGTGATATTTGAGAAGTTAAGATCAAAGTTTAAAAGGAAACATGATAAGACTAGAAAATTTTGTATCTTAAAGACATTATTCATCGGTTTCCAAGAGACTATGGATTCTACCATATGACTAGTGCACTCCCAATTTGGTGAAATTTTATAAGATGGAAGTGAAATAGGATTTGTTACCTAAAAGAGAACATTCAATAATTCCACTTCCATTTTAGGTGGAAAACAAGTAATATTTTCAAGAAATTCCTTAGGATACTGATCCAAAATGGTAGGAAAATTTCTAGGTTCATTTTTTCTATTTTTACCCAAAGTGAATGCTACTAATTGATAAGTTATAATTCTAACCATTGATTCTAAATGTACTAATATTGTATCATTCATATCCTTGACTCTGTTAGAGAGACTCAAACTCACATCAGGGGATGTAAAATTTATTGATCCTATTTATTAATCGATTTTAGCCATGAAGACATCTAACCAATCCATTCATAGGATTGAGTAAAAGATATTCATGTTTAGGATATAAAATTACCAAACAAATTAGACACTAATAAAGTTAATTGAATAATTTTCACATTTAAATCCTCTAAAATCTCAATTCTCAAATGGATTCTCGATGTTCATCATGTGTGGTATAATTTATATATGTAGTCCCATTATATTGATGATAGAATAATTAATAAAAGAGTTGGATTCATAAGTATTAAAAGGGACATGGATAAAAATTAAGTTAATTATAATGGTACATCACACAATTGAAGATCCTGGTGGATCCTCTACAATAATCTACTTAATACCATATAATGTTTTACTCTTTCTTCTTTATTCAATCCATATCTTCCATGGTTTCATTTTCTGAGGAATCGGGGGGTTCCAAGAGTCACCTAGGCTTTCTTGGTTTTGAGTATGAGAATTATTCTAACATGATCACATATTAAAATAATAGGATATAAAAGAAAATTGATAGGTATTCACATTAACCTAGAGAAATACCATCTTAGATATCAAAAATAATTATAGATGAGACATTCTTTGGGTGGTGTCATGTAACTCTGCTTCTTATGATATAAAAAACTGAATTGGAAATGTTTGGGATTGTTACTGAACTATGTAGGATTGTTAAATAATCTATTGAGTTGATTTATTGATGCTATACCTCTATATAAGTAGGTTTCCCTACTATTCTTATTTCTAAATTTTTCGTACCACTTTTCAGGTGGTATCCAATGGGGTTTATTTGTGCACGTAGAAACACCCAATAGTTTTGACATCCATGATAGGTTACAAAACTAATTTCTAAAGGTAAGTGATCACTTAGAATTTTTCCAATGATTCTTAGGAAATCATATTGGTTGAGAATATGGGAGGTTAGGCCCATCACACCCTTAGGGTGGGGGGGATTTTTTTCCTACCCTGAGACTTTCATATAGATTTAAGACATATTCTTGAATCCTTCCTAAATCCTGGTCACCCTAATATTTATAATAAACTATTAACATGTGTTGATATGAAAACATTTATATGTATCAGGGGTTCTCCATCAATGGTACCATATGTATATGTCATAAGTTTTATATATTATTTCATTTACTATTTTTTGATGTTTTCTTTAATCCATATGGTGGGATACTCCTAAATTTATCATCATCCTAGGAGACGATGGTTGTTTTGATGTTAGGATTGGGCCTATGAAAGGGGATTCCTATATATCCTCATGAAGTGAATCAGAACCCACATAGTTCGATGCCACTTTACAGTACTCATTGTACTTTTTAAATTACTTTGAAAATGGCTATACCATTTAGTTTAATGCCATATGATAATAAAATCTATATAAAAGGTTCTTAGAAAAAGATGATGTGGGACTTATGTTAGATCTTCCCTTTTGGGGTTGATTTTTCTAGGAATATAACCCGATGAGATTGAGTTGAACTTATATGGATTATAACCCTATGAGGATAACTCTCATTGATAATATGGGATGGTGTGGGTGAGATGAAAGGAACCTAGTAGTAATTTGGTTTTCTTGGTGGGGGAATGACCTTATTTGTAATATAGACTAGCAATGATGAGGGTGGATCTAATGTGTTGGGTTTGACCTTACTGAGGCTTCTTATTTATCCTGTGAATACATGAATCAAATAACACATAGATAAAAAAAATCGGGGCTTAAAAATATGAGGGAATCCAATTTGGATAATTTTACCAAGTTAATGGTAGGTTCTCCACAAGTCTTTAAGCCCACAAGAGTCATTCTTGGTGTGAGAAACATGAGATGTTATAATAAATCCATGTCACGAGATCGTGTTTGGGATGAGACTTATAATTGAATTGGAAGAAAATTTTATATTTTCTTCCATGTCTACTGTTAGAAGAGGGAGGGGATATGGATGGAATGAGAAGTATGACATCCTTTACGAAAGGCTTAGAGATTAATCTGAGAGGGATTCCCATTAAGGATATTTTCTCCTCATCTATTAGTGGACTAGGGAGAGGGTATGGAAGAGTACTCAAGACGAATGACAAGATTTGACTATTATAAGCTTATTTCCTTTTTATAAACCCTGCCTCAGGGATTTCAAATTCACAGAATGTGTGAATACTTCCAAATTCACTTCAAATTTCATATATAAAACATCGGATGAAATTCACTACATGAACCACTTCCAACATCCTTATGGATTGGATCCTTATTACCATCGGAATGCATGATTGTGGAAATTAAAAGGACCATAACTGGAAGATAGGTAAAATATTGTAACACCTATATATTTTTATAAAATATTTCTCTTTAAATAATTTTATGTCTTTTATAGCTTGAAATTAATGCAATACTGAGTTTAAACAAATCGTGATATGATATTAAAACATTATTATTTAATGTGATAGTTATAAATTACACATTAAATTGTTGGGTATGAAAGTTATTAACTAATTTAAGAAATATATATAAATTTATTACTAAAATATATTTATTGATAAATTCTTAGTAAATAATCATTCAATTTTTAAGAAAGTCATTTTATTATTCAAAAATACTGACTGAAAATTAAATTTGTTATTATTCAAACACTTTTGAGAAAAAAGTGAGAAACCGTACATGACTTCACGACTTAAGACACTCAAAGCACCCTGGTACAAAATTTAAGGCCAAACAACACCAATATTACATAGAAGATCACATACCCAGCATCATAAACAATAACATCATCTTCCTTCTACTCCTTGCTATCGGGTAACTATCCCGTACATGATCACATGGGCTTGGAACCGATGGAAAATCCATACCCTCTCAAACATCTGATTTCGAAGAAAAGACTAGAAAAAAACCAACTACTCTAAACCACATTTGGAGAAAAACCATGTAAGATAGATGCAGCGACCCTCAAAACTCAAACCAAATGGCTACAAAGAACATTACACCAATTCAATTAAATCAACCACCAACTCCATCATTCAAAATCATTCCACACAATTATCAAAAACTCCAAATTAGACCTACGATAAATCAATTTCATACCCACAATGACCATTCACAACACCTCCATTAGATACTTCATAGAACCATTCATACCTATTCCTTCATAGACAAAGAGGCCAACACCACAAATTCAGAAAATTCAGCAACCAACATCACAGAAGAGACCCTTCACCGAACCAAAAAATTATTCTCCTACTCCTTCAGCAACAACGCACCCATCACCCTAAACCAGAACAATCAGAACCGGCGCAAATCACCAGCGTCGATGACCTACCGCACGACCCAAACCAACAACAAACAAAAATGAAGAGTATAAAAAACGAACCAACACCAAAATGAGGACCTCCTGAGTCTGAAATCACCTCTGTCACTGGAACAATCCATCACCGCAAATCCAGAAATATCAACCACAAAACAGAAAACCAAATCCAAAACATGAACTAGAACTTAACAAAATCATGATAAAAATGTATCAAACATAAAAAAACATCATCGAAAATCATCACCCTGACGCCAGACCAAACCGGAAGAAGAATGCATGGCCCATCGCCACCTTCAACAGTATAACAAGACTGTATATTCCCAACGCACCCTCATCCAATGTAACAACGTGATGACAACCTGTGTCGCAGTATCCAGAAACTCGACCAATGGACCCTCACCAGACCCTCACTGCACTTCCACGAGAAGCCCTGTCCAAATCGATGGGGAGGGCATGAAAAAGGCCAGCAAATAGAAGCTTCGCCACGAATTCGAGCCCATGGAGTCACATGATGCTGCCACAGAAAAGACATTGCACGCCACACGATCATCGGGCTAAAGTATAGAGAAGAATCCGAACCACAACGGGGGAGGAAGGCTGTGGTAGGTGGAAGAAACCCTAAAACGGCACCCCTTATGGGCGCATTCTCAATCCGCTCTTCAAAAATACATTTTCCCAAAAAGTGGGTTTTCTTATTATTAAATATTATAATTAATTTCTAAAATTTTTAGAAAATTTATTATAAAAAATTAATTTCACTTTTTAATTCACAATGTCAAAATTATCTTACGATTGTTTTTTTGATAATTTTATGAAAATATTAATTTCTCACTGAATAGTGAAAAATACCAATTTTTATAAAACTATTATTTTAGTTATATTAAAATTTCCATATATGATTATAATTTGATGTAAAATTAACTTAAATTCTATTTATTTATATATTCAAATTAATTACATTTTAAAAATCCTTATACATTCATTTGGTATAAGTACATTTTTGAGCTTAAAATGCATTTTTCAAGAAAATTGTTTTTCATTACATTTTGTTGAACTAATATTAAATCAACTTATGAAAATTATGTGGATTGAATCTTGAAAAAAATATTTCATATTATGAATAAGTGGGTCTAAATTTGGTAAATAGTTTCCTTTTTATTTGTGTTCATTAACAATAGTAACTATAGTAATTTTATTACCACAGTAAGGGTAAAGTAGGTAATTAAGGTTTAAAATAAAATGATAAGGACAATGAAATTACACCAACATATACCTAAATTTTATTGGGTGGGTTAATTTATTCTATAATATTTTTTTTGTTTCATGACCTTTTGGGGCCAATTTTATGAGATTATGACCTTTATAGTATTTTATTTCAAGAATAGTAAAACCTATCACACTCTTGTTTTTAATAACTATAATATTTAAATATGGGATTATATAGAGGATAATTTTGATTATAAATATTATTCTAAAATATATAAAATTTATCTTCATTATGGTAATTTATTTTTTATTTTTAGGGAAGAAATAATTTCCTTAAATTCTTACATAATTTTGATGCTATAATTATTCAATTAAATGTAAAAATAAAATAAGTGATATTAAAAAATTTAAATGTAACATAATTTAAGGTATTTAAGGTGATCCAAGAATTATATTTATTAACATGAAAGTTTTAGGATATGATAAAATAGTTTTTTTTAATTTGACTTATTTTGTTGATCTTTTTAAAGTCAAGGTAATGAATAGTATCCAAATTAACAATAATGATAATTTATGGGATTAATATTTTATTAAATTATTTTAAAAAATAAAAATATTAAATAAGAACAAATGGGATAATATATGGTCTAAAATATAATCCCATGTTCATTTATAGGTCATTTGGATTCATTTGACTCTAGAATAGTCTTAATATATTTTTAATCTTTTGAGAAATTTCAAAAGCATCCCTCACCTCAATAATAAAAATACCCCTCCTCCCTAATTTAATTACACTACTTATATCCTCCTATCTCAACCATAATAAAAAAAATTCTTATTCAATTACCAATACACATTATATAGGTTCTGGTCTACCCAAAAGACCAACCCTAGATCTTTTTATAGGATGTCTAAAGGAGTCATTTCAAAGAATACATAATCACTCTAACCGATCACTTTATTTATAAACTATTATTTAACTTATATAAATATATTATAGTCATCATAAAATAATAACTTCAGTATAATAAATATTATAATGATTATGAAAACACTATTAAACACCCTCTTTACCATCAATTAAGCAGTGAAAGTATCACTCGTGCATATGTACAGCTTACCATCTCCATGTAGCGATACAAATTAGTTTTCATAAACATATTTTATGGATGGGAATTATATTGTTTTTAATGTTTATATATGATATTTATAACATTATTATACTTATTTAATGATAATATAATCTCTAACTTCTTATTATCTAATATTTTGGGAAATGATAACGTCACTCGTGCATATGTATGGACTACCATCTCCCCAATGCGATGAGATTCATTTTTCATTTATGTTTCACATAGATGTTAATAAGGATGAATTTGATGAATATTTATGATATAATAATAATTCTATAAAGTATAATTATTATTTACCTTTCTTTCATTCCATCAATTGAAAAATTGAAATATTTTTCATACGTACGTATGTCCTACCAACTCCATGAATGGTGTAATTCATTTTTATATCTCTAATTTTAATGAATGGTAATAAATATGTATATAATTAATATATAATATGTGTATACCATGATTAAAATTCAGGAAATGATGGACCTATGATCAAATTATAAGTATTAGGACCTTAAACCAAAATATGCTTGCAAAATAAAGGAGTTATCACCCAAAATAGTGATTTTAATAAAAAATAATAAATAAATGAATGATTAGATATTATAAATAAATAATAAATTATTATATAAAAATATGTTTATAGAATATGTGTATAATAAATTTATATTTATTATACAATATTATTTAATGTGAACAAAAAATGGTGAGTCTTGAGGTAAGACTTTATTTCACAATCTCATCATTATTTGGTATTTTTTATATTTAAGTATCTACTGGGGAATATTTATCTCCCATGTGTCTATTTTATAAAATTTTACTAAAATGGTTTTTAATATTTCATTTAAAAAAAGGTACTTTGTTACTTTTCCAGCAGAAATATAGAAGGGATGATATTTTTTTACTTATACAACAGGAGACGAAATTATCACCATCATGATGCATAAATTATTTGAATCGTCCTTTTAAATTTTACATTATTATTTTCAAATAACATTTTTTCATTTATAAGTACACAACTTTTAAAAAAATAAGTGATTTTAAAATGGAAAAGTTATTTTCATCAAGAATTATTCCAAGTGATATTTAAAAATAATTTTCCATCTAAGATGAAATAATTTTTTGTTACATAGAATTTACTACATATTATCCAATGATATCATCCTTATTATTTCTCTGGATGGGTTATATCTATAATGAAAATATATTGGTGAAAACCATAGCCTTTTCCAGGTTTTATAATTTGATGAATTGTTTATGAAATATATTTAATTTCATGAGATCGGTGATGATGAATGTTTTATGATATTTTGTCACACATATGTATTATTTTTTTATTTGATGGGTGGTACCTATAACTCCCTATAATGCATTATGTAGAGCTTAATATCTCATGAGATAACAATTAGAAACAATTTGATGGTCCTCATCCCACTATGGGAAACAAGAGTGTCCTGATCTACTTTGGTAAATAGGTTTGTCCTGATATACTATAGAAAATAGGTGCCTCTTGATCTACTATGGGAAACAAGTTCATCCTAATATCCTATGGAAAATAGTTGTGTCCTGTTCTACTATAGGAAACATGTTTGTCTTGATCTACTATGGGAAACCGGTGTGCCTTCATCTACAATGGGAAGCATGAGGTAAGTCCTAATCTATTATATTGATGTTCTTGGTATTTAACCTTAAAATATGATTTTATTTATTTATGATGTTTCCACACTCTTATGACATGATATTATTGTTCATAATTTATTTATTGTTATTTATCCCTCTTATGGCCTATGTTTTATGAAATGATAATGTTTTAATCCGTGAATCATATTTATGATATATGATAGGTTGGGAAAAACTTTTTATGTTATGTTCATGATAAGATAATTTTTTTATTATCTCATGATTCTATATGATCATATATTGATATCATCAATGTTTACCCTTATTGGGCATTTGATATGACCCTTTCTTAGGTTTCATTCCCTGGGTTATGAAGAAAGGTTTGGTTAGGGTATACCTAATAGTAGTACTATGTGAGAAGATATTTGTGTGATATGTTAATGACCATTCATGAAATAAAAATATTGTGTTTATATACTCTAACAAAACTAAACTATTATGGACCTTGAGTGTGTGTTCATGAAATGTATTGAATAATCATATAAAAAGATGTGATGTTTATATATGAAAATACTAGTTCGTTACAGTTGGTATCAGAGGAAATGTTTAGTCAATATTTATAGATTATATTTAGAAAAACATTATTAATATCCCAAGGTATATTCCTAGGTATATGTTTAGTAATATGTAGAGGTATAACTCTAAGGATGAGTCTAAGGATAATTCTAAGTATAGGAAAACATCCTGGAATTTTGGTAAAGGATAGAGAATGTGGTTTACAAGAAATTACATCCTTGTCTAGATACTATAAGTGGATGTGGATCTAGTAAAAAGGATAATGTGGGTAAAGATCTTAAAATTTATTAATTAAGCTAAACATGATCATCACATAGTGAAAAAAATATATGCCTTGCTTCACACCTAGTTTGACACTCCTGGGTGATATTCTTTGTAAATTAAAAAACTCTTTATAAATCATCATGAAGGATTTAATTAATGACAATAAATAACCTAGGTTAATCCTAAGGTGTCATAGATAAAAAATAAATTGCCTTTATTTAGACATCCTATAAATTATTTTGTGTTACTTTGGGTTTTTACAATATGATTAGTGTTTCTCATGATATTATCTCTGGTTTTAGTCAATGGATGGAACCAGAAGGAACCGTGTTAATGTTGAGTTTGATGAATAATGAAATGAATGTTATATTGAGAAACCAAACGTTATGGGATCTATAATTCAAAATATTGCTACTATCCACATGCAACTTTCTCAGTTTATGAATCATTTCAAGTTTCCAAATGATCAAATGAGGTAACTACATACTGTTGAATATTTCAGGATGAAACATCCTCCTTTTAGTGGGTCTTATAATACATTATTTTTTGAGAAATGGATCAACAACCTTGATAAAATAATTTATACTCTTCAATGCTCGAGTCTTGAAAAAGTTATCCTAGCTATTTATAATTTGGAAGGTGAAGAAAATCAATGGTGGCATCATATTAAGAACTTAAGGGAATAAGGATAAATTGAATATATGGAATGGGAAGATTTTATGGGGATATATCTCTATACTTACATCAATCATATTCTATAAAAAAAGATTTATAATGAAATTATTGAGAATAAGAAAAATTATATTGAATCTATTGGTACCTATGAAGCTAGTTTTACAATACTTTTAATGTATAATTCTGGGATACTCCTCATCCCTAAAAAATTGATCGATTATTTATTAGACTAAAACTAAGTCTTCTAAATGCCTTGGATATAAGAGAATTTAATATCAATAAAGAAATCATTCCATATGCACTGAAGGTAGAAATGTAAATTATATATTCCAACCATTATTATAGTTTTTATAAGAAATGGAAAATCTAGTATAATGAAAAATCCAATGGTGGAAATGAATTCTATCCATATGCGTGCTAGAATTATGGGAAGAATCATCAAGGAAAATTCATGACTGTAATTGGGAGGTTCTTTAAATATAGAAATGTGGGTCATAAATCCTTTTAATATAGAAATAAGAGTAATGTATTGATTAATGAAATAGAGGATAAGAGGATTCCATCTAATGCACCACCCACACTCTTGTGTTTCAAGAAAAAGCAGTTTCGACCTTAAATAAATAATTCCCAAATATAAGGAATAATGAGGATGATAAGACACAAAAAATCTGAAGAAAACTAAAAAATGTAAATCTTATTCAATCAAAATGGATGAAGTGAATCATGAAAATTAGGTCACAGTTATCCTACCATCGTTAGTTGGAAGTTTCATGGTTTATTTTGTATGAATGAGCTCTATGAAAATATTATTGTTCATCCATTAGTGAAATTTTGTATGATTATTCCCCTCTACATGGATTATGGAATAATGAAATCATATTTGATATTCTATCAGTAAACTAATGAACCCATGCTTCCGATTATAATTTTTTTCTATGAGATAAGAGCTTATATAAGTAATAAAGGGTGAATTAACTTTTCTAAGTTTATATGTCTCTATTAAAATAAGAGTTATGGATACCATCAAGGGTTTCTAAGTTTAATATTGATCAAAAGTTCAATGTCATTGACACCAATTTTGAGGTTTCATGTGATGGTTGTTTATCAATATTAAATAAATTTTAAGATTTATTTGTAGCAATACAATCCTTTGGTTTTATATATCTTTTAGTGACAATGTTATTTAGGAATGAATGGATTTATACATTATGGACATATGACTAAATGTACTCGTAAAATTTTGGTTTTATCTTATCCTTAATGTTGATGTAATTAAGGGTTGTATTTTATTAACTTACGAAGACAACACACTTCATTTCAATTAGATAATATTTATCTCTATATCCTATTTCCTGAATATAAACTGAAGAAGTGGTAAGGTTTCATCAGTTACAAAAATAAATTGTATCTAATTAGGATCTGAATTTTACCTTAAAGGATTGGTGAAGTCTTTATAAAGCTCTTGATACATATTTTAGTTTTATTATTGTGTGTCATCCTCATACAAATGACTATTTTGAGAGAAAAATTCAAACCCTGTAGTATATTATAAGGTCTTTTTCTATGGATTTTAATGGTTGTTGGGATCAACATCATCCTCATGTTGAGATTTTTTTTAAATAATAGATTTCACTCAAGAATTCTGATGGATCCTTGTGAATCCCTTTGTGTAAAAAAGTGTAGAACTCCAATATACTATAATGATATTTTATAAAGAAACATATTGGGGATTGAGAAATTTTATGAGATAGAAGAGATGGATAGATCCATTTAGCAACAAGGATGGAATAAAGTTGATAGAAATTTTATGTTGATAATCATAAACATGATCTAGAATTTTAATTTTGTGAGAAGATGTTTTTATGAATTTCTATATGGAATAATAAAGGGAAAAGTAATCCATATGTATACTGGTTCATTTCACATACTTGATCATACTAAGATAGTATCTTATCATCTGAAACTTACATCGAATATCGCTTAGGTTCATGATGTGTTCCATATATATCTCCAGAGGAAGTGTATACATAATCCTTCTCATGTATTAAACTTTTAGGTCATAACATTGGATTAATATCTTTCATAAAAAGAAAAAATAGTATAGATTTTGGATCATAGAGATAAATTTGTAAAAAATAAATCCAATTGTCTGGTTAATGTATTATAGAAAATCTACCAATTTGAGGAGTCTATGTTGGAACCTAAGGATGTTATGAGGTAGATGTATCCTCATTTGTTTGTATTAGAGTATCAAATGTCAATGGATAAATTCATTTTAAGGGGTAGAATGTAACACCTCAAGGTTTTTGTGAAATATTTCTCTTTAAATAGTTTTATTTCTTTGATATCTTGCATTACATGAAACATCGAATTTAAACAAATTGTGATACACTATTAAAACATTATTATTTATTATGAAAGTTATAAACTACCTATTAATTTGGTGGGTATGAATATGATTAACTACTTTATGAAATATATATAAATTTCCTACACAATATTAATTTATTGATAAATTATTAGTAAATAATCATTCTATTTTTAGTAATGTCATTCTATTTTTCAAAAATAGGTTTTCTTACTAAAATGGTATTTACTGTGAGTAAATATTAGTTTCTGAGAGTTTTCAAAAAAAAATTAAAAAAATTATTTCATTTTTTATTTCATCATGTCAAAAAAAAATTAGGATGATTTGTTTTGATAATTTTCTAAAATGATTAATTTTTCAGTGAATAGAAAAAAAATATCAATTTTTATAAAACTTTCATTTTATTTATATTAAAATTTAATTTTATTATTTGAGTTTTATCTCAAAGTAACTTATGTAATATTTATTTATAAATATTATAATTAATGACATTTTAATCATCCTTATTCCTTCTTTTATTATAAGTACATTTTTAGGCTTAAAACACATTTCTTTCAAGAAAACTATTTTCCATTATGTTTTGTTGAATTAATTTTAAATTAAATTCTACCAATTATATGAGTTTAATATTGAAAAAAGGAATCCATATTTTTAATCATTTTTTCCAAATTTGTTCAATGGGTCCCTTTTATTTTTTTCATTAAAAATAGAGATTATATTAATTTTATTACAATAGTAAGGGTAAATCTGGTAATATAAGTTAAAAATAAAATTATAAGGATTGTTAAATAACCATAAAACTTTATTAAATTTCATTATATGAGTTAATTTCGTCCATAATCATTAAATTTTCTATTTTTTGACCTTTCTTGTCAATTTAGATAAGATTATGACCTTCATAATTATTTATTACAATAATAGTCTAACACATCACACCATTTTTTTTAATAAATATAATATTTTTATATGGAATAATCTAGAGGATATGTTCAAATATAAATATTATTTTGAAATATAAATGATTTATCTTAATAATAGTAATTTATTTTAATTTTTTGGGAAGAAATAATTACCATAAGTTCTTACACAATGTTGATGTAATAATTATTCAATTAAATGTAAAAAACTAATAAATGGTATTAAAAAGGTTAAAAGTAACATAATTTAATATATTTAATGTGATAAACAAAGTATCTATATTACCATGAAATTTTTAGGATATAATAAAATATTTGGTTCATATTTTACTAGTTTTCTTGATGTTTTTAAAGTAAAAGTAATAAATAGTATCAAAATCAACAATAATGAAATTTTATGGGATTAATAATTATTAAATTATTTTAAATTTATAAAAATATTAAATATGAAAAAAGGTGATAATATGTGGTCTAAAATGGCATACCATATGAATTTATAGTCCATTTTATTCATTTGTAACTAGAATAGTCTTAATGTTTTTTAATATTTTGAGAAATTCCAAAATTTCTCCTCACCTTAATTATAAAAGGGCGTCGCTAACCTTACTTTGTTACACCACATTGAGAAATATTATCTTCTAAAAATCCCAATACACATTAAAATGTGTTTTTCAACCCAAAATACAAACCCTATAGGCCCTTAGATAAGATTTAAAGGTGTTGTTTTGAATAAGAGATAATCGCTCTAACTGATCACTTTTTCTTTCTAATATTCTTTAACTTCTATAAATATATTATATTCATAATAAAATAATAAATTCAGTATCATAAATATAATTAAAATAAATTATTATCAATAAATAATAATTATAAACCCTCTTTACCATCAAATAATAAGTGAAATTATCACTCGTGCGTACGTACAACTTACCGTCTTCACGTAGCAATACAATTCATTTTTCATCGCCATATTTTATGGATGATAATTATGATAGTTTTAATCATTATATATGATATTTATAACATTATTATACTTATTTAATTATAATATCATTTCTACCTTCTTTTTATCCAATATTTTTGTAAATGATAACTTCACTCATGTGTACGTATGGACTAGCATCTTCAGAATGTGATGTGATATTTTTTCATTTATATTTCACATGGATGGTAATAAGGGTGATTTAGATGAATATATATTATATATATGATATAATAATAACTCTTAAAAGTTTAATTATCATTTACCTTTCTTTCATTCCATCAATCGAAAAATGGAAACAAAGTTCATGTGCACGTACAACCCACTGTCTCTATGAATAGTGTAATTCATTATTCTATCTCTACTTTTAATGAATGATTATAAATGTGAATATAATTAATTTATACTATTTTAATAAAATTATTAAAATTATTAAACTAATTTTATGTGGATAAATCTATAAGTAACTTCACTGACAAACCAAAATATGCTTGGAAAATGAAGCAATTGTCACCCAGAATGGTGATTTTAATAACAAATTTTTAATAAACAGGTGATAAGTTGTTATAAATAAATAATAGATGGTATGATAATTACAAGGTTATGGAATAAATTTATAATAAATCCATAACTATTATATATAATTTTTTAATGTTTACAATAAAACATGAGACTTGAGGTAAAGGTTTATTTCTCAATCTCATCATTATTCTGGATTGTTTATGTTTAAGTCTCCACTAGGAAATATCTCTCTTACTTGTCCATTTTTTTTAAATGGTTTTAAAAGATGATTTTTAATATTCTCCTAAAAAATTTAATACATTTTTACCCTTGTTTTACTTTATACTAAATGGTTTTAAAAAAATATTATGTCATTTTCCAAATGAGGTACTTTGTGAATTTCTCGACAAAAATACAGAATAAATGTTATTTTCTTATGTTATAAAACATGATTATATTTGTATGATATAATTATTTCTGTGTTATATGAAGAATAATTTTCAATATTATAAGTTTATTTTAAAAAAGAAAATGTTTTCATTTATAATTTCATGTATTTTTTAAAAAAGAATTGATTTTAAAATGGAAAAGTTCTTTTCCTAAAAAATTATTCCATGTGATCATTCAAAATAATTTTCCATATAAGATGAAATACTTTGATGTTACTTAAGATTTATTAGGGATATGATCCAAGGATACCATCCTTATTCTTTATATGTATGGATTATGTTTATAATGACAATATTTTGATGAAAACTGTACTCATTTTTATGGTTTATAATTTGATGAAATGTTCATGAAATACATTTTATTTCCTGAGTTCTATGTTTTATGATATTGTTTCACATATATATATATGATTTTAATTATATGATTTGTGGGACCTATATCTCCCTTCAATTCATTGGTTGAAGATTAATATCTTATGAGATAAAATGGGAAACAAGTCTGTGGGCTTGATCCCACTATGGGAAACAGGTGCATCCTGATCTACTATGGGAAACTGGTGTATCCTCATATATTATCTTAAATAGGTGAATAATAGTATACTATGGGAAATAGGTTCATACTTACCTATTATAGGAAGTATTTGAATCTTGGTCCTCTATGGGAAACAAGTGTGCCCTGATCCATAATGGGAAACAAGTGATAATTCATGATCTACTATGTCCATGGTCTTGGTAGTTAACTTTGAAATATGAAATGGTATTCTATGTTTATGATGGTTCCAAAATTTTATGACATGATTTTATGGTTCATGATTTATTTATGATGATTTCTCACTATTATGGCCTATTTTTTATGAAATGATATTATTTTATTCAATTAATCATGTTTATGATCTATAGTAGGTTGGTTATGAACTTTTTAAGTTATGTTCAAGATCACATACCCTAATTATTATCTTATTATTAAATATTAAAATAGATTGATATCTCATACATTTAACCATACTGATAATCTAAGTTCCCCCTTTTCTATGTTTCATTCCCCAGGTTCTGAAGAATTCCTAACATGAGTACTATGTGAGGAGATATTTGTCAGAGATTTTGAAGATCTTTCAAAAAATAAGATTATTGTGTTTCTAGTCTCCAAATACACTAATGAACAATCCTCGTGTGTGTTTTTATGAAATTTATTGAATATTAATCTTAAAATATGTGAAATTTTTGTATGAAAACACTAGTTAGTTACAAATATGGGACTTATTTTACAACATGAATGCATAAACATGAGAGGGATATGATGATGTGTGTCATACTTCAGATGTATGGATTTGGTTGCCACAGGGGGGTATCAATGATGGATTTATCGTATTTTGGTGTTTCTTATAAGGAACCGTTTGGATAGTTCACATCGGTGTCAACATGAATCCAAACATTACGTGGATGGATGGAAGTGAGTGAAAAAGGGTATGTACCCTATGGATACCCCATTCCATAGGATATTATTTCTATTTGGTATGGGAAATCATGAAGGGATTCCTCCACAATGGGGATTTCTTTGTGATAAGATTCCTTAATGAATGAAAGGGGGACCCCTTTGTGGATGACTAGGTAGGTTATAATATCCCTAACATGATAGCCACTATACCTAGTGCCCTGATCTAGGTAACCACATGACCATAGGCGCACCTCCTAATATGTCAGTGGTTGTATACTAGTAGTAAGGGTCTAATAGAACACATGGGGGACTATACCCTATTTATTAGTGTCATCCACAATAGATAAAATATGAAATAAAGGAAGCAAGTAAATAATGAACATAAATTACAAATCCATTTCCAAAAACTGGGTAAAATCCCACAAATAGATGGTAAATGTGCTATGTCATGTCATACAGTACCAAGTGTAAGTAAAACCCAAAAATAAATAAAAAATGATGAATCCCCATAATGGGTCCTTAATCCATGTTAGAATCCCCCATCTATGCACATCCCAATCCCCAATAAACTATCTAGCTTAGTTCCCTTTCCCTTATCCCGAACCAAAACCATGAAGCCTACTCGGGTACCCAATACTGGATCAAGAAGTGTGCGAGTACAACATAGTAGGCCACCACCAACGGTGTCTACAAAATATCCAATCTAAATAGATAGTGTATATAGGTACATTAAGAATAAAAAGATGAATAGAAATTAAATTAGGTACCATTATTTAATAAAATTAACTTTAACCATTTTCAACATTTTTTCCATGGGTTAGGCATTTTCATAATTTATTGATCGACCCATAACAATCATATAAAATAATAATAAAGGGAAGAATAAAGTTCACCACATCATAGGTTTAATCATTTTCATATAACGATTTACATCAACTTACCTTGGAGCCTCATTCCAGGTGCATCAACTTACATTGTAGCCTTAGTCCAGGTAATCATACCACTTACATTCATTAGGGGAATAAAGCCTCTATCTAACTCTTTAAACCATGCATTAGAGACATGGGTTATAGAGCATTAGTCCAACCTAACCCATGGGTATGGAACCTCAGTCCAATACCCCACATACCACTATGCCATGTGAACATGATTCTTTAATCATTTAACACGTATACATTCACAAACTTTCAATCATTGAACACATTCACCACTACAAGCTATATTTCATTAAAAACGCATACCATATTAATCCCTTAACCCATTAACACATTTAATATTCACATGCCTTAACCCATTTAATGCATATACAATTCAAAATTCATATCTCGTTAATACATGTGTCATTTATGTGCCTTAACCCATTAACACATTTACCATTCACATGACTTATCCCATTTAACACATATACCATTAACACTTCATAAATCATTAACACATATATCATTTATCTACTTTAACCCATTATCACACATTCTATTTAAACACATAACTCATTTAACACATTTACATTAAACCAAACACCCACTTATGCCATGTGATCAACTAAACACAATTATCATTAGTTCTTCTTCGTAACTCATGCTACATGATAACATAATTATCATGAGATAAATCTCATAACAATTCAATTATACACTTAGCATCTCAATCTCATGTTCAAGATGTAACACCCCAAGATTTCATAGTACGTTATTTTTTCAAAGGAATTCAATAACCTGCACTACACGCAACACCGAGTTCAAGCGCACCATGACTTACCAAACTATCCATTTAAAAGCCGTTATGAATAGTATTAACTGAATTTTTAACTTTATATAATCCTTATAATTTTAGAATCCATGTTATGATTTTCTTAGACATAATGTAAGAACGAATCCAGTTCTTTCAGATAAAAGAAGTATTTTTCAAAAATGCACTTTTATCGTCGTTTAATGGTGAACCCTTTTTAAATACAATATTTGAAACTTTTATATATTCGATTTGAAAAAATACACTTCTTATTTAGAATCGGGACATAAGAACTTAGTTTCAATAAATTTTTGGTGTTTTTATGATAACTTTCATATTTGGGTGAATAGTTAAAAATACTATATTTTAACTAAAAAAAACATTTTTAATATATATAATTTATAGTGTTAAATTATACATTTTAATTGTTTGGAAGTATAAATAGATTATATTTTTACCATTTAATCTAACTCTGGTCATTGTAAGAAATTTCACTTTGAAATTGGATATAAACAAGTGATAATCTTTTGATAGTTATTATTTCTTAAAAATACGCCTTTTGGTTTTGACAACAGGAATTAATTTTTAATTTAATTAATGAAACTTATATGTTTTTAAACTGGTAAAATATAATTCATTTTTGAATTCAGAATATCAAAATTAGCTTAGGGTGAATTTTTGGTATTTTTCTGAAAACTTTCAAATTTTTATGAATAGTGAAAAACATTGAGATATTGTTTAAAACCGACTTTTTATTTAAATAATTATTTATTTTATTTAAATTTATTTTAGGTAAAAATAGATACATAGTACCTATATAAGTTCAATTTAATTCATTGGAGTCATTTTATAATAATTTTAGATATATAAAAATTTTATCGAACTTTTTACCGTCTTTTACCCACCTCCTAGGAGCTTTTGCAAATTTGGATAAAACTTAATTTTACCACTTCTGTGATTTGAATTTCAAAAATAATAGAGACAAAGTTTATTTTAGTAAGTAAAATGTGGTTCAATAAGATGAAAATAATTTTTGGTGAATAGTAACCTTTTACTTTTATTTACCACGGTTAAAAGTAAATAGGGTAATTAAGGGTAAAAATGATATTATTATTACCCTAAAACATGTCTTAATTCTATTGGATAAGTATAATTCGACCAAAAACAACCTTAGGAATAAAATATGATCATTTAGGCCCACCTGGATTAGATTAGGACATTTATTATTATTTTATTTAAAGAAGAGTTAAAAGAGTTAAAATCAAAGTTTAATAACTAAAACATTTTTAATATAGGGGTTGTAAATAAGATAAATTCGATTATAAATATTAATTAGAAATATAAAAATATTTCCTACATAATGGTATTTTAGTTATAATTTTTAGACATTAACTAATTTAATTTATTTATGACACAATGGTGATGAAGTAATTACCTTATTAATGAAATATTAAAATAATTTATATTTCAAATACCCAAATAAATGTAATTTGAGACTTTTAATTAATTCCAATAATTTTCTAGGTTACTATGACATGTTAGGGTTGATAAAATAAATTTTTTTCTAATTAATAATTCTGTTATAAATTTAACAAAAACAAAATACCAAATAGTGTCAAAATTGACATAAAAGAGTTTTTAAAACAAATATTATATTATTAATTGATATTCTATTACTAAGAATCTAAGGTTAAGAAAAATGACTTAGATAAGGTTATATATATTAATAATGAACCACTTGGGGTTCTCTTGACTTGTTATAGTAAGTTTACTAACCATATAATATAAAAATACAAAGAGATGTGGTAAATGTAAAAATATTTAACTAAGAGTTAAATATAAATGATAAGGTTAATATGGTGACCTAAACCTATCTAAAATCTATTGGTTTAAATTATTTAGACCCATCCCCACCCAAGACTCTAAATAAGTCACTTTGGAGCCATTATAAACCGAATATAAATTTATTTTAAAATAATATTTTAAGTTTTTTCTAAGGTGCCCCTCGCCCATCTTATAAAAGGGACTTCCCCTTCTCTCAAATTCACACCTTCAAAGAATTTCTAATCGTCTGAACCCTGACCAAATATCCTCTCAACTTCCCTCAATTCATCCTAGAGGCCTTACTTTAGTCATAAATCCAACTTAAGGATCCCTTTTGATCAAATCAAAAGGAAGAACCTGAAGAAGAGGTAAATATTTCATCACCTCTTTCAAGTTCTTTTCTTCTACCACTTATTCTTTCCTTGTTGTTTCCATTATAAAATAATAACTCTAGTATATTATATATACTTTGATGTTATTATAAATATGGTACAACCATATTCATTATTCTATCCATCCTTTGAATGACATGTCACCATACGTGCGTACGTACGGCTTACCGTCTCCACGTTATGGTGTAGTTGTTATTCAATACATAAGATTTTAATATCAAAAGAATGATATTGTCGCTCGTGCGTACGTACAGATTACCGTCTCCATGAACGCGATTAGATTCATTCCCCATCGTATATATTCAAGACTAATTTTCATTTGATGATTAAAAATAACGTTTAAGGACTTGATATAATTTTGGATATTAATAATATACAACTTATCCATAACAATCACGGCTTATGTAACAAAACATATAAAAGAAAACGAGTAAGTGAACACCCAAAACGATGATAATACTAAAATATTATTAAAAAAGCAATATTATAAGATCATATATGATATCATATTTATGTATATGATTATTGTATAATTTAATAACAATTATTTAACTATTATACAGGAGTTTAACCTACCCTTGATCAAGTAAAAGTACTAGGTAAGGGTTTATTTCACAATCTCTTCATTATCCGAGGTTATTTATATATAATTATCCAATGGGACCCCTTTATCATCCACATCCATGTTTCTTAAAAAATGTATTTCAAAACATTCTTACTATTTTTTAGATATGGGTTAAATTCATTTATACTATTGTTTGACTTTTTATAATATGTTTATAAAGGAATCTTTCTGTCGTTTTCCAAACAAGGTAATTTTTAACCTTTTCAACAAAATTAAGGTAAGAATGTCATTTTTTAACTTATATGGAGGGTGTGTCTATTTTCCACCGTTATAAAATCGTTTAAGTTACCCTTAAAATATTATAAGAATATTTTCAAAGTAAATGTTTTCTTTTATAATTACGTGACTTTTAAATGATTTCAAAAAAGATATATTTCTCTCAAATAGTTTTGATTTCATCTATGTCAACATCCTTTGATGGATTTTAAGTTTATTTGAAGTTGATTTATTATGATACAAAAATTCCATATTGTATTGAAGGATTTTTCATATGTTTTACTATGGATGTGTTATTTTTATACCATTCATGGTTTATAGAGAAATTATTGACATTTAGTATGATATTTTTAATACGAATGTTTATGTTATGTTTAAACCTGTTCATATGAGGAATTCATTGGACTTAGTAAGTGACAGGTGGAGCCCATTATAGCTCCTCGATGCATCGGTATGTCTCATGAGACAAACTAGTGTCTTGGCACAAGGCCTAGACAAAATCTTATTTGTAGTCTTGGCACAAAGCCTTGACTATATGGTTATGAAATTCTGACATTATGCATTCCATCATTATGAAAGTGGCTATTGATATTTCATGTGATTATTCGACTAGTAGAATATCCATGTGAGTAAGTAAATGGCATTATTTTGATTTATATTTTCCATATTATGAATAATTTTTTGTTGAAAAGGCTTTTTTTTAGTTTTATACATTACCTTAAATGTTTATGCTTATTTATGAAAGCTTCCGCTATATTTTTATCCTTACTGAGCATCTAAGTTCACCCCTTTCTATGTTTTATTTTTCCCAGGATGCGAAGAAGTATATTATTACTGACCTGGAGGGATAGTCTATGGGATTTAAGTGTTGTATATGGAAACAATGCTATTTTAGTTTTCCATTTTATGATGTAATGTAAACCTTATGAATGTATCTAGTACTTCCAAGGCTATTAAACTAATCAGTCTTTCGAGACTTTATCTTTTGTGATCATGACAATGATATGTAATAATGCACCAACTCTGGGCTTCTGGAGTCAGGGTGTTACATAAGAAAGAGAAAAATACCAAGGTTGGCTCTTAACCCAGACTAATAAACCTCAATGCATCCCACAGGGATCATGAGGGGTTAAATTCTTCATTTAACCAGTCATTTCATAATTTCTACCATGGAAGACCAAACAGACATAAAAATAGAAATAATCACACAACCAAAAATACAAAAATATAACTACAAGACCATAGGATATAACTTATATACCACCTACCCCGATTCCATAGACCAACTCTCACTTAAACATGGCCTTTAATTTGATCTCAAACCAACCTCAAATTCCGAACCTAGAATCATCTAATAAATAGGGTTTTAGAGATTTAGAAGGGGAATAACGAATCTAGAAAAAAGAAGGAAGGGGTAGTATTAGGATAGTGACCCTATCCTTTTACACATATTATTACATGATTTTAAGAATAATTATCCATGAAATACAAACCAAGGATCGTAGAGTCTAGTGTCTTTAGAGGACTAGGTATATAATTTTAAAATAAGAAACCAAAATAAAAACATATTTTATTTAATCTTCATAATGATATCCTAAAAACCTTGATATCTTACATCTGCATAGGATAACCTAGGGAATACATGAACAAAGGGATGAGCTAAAAATCCTAGTAATAGAATAAACATAAGAATAAAGCATAACAGATGAATTAGAAGGCATAAAATGATAATATAAAAGGCATGGAATGTGAATAATATTACGTAATCATAGCACATAGAACAAAGAATAATATGATCATAGAAACATATGAATGTGGATGAAACACATAACATGACATAAACATGATTCAAGGCTAATTTCCAATCCAATATCACATGGTGGGAAAAGTCCTATAATGGATTAGTTTTACTCCCTAATCCCATGGAAGAAGTCTAAAAAGACTAAACATTTCACAATATATTGGATCACTATCTAGGCACACCCATCATAATATGTTCTTGTATATTTTTTCCTCATGAATATTCAAACATACAGGATAAACATAAGGGTAATCCATGGAATGAAATGGGTATCATAATCATTTCATATGGCATAACCAAAGAGTGTATCATAATGGTGAACAAGAAAGAATGGATTTAAATCATAATTTTAAATTTATAAGGGAAAATATAAATAGATAATGATAAATTATTTCCATATAAAGTGAAAATATATAAAAAATTTGTTTAAGAAACTTTAAAAATGAGCCACTTTAGTGCGGTTTAAGGGAAAATATTAAAGCATCATTAAAGAGGAAAAATGAATATTTTTTGTATAAAAAAAGAAATTAACTATGATAGTTTTTCATGATGAACTTATGAATTTTATAAATATAATGGTGGAGTAAAATAGATTATGTTTTGTACTTGAAATGGGTAAGAAATTGGAAAATATCCCTTTAATAGAGCTTTCTTATCGGAAAGAATTGAGAAGGGAACCTTTTTAAACATGAATTTCCTGATAAAATAAGGATGAATGGACATGGATAAATAATTTTAGAACATATAAATATAATATGTAAGATTTATTTAATAATAATTATGAACTAAATTGGTGTAAAGATAGTGAAATCATAACCTAAATGTAATTGGGAGGTTCAGAGAGATCCCTTACCTTATATCTGAATGTGTTCTACACTTGAACTTTATGTCCTTGATAATAAAATTAGATCCATTTATTTATTAATTAAGAACCAATTAAAAATATATTTTATTTATTATGATTTTATTAAGTTCATTATTGTCCATTTTAATGAGTTATAGAGTTAAATTTCATCATTCCAGGAGTGATTGTTTAATGGTTTTATGGTCGGTTCCCTTGAGTTTAATTATGGGAGTTCTTTTCAAATGGAAGAAAAACTCCAGAAGTGGAATAATATGATATTGATTCAACTAAATAATTTTTAATGGTCCCATATATCATTTTTTATTTCTATTATGAGTATAATTCCTTAGATAGAATCTTATTGATAAACATTTAGTTTGTTTTGGTGGTTTTTCGATCATCACGAACTAGTTTTGTTTTATTATTTAATATTATGAATATATATTACTTAAAAACATGAAAAAATTAATAATATACATTTTAAAATATGTTTAAATATTTATAATGGTTTTATTACCAGTTATGAAGGTGTTAATGGAAAATGAAAACTCACCGTCCATGAAGGCGGTGAATCGACACATCACGGACGATATTTTAATTTTTTAGAATAAAAGTATAATAAAAGAGGATTGTTGATAGATAATACATTAAAATAATAAAATTATAGTATATATATATAATATTGAAGTTATTATTATGTTTTGTATAGGTTAGGTGAAGGGAGGATAATAAATAAAAATAAATTAAAAGAGAAGGAAGGATGATTTTACCACTTGAATTTTGTCCCTTGAGAAACTCCTTAAGGAACTTGGGTTTGGTCTTTTGGTGAGAAAAGAAAGACTATGATATGGGTATATGGTTTGGTATGGTAATTGGGTAGAATTTAGATAAGATTCAAGGCTATGGATATGTGAGGAGAAGAGGTGGTGAGGGTGGAATTTATAGTGGGAGGAGAGGGGTGTTTTTGATTATTTTATTCAATTGTTTCTTATTTTGGATCAAGACTATAAATAGTGTTTAATATTATGAATAAGTAAATTAAATAGGGAATGTGAGTTTTAACTAATGTTTTATTACATTATCCATGTCTCAAAAATTCATTTATTTGGATTATAATATTAAATACCATAAATTGTCGTATTTCACTATTCACAAAAAATTCAACTATTTTAAAAAAATACAAAAAAATAGCCCTAACAATTTTTAAATGTTTATATTTATAAAATTGACTAAATTTTAGGAAAATAATTTTCTAAATATGATAATTTTTATTTTTTAATAAAATCATCATTTACTCGAAAAATACCAATTTTTATATTATAACTGATTTTATGACATATTAAAAAATTAATTTTGGTCTCAAAAAATTATATTATAATTATAAGAAAAAAATATAATTTTATAAATCAATTTTATGAAAATAAATTTTATTTTAAATCATTTTATTTATTATAAAATTGTAAATAAACTTTTATGTTTCACAAAAATACCAAAACTTAATTTTTAATTTTTAAAACATCCATTTACTTATTCCAAGATATAAATATATCATATTTTCATTTATAAGATGTCTAAAGTTTATTTATACTTTCATAGGTGAGGTTACTATTCTATTTTCTGGGTTACTATTCTTAATGGTCATATTATTATTCCAATAGTCATATTATTATTTTATCGTTACATATTTTTTCATTTATGTAAATACCACTTATTTCAATCTTCATTTATGACGATAATGTTTTTATTATGTTTTCTATTATATTTATTTGTTTTATACCATATAACATAATTATAATAATGGAAATTTTGTTGATAAAATTTTGGGTTGTTACATTGTTCCCCCCTTTTGAAATTTCGCCCTCAAAATTTCCTCTTACATACTAAGGTAAAAATGGGTGGTGGTATTTCTCCTTCATAACTTCCTTAGGTTCCCATGTTTCCTATTCATACTTATGATTCCTCCACATCACTTTTAGAGGATGAGACATCTTGTTACATAGGACATTATCTCTATGGTCCAAGATATTCACTGGCTGCTCTTCCTATGATAGGTTATTCTCCAATTGTACCACCTTCAGATTCTGTATATTTGAGGGGATAGTTATATACTTCTTAAGGAAAGATACATGGAATACATCATGAACATGATCCATATTCAGTGAAAGTTCTAGACGTTATTCCACAACTCTAATGCAATCAAGGATCGTAAAGGGTTTGTTGTACCATAGGCTATGCTTCCCTTTCTTTCCAAACTACACGACTCTCTTCATTGATGATATATAGAGGAAGACATTGTCTCCAACTTCAAACTCCAAGTCCCATCATTGGTTTTCTGTATTGATATTTTTATAACTCTGAGAAGATTTGATATGTTATTGTATGGCTTTAACCTTCTCTATCATCTCTTACACAAGATCAGGTAAAAGTATCTTTCCTTCTCTAACTCCATCCCAACAAGTTGGATTTCTACATCACATCCCATACCGAGATTCAGATAGATCCATCTAAATACTCTTATGGAATCTATTTTTGTATGATAACTCAACCAATGGTATATTCTAATACCATCCTCCATTCAATTACACATATTAGGATCTCAGTATGTACTCGAGCATCTTAATTTTCCTTTCATATTAGCCAGATATTTGGGGGTGAAAGGTCATGATGAAATTCAATTAAGTACTCAAATAATGTTGATTAATTCTACAAAATTTATATTTGAACATTGGATAAAGGTCATAGATGATTAAAAGTAGAACCCCATACAGCCTCACCAATTCCTTCACATATATCATGGAAAGTTGTTCAAGCGATATATCTTCCTTAATATCAATAAATTGAGCTATCTTGGTTAATTAATCCACCACAACCTCTATCAAATTATTTCCTTTAGATGGTTTCAAGAGTCCTGTGACAAATTTCATAGTAAAATTCTCTAATTTCCATGTGGGTATAGGAAATGGTTGCATCATCCCTTTTTACTTTTGGATCTACTTTAACTTTATGGCATTCCAAAAACCTTGTGATATAATCTACAATATCTTTCATCATATTGTCCCACTAAAAGTTCTCTCAAAGATCATTGTACATCTTAGTAATTCGGGGATGGATGGAGAAAGATGAGATATGTGCATTAGCCAGTAGCTCATTCTTTATCTCAGGAGACAAAGGCAGACAAATCCTAGTTTCAAACCAAATCACACTATCATAATTGGTGTGGAACTCATGTATCTTCCCTTCCTTTACTGTTTTCACATTATTTTGTAGCTCCAGATCATCCCTTTGTGCTGCCTTAATATTATATTAGATATATTGTTGGGAAATTATTTGGGAAATATAGGATGTATTTTCTTATGTTATTATTTTTATATCCATCCTTTTAATTTTCATTAATATGGGGTCTTTCTTAGTTTGCATCATTGATAGAGTAGTAGGTTCTTTTCTCCTAAGAGCATTATCTAACTTGTTTACCTTCCCAAGATGATAGTGAATAGATAAATCATCATCCTTTATTATCATTAACTATATCATTTAAAGCATGTTGATATCCTTTTGTGTCAATATATACATTAGGCTCTTATGATCAGTAAATATGTCGACCTTATCACCATAGAGGTATTGGATATATATTTTCAAGAAAAAATCACAGCCACTAGATCCTGATCATCCATCAGGTAGTTCTTCTCATGGATCATCATATCTCATGAGGTTTAGGCTATCACTTTATCATTATTACTAAGTAAACAACCCAATCCTTTCATTGAATCATCATTGTATATCATAAAACCTTCTCCACTTATTGGTAGTGTGAGAATAGGTGCAGTGATTAGCCAATTATTTTTTTCCTTAAATATTTCCTCTTATTCTTCCATCCAGACATACTTTACCTCTTTTGAGTTAACTTAGTTATAGGGTTATAAAATCATGAAAAATTAATCAGAAAACATCATTATTACCCAGCTAATCCAAGAAAATAGTGGATATCCATTAAAAATATGGTTTTAGGACACTCCTCAATTGCCTTTATTTTAGAAGGGTCTACAGATATCCCTTTACTATTGATAACATTCCCCAAGAATGATAATTCTTCCATATATAACTCACATTTATTATATGTTTCATATAGTCTCTCCCTTCCAAATTTCATTATCACAGTTTTCAAATTCTCTTCGTGTTCCTCCTTGCTCTTGGAGTATATTAGAATATTATTGATTAAGTCTACCACAAATTTTTCAAGGTAAACTCTAAAGGCTCTATTCATTATTTCCATAAAAATTTCTAGATAATTAGTTAGTACAAAGGGTATCACTATGAACTCATAGTGTCTATATCTTTTTTGAAAGGAAGGCTTGGGAATATCTTCTTTATTCACCTCTAATTAGTGATATCTCGACTGAAGCTCCACCTTAGATAAATGATTGGCCCCAAATAGTTGACAGAACAATTCATCTATCCATGAAAGGTGATACTTGTTATTTATCATGGTTTTGTTGATCTCATGATAATAAATTCATAGGCTCATTGATCCATCCTTCTTATTGAATAAGAGGACTGATGCACCCCATGGTGAAGTACTCAAGAAAATAAAACCCTTTTGCAGACTCTCTTGTAATTTCTTCTTTAGTTCATCCAACTTGATAGTTTAAAATCTTTAAGGAGTATTTGATATAATCATATATCCAAGAATAAGTTCAGTCAAGAACTCAACCTATCATTCTGAAGGAAGACTAAGAAATTCTTTAGGCAACACATCAGTGTAGTCCCTTATAATGGGAAATTCTTTGAGCATGATTCCCTCCATTGTCTTAATAATTTTATCTAGATATACTTACTCGTAAGGAAATTATATCCACAAATAATAAAATTATTATAAAGGAGATTCATCCTACTCCTTACACATGTATAGAATTAGAGGATATCTCAGGATGGGAAGAGTGATCTCCCTTTCTTGTAAATTAGTGTTGGATTTATATAAAGATAGATAATACATGCCCAATATAGCATAAAAATCCCCTAAAGGAAGTAAAAAAATTGGGGGGGGGGTTTAGTCAACAAATATTAACAAGGGAGGAGTTATATTCTTTATATGTAGTAATTTCCCCAATTTCTATTCTCATAAATAACCCTAAATTCATATTTTTTTGTGGTGTTTGAATAGTTCTAATAATCTAGCATGATATGAAAGAATGTGTAGATATAGAATAAAATAGTACATTCACTCTTATTGAATGAATAACTATTGTACCTTTCACCACATTATTGTTGGGATCCACCTTAGTAGTAGTGATAGCATATTCCCTTCCATGATTCCTTGGAGGGTTTTGTTGTTTATTTCCTCTGATAGCCCTTATCATAGGGTATTGTTTCCAATAATTCCCATATTCCCTATAGTTGAAACACTAAAATACAGGCTGAGTTTTGGTCTAATACATCCTTTCTTCTTCCAAAATAGTGGTCTTATTTAAATCCCATCATAAAATATTATCCTGATGACCCTCTCTTCAACATTTTAAGCATCTCCTAGTTCCCCTTAAGTAGTTTTCAGGATGATTTTTCCCACAAGTTTGACATGTGGGATGCTAGATTTTATTTCCTTCATGGTATTTATCTGTTGATCCTCCCATATTACACTGCAATTTACTCTTTTAATATACAAACCCATGAGACAACTAAGAGTCTCTAATATCTATTTCAACCTTAAGGGAACAATAGAAAATCTCCTCATAGATGTTAAATTATTGAATCACCAATGATTTTTGTAGACTCTTCTTTAGTCCACTAAAGAATATATCCTCTATTCTTTCAGTGTTCGTAACAAATATATAGGTGTATATTGTAAGTCTTGTGAAGTTTTATTCATATACCCTGATTGAATCATATTATTTTTGATTTAGTCAAAGTAACTCCCTCTCCATCTTATGATGGAGAGTTCGGGGAAAATATTTATTGAAAAATATTTTCTTGAATGATTCTTCTTCTATGGAATCAATTTCCTCCTCAAAATGTGTGTTCTTGATGAGTTTCCACCACTGATCAGCTTCCCCATCAAAATGATAGACATTCAATAAACGAGGGGTCTTGGGATCAAATCCCAGTGGATGTTTTATTTTTGGAATTTATATACCAACGGTTCCATTACCATTGGTATAGATTTCATATTACCTATACCAACGGTTTCCAAAACCGTTGGCATAGGTCTATACCAATGGTTTTTGGAAAACCGTTGGTATAGACCTATCTCAACGGCTTACTTGGATACGGTTCTCCAAACCGTTGGTAAAGGTTAGTTTTCCAGTAGTGAAAACTTTCTCTTATTTTGAGAACTAAATGATAGAGAATATATTTTAAATGATGTTAATCCATTTTTCTGTGATGAGGGGATCAGAAGATCCACTAAATATAAGAGGAATTTTTTCATAAAATATTATATGGTAACCTTGTTTTTTTTGGATAATGAGGGAGTTTCACACGTTTCATGTTATTATTCATAACTTGATCTAGTTGAGAAAGTAATGTCATGAAGTTTTCATCTCTCATTCCTATCAGATTTGGTAATTCATTAGGGAAATCATCACATTTCTGATAACATTTATTGTTGGAATGGGTTCTCCAATTTCCTACCATTAACTAAGAAAAATAAAAATACAATTATGTGGACTTAAAAACATTTATAATAAGCATAATAAAAGGAAACATTGAGATTATAAGGATAAACTTATAAATGGATGGTATATATTAACGTGTGATTCCCTAAGTTTCATTATAGGTTATCCATGGTGATATAATTTTACATAGTGTTCTTACTAACTTATCTAGTCCTAATATCAAAAAATAACTATATTGTTCTCTAATAACAAATATATACACCCTAGCCTTTTACACATATTATTACATGATTTTAAGCATAATTACCCATGAAATACAAACCAAGGATTGTAAATTCTAGTGTCTTTAGAGGACTAGGTACATAATTATAACATGAAACCAAAATATAAACATTGGTTATTTAATTTCCATAATGATCTCCTAACTTTCTTTGATCTCTTACATCTTCATAGGATAACCTAGGGAATACATGAACAAAGGGATGAGCTAAAATCTAGTAAGGGAATAAACATGGGAATAAAGAATAAAAAATGAGTTAGAAGGCATAACATGATAATATAAAAGGAATGTAACTTAAATAATATTATGGAATCACAGCACATAAACATGGAATCATATAATCATGGTAAAATAGGAATTTATAAGCAATATATAACATGACATAAACATAAGTCAAGGCTAACTATAAAAATGACATCACATGGTGGACAAAGTCCTATAATGGATTATTTTTACTCCATAATCCCATACAGGACATCAACTAAACATTTCACAATGCATTGGAGTGCTATTTGGGAACACCCATTGTAATATGTTTATTCATATGTGTGCCAAATGAAGAATCAAATATAAGGTATAAACATAAGGATTACCCATATAATGAAATGGGTATCATAATAAATTCATATGGAATAACCAAGGAGTGTATCATAATTGTGTACAAGAAATAATGGATCAAAATCATACATGGACATTCATATGAGTGGATAGGAATAGATCATGATAAATGATGGCCAATTTAAGTGAAAACATTTAAAAAGAGTGTATAATAAACTTTATAAATTGGCCACTTTAGTGCGGTTTACGGGAAATTATTAAAGAGCCTTTAAAGAGGACAAAGACATATTTATTTTCACAAAACTATAAATGAACTATGATAGTTTTTCATAATTAAATGATTAATTTTAATAAAATAATGGTGTCTTAAAATATATTATGTAGCATACTTGTTAATGGGTATGGAATTGGAAAGTTCTCTTTAATCGGGCTTTCTTATCAAAAGGAATTGAGATGGGAACCTTTTTATACATGTATTTCCCCATAAAATAAGGGCAAATAGATCTAGATACATAATTTTTTAACATATAAATAGAATATGTAATAATTATATAATAATAATTAATAATTACATTGGAGTAATGAGAGATAAATCATAACCCAAAGGTAATTGGTAGGTTTTGATATATCTCTTACCTTATGTGTAAAAGTGTTATGAGTTTACACTTAATGTCCTGGATAATAAAATTATATCCATTATTTAAATAATCCAGAACCTATTCAACATATATTTTATTTATTATAGATTTATTAACTTCATTAATTTTTATTTAGATGAGTTATAAAGTTTAATTTCTTCATTATAGGAGTGATTATTTCATGGTTTTATGGTAGGTTCCCTTGAGTTTAATTATATGATTTCCTTTCAAATGAAAGAAAAACTCCAAAATTGGAATTATATGGTATTAGTACTCCTCAAAAAAAATTATTGGTCCCATATATCATTCTCTTATTCTGGTATTAGTATGATTCATTAGATAGAACATTAATGATACATGTTTAGTTTGTTTTGGTGGTTTTTTTGATCATCGCAAACTAGGTTTGTTTTATTATTTAAAATTATACATATATATTAGTCCCAAAACATGAAAAAAATTATAATAAAAAAAATTTAATATTTTTTAACAATTATAACTATGTTATGACCATCCATGAAGGTCGTAATAGAAAATTAAAACTTGTCGTCCATGAAGGCGGTGAATCGACACATCAAGAAAATTATTTTCATTTTTAGAATAAAAGAAGAAAAAAGAGATTTTATGATGGATATTATATTAACATAATAAAATTACAATATATATATTATACTATAGTTATTATTATTTCTTTGATAGGATAGTTTATGGGAGGATAAGAAATTAAAATAAATTAAAATAGAAAGAAGGAGGATGTTACCTCTTGAATGTTGTCTCCTTGAGAATCTCTTTAAGGCACTTGGGTTTCGTATTTTTGTGATAAAAAAAATAAAAGGACATTGGGAAGAGTTTTGGGTGATTAATTAGGCATAATATATACAAGTTTAAAGTCTTTGGAGGTCTAAGGAGAATAGGTGGTGAGGGGTGGTATTTATAGTGGGAGGAGAGGGGTGTTTTAAATTATTTTATTCATTTGTTTATTATTTTAGCCCAATACAATCAAAAGTGTTGATTATTGTGACTAAGTAAAGTAACTAGTTCATGTGAGTATGAACTAATGGGTTCTTAAATTAATAATGATTGAAAAATTCATGTATTTAGCATATAATGTTAAATACTGTAAATTATCATATTACACTGTTCACCAAAAAATCAATTATTTTAGAAAAATACCAGAAATTCACCCTAACCACTTTTTGACATGTATATTTCAAAAATGGACTCCATATTATGAAAATATTTTTTTAAATATGAGAAACCTAATTTTTACTCAAAAAATACCAATTTTAATATTCTAACTAATTTTATGACACTTTCAAAAATTAATTAAGGTCTTATAAAATTATCTTATAATTATAAGAAAAAATATATTAATTTATGAATATATTTTATGAAAATAAATTTTCTTTTAAACCAGTTTATTAATTATAAAATTACAAATACAAATTTTTGTTTCACAAAAATACCAATACTTAATTTATCATTTTTAAAACATTTATTTACTTATTACATGATATAAATATATAATATTTTCATTTATAGGATTCATAAATTTTATTTATACTTTCATAGGTTATTTTACTATTCTATTGTCTGGGTTACTATTCTTAATGGTCATATGACTATTCCAACGGTCAGGTGATTATTCCATCGGTATAAGTTACTCAATTTCTATAAATGACACATATTTAATTCTTTATTTATGAGGATAATGTTTTTATTAGGTTATATATTCAATATATGTGTTTTATTCCATATAAAATAATTATAATAAGAGATATTCCATTGATAAAATTTTGGTTCTTTGTAGTTAGACTCACCCGGAGCTTTGATCCTCACCCAATGGTGCTCAAAACGGCTTAGAAATGAGGGAGATCGATCCATGGGATGTTTGGGAGGATTAGTTTACCACACTTAGCTACTATAGGAGGACTGGGGAGGAAATCCATGTAAGAAAATATAAATACCAATGGGGAGAAATGGTAAATTTACCCATTTTTAATGAGGTGAACGGTTTGGCTGCATGGTTGGCCAAACCATGCGCCACCCTCTATCCAAGAGGTGGTGAGGTTTCATGGTCCCCTTAGGATCCCGTTCAGTTTTGAAAACCATGTGGTATGGCTCTTTCCAAACCCACATGATTCCACCTCACCCCTTTCATGGTTTCAACAACCGTGCACACCTCCTCCAGGAAAGCACAGTTAGGGCACATGCTTACAACTAACTGTGCACCAACTGTGATGCATGCTGTAGATGGCCACATTTTCCCCTCTTTCATGTCCCAAACCCTTGGGGCACCTCTAAGACTCATCCTAAACTTAGGGAACATCTAATTAACCAAATAAAATAGATTTAAACTAAAACATAAACAAGAACATACCTCATTATAATCTTGGGATCTTACAACCTCCTCACTTTATATAGTCACTTCCTTGAGCCGCACTCCTAAACATCACCAAGTCTCCAAGGTAGAAATATTTTGAAACTAGTCTTTTATATATGATTCCATTTCCTAGGTTTCTGCATGAACATTACCATGCTTCTATAACACTTGAACCAATGGTACAGTCATGCCTCACAACACATTCTCACTACGATCCATAATACAAACCATTTTCTCCTCAAAGGACGCATCATCCTCAATCTCAACATCATCAACATATATCACATGAGATGGGTTGAGGATGTATTTTTTTAGCTGTGACACATGAAAAACATCATGCTTTCCACTATACCATTTTGGAATAGAAAACGGGTACGCCACTGGTTTGATCCTCTCCAAAATCCCAAATGAACCTATGTACCTAGGTTCCAACATACCCTATTTTTGAATCAAATCATGACCTAACATTGATGAAAAATGAAGGAATACACAATCACCCACCATTAAATCAAGAGTTTGGTGACGTCGATCAACATATAACTTCTTCTAACTTTGATCTATAGACATACATTTCCAAATCAACTGAACATATTATGACATATCCTACTTGAGACTTAGTCCCAACAACTCTGATTCCTCATCCTTCATCTAATATAATGGAGATCTATATGACCTACCCTATAGCACCTCATATGGTGAAATCTAAATAGTCTCCTGGTAACTTTTTTTATAGGTGAACACAATAAGAGCCAAGTGCTTCTCCGAAGGTCCACCAATGTCGAGGACATAAACCCTTAACATATCCTATAGCACCTGAATAGTATGTTATGACTACCTATCTATTTATGGGTGGAAATTTATACTAAAAAACAGATATCTACCAAGAACCTTTTATAACCTTTTTCAGTAGAGTAAAGTAAAATGCAGATTACAATATAAAACTATAGTATGTAGCACCCTGTGCAACCGCACCATATTCTGAACATACAAATCACCCAAATGGTCAATGGTGGAGGTCACTAATATTGGCATGAAATGAATCACCTTGGTCAATTGATCCATAAATAACCATATCGAATCATTCTTCTTAGGTATCCTCATGTGACCTACCACAAAATTCATCATGAAATCATCCCACTTCCATTTCAGAATGGGAAATGGTTGTAACAAACCACCTAGTCACTGATGCTCTAACTTCACCTACTGATAGGTGTAGCATCACGTCATGAAACCCACAACCTATTTTTTCATCCTAATACACCAATAATATCTACAAATATAACAATAAATTTTGGCCAAACTAGGGTGAAATGTCCACTTTGAGGTATCAAACTGACACATCAACTCCTCTTGTATACAAGTAGTCATGACAACATAGACACAAACATGAATGATCTCATCCTCATCAAAAAACCAATCAAAAGGTGACTCCCCAACTTCAAGAATTTCCATCAATGATAAACACTTTGGATCATCATATTTCATCTCCTTGATCTGGCTCAAAATAATGGACTCAACTACCAAAGATGAAAACTTCATCTTCTCTTGTCCATAATAGAACTCTAAATTCATCTCCATAAAAAAAACATCATCCTTCACTCGAAACCAGTTTCATGATCCATTTGATTTTGATTATTCTTACTTAAAGAATCTATAACACTATTCGCCATTCCCAGTTTGTAGACCATCTCAAAATCGAAGGACTACATGTACTCAACTCATCTTCACTGTCAAAGATTAAAATCACACTAGGAGAAGATTTACTTTAAGGGTTTTATGGTTTGTATACACAATAAACATTTATCCAAAAAATTAATTCTACCAACACTTTAAAGCATAAACCATTATGGTAAACTTGTGATCATGGGTAGGGTAATTTAATTCATGAGGCCTCAATTGTTGTGACCCATACACCGCAACCCGATAATCCTAAATCAATACTTCTCCAATACCAACACTGAACTCATCATTAAATAAGGTATACTCCTTACTCATCTCAGGTGGGATCAGCATTAGTGTCATAGTCAACCACTTATTCAACTTCTATAAAGCATCCTCACATGCCCAAGACCATTCAAACTTGATGCCCTTCTTGGTCAAGCCTAAAATTCATGATACCAACATGAAAATTCTTTGATGAACCTTTAGTAATATCCCACAAAACCCAGAAATCCTATAATATTAGAAACATTCTTGGGTTGTTCCCAATATACAATTGCTTTCACTTTCTTCGGGTTCACTAACACACCTTCCTCAATGATGATGTGACCCAAGAAATGGAACCTATCAATATTGAAAAGACACATAGATAGCTTGGTGTATATCCTATAATCTATTAGTGTACTCAAAATTATGTCAACCTATTTGGAACAATTTTCATGATTCTTGGAGTACCCAGATATTTCATCCACAAAATAGCTACAAATTTTTCTATGTATGGGTGAAATATTTTGTTCATTTGGGCCATTAACACTAATGATGTGTTGGTCAAATTGAATTTAATAACAAAAAACTACTATAGACCATAGATTATCTTTAAATTACTCCTTGGTATATTATAAGGTCTCACCATCAGCTAAGGATACCCTAATATATGAAAAATCCTCTCAACTAGTCAAAAATATAATCAATCCAAGAAAGATGATATCGGTTCTTAACAATCATCTGATTCAACTTCCAATAATCGATAAAATACTACAACATCCCATCATCCTTCCCAAAAAAACAAAATTGAAGATTCCCAATGTGACATGATCAAATGAATAAACCATTTATTCTTCAATTCCTCCAACTGAGTTTTATGTTTCTGAAGTTTTATCAGTTCCATTCTATATGGAAGAATAGAAATAGGTTCTGATCCAGGAAGCAACTCAATCGTGAACTGGTGGTTGGTGCATTGGCCACGCATGTGTCCAATCCTATCGCATAGATAACAGAACACATGTCCATCACCCAGGGAGATAAATCCTATCCCTTGGCTACTCTATCAACCACCTCCCTAGTAAAACCCTCAAAATGGTTCCTTCTATTATCAAAATTCGTACCATTATGTCAACCAACTAGAGCCACATGTACACCACTAGAAGCTTCATTCCAACCCCTTCTAAAATAAGGTCCTAATAAACCACCTCTGCAAACCTATTTAAATGTAAAATATTCATATTAGACATGATCTTGTGTCTAAGTCCATCCTAAAAAAATGTCTTATCATATCTACCTCATCCCCTTCAAACCCTAGAACAAAGATTTGTAGATCAGTGAAGTAACTAGAATAATCCATCACAGTTATAGTACCCTTGGTCAACCTCATAAACTCAGTATACTTCTCTTGCCTCAAGGTCTCTAGATAAAAATATTCCAGAAAAAAATCACAGAAATAATTCCAAAACATACCATCTTCCTACACAATCTGAACCATGACATCTCACAAGTGCTTTTTCGGTCCCCGTAACATATAAGTTGACAACTTGACTCTCTTATCAGGAGGAGTCTCCAAGTGGTTCAGAATATTATTGATGGAGTATATCTAAAACATGGGTACCTAAATTACACCCTCTCTAGTAAACATTATATGGCTATACAACTAAAACTCTCTAGTAAAGTAAAACATACACGACACAACCTGCCCTGGGTCTCGCTCCATCATTTTCATAAAATGAGAAAAGCTCGCATGGAAAATCCCCTTTCCTTTTTTATCCTAGATCAATGGGGTTTATTACTCCACTACTATAGGAGTTTTCTCAGTGATATCCTCATGTCACTCAACTAGAACATGCCATCATAGTGGAATCTCTCTACAATTTTAAAACTAGATCTCAAAACACATAACATAAGGCTTCCATAGTTTGCGCAAAATAAAGCTCTATACTAGCAATAAACAACCCATTATACATAAACTATCTGAACATATATAGTCACATCTATATCACTACCCTCAACCATCCCTACCATGGATCATGGTCAAAATGGGTTTAACCAACTTACATAGTCATAATTCTTTCATTAGACGCCCTTTTAATCCATCTTACATCCACAACATAAATTTTTCTTTTTTAGGCACCTTTATATCATTACAACACATCACAACCAAGTTTTAACCCATTTATGACTCTTCATTTGGAAATTTTCTTTAATAATTCTTCCATTTCCTTTCCATTTACCTGGTTTCGTCATCCTTATTAGACATAATTTCTTTAAAATTTCAAAGAAAAATGAAAAGTATTTTGTCCCTCACATCCCACATCTCTTTATCATAAGTGCCTACCATGATGAATGGCACATATATCCCTAGGTACCTAAGATTTTGTATGTATGAAAAACCTCATACCATTTAGGTTACAAGAAAAATATCATAAAATAGTCACATTACACAACAAGTGTGTCACCCAAGGTGAAATATCATCCAATTGTAACAACAAACATCAATAACAACAACCCCTACCTAGGTATGTGGGTTTCCCCCTATAAATGGGATAGCTACTCCCATGAACGAGCTCATGGACAAGTCCCAACACATCATATTATCTTTTCTACTGTTCTAAAATAGTAATACAATAGAAAAAAACCATTGATACCACTTTGTAACATCCCCGACCCGGTAGCCACTATATCTGGTGCCCCGAGTCGGGTCTCCACTTGACCTCAGGTGGGCCTCCCCATATGCTAGAGGCTTCCAACTTTCAAAAATGAATAATAGAACATATGGGGGACTATAACCTATTTTTCATAGTAATCCACATAGGAAAAAATAGTAAATAAAGGAAACAAGTAAACAATAAACATATATCACAAATCTATTTCCCAGAACTAGGTACAAGCCCACAACCAAATAGTAAATGTGCTATGTAATTTCATATAGTGTTAAGTGTAAGGTAAATCCAAAATAAAGACAAGATGATGAATCCCTAAAATGAGTCTCAACTCTAAGTCTTGATCCCCTATCCATGCACATCCCAAGACCCAATCAACCGTCTAGAATAGGGCCCTTTCCCTTATACTGACCTGAAACCATGAAGTATTCTAGGGTACCCAATAGTGCCCTATATAGGGTGTAGTTAAAACTCAGTAGGCCACCACTAATAGTTCATAAAAATATCTATTCTAAATAGATATTTTATGAAGTTATATCAAGAATAACAAGATAAACATAAAGTAAACTAGGTACCATTATTTAACAAAAATCAGTTTAACCATTTCACCATTTTCTCTATAGGTTAAATATTTTCATTAATTACACATCGACCCATGGAGGTCATATAAAATATGAATAAGGGGAATAATAAAGTTCCACACATCATGAGGTTAATCATTTCATAGAATAATTTACATCCAATTACCCTGGAGCCTCAGTTTGGGTGCATCAACTTACCTTGGAGCCTCAATACAGTTAATCATACCACTTTCATTCATTAGGGTCATAGAGCCTCATTATGAATACCTAACCCAATAATTATAAGGGTGGGTTTAAGAGCCTCATTAAAACCTGACCTGTGGATGTGGATCCCCAGTCCAATACCCCATATACCATCAATCCATGTGCATTCACTTCATTAACTATTTAACATATATACATTCACAAAACATTACTCATTGAACACATTAAGTATTACTAAATATAGTTCATTAAACACACATACCAAGTTCATTATTTAACCCATTAAAACATTTACCATTCACATTCCTTAACCCATTAACACATATACCATTCACAATCCATGTCTCATTAACGCATATATCATTTATGTTCCATAACCAATTATTACATTTACCATTCACATGCCTTAACCCATTTAACACATATACCATTCAAAAGTCATATATCATTAACACTTATTTCATTTATGTGCATTAACCCATGGTAACACATTCTATTTACAAACATAACTAATTTAACACATTTACATTGTACAAAACGCACCCTTATTCCATGTGATCAAATAAACACAATTATCATTAGTTATTATTCACATATCATGCTAAAAGAAACATGATTATCATGTTATCAATCTCATAATAATTTAATTATACACTTAACATATCAATACCATGTTCAAGAAAGAGTCCCACCCCATGGGTAACCTTTAACCCAGCCAAATCTAACTCAAATAATACCATTGGGATCATGAGGGTTTCAATTCATTATTTAACCATTAATTTCATCATTTATATCATGTAAAACCAAATTTACAACATAATGACAACATTCAAACAACCATATACAAATAAATTTAACCATAAGACTATGCGGTATGGATTATAGACCACCTACCTCAATTTCATAGATGAACGCTTGCTTAAAATTGGCCTTTAATTCAATCTCAAACCACCCTCAAAGATCCAACCTAGAATCCTCTATAAAAAAATAAGGTTTTAGAGATTCATATGGGTAAAAAGGATTCCAAAATCACTAATCCATAAAGATAAGGAAATTGGAGTGTTAGAATCACCCAAAGCTTCAATCCACATCTAACCGTTCTCCAAAGAACTTATAAATGAGGTAGATCAATCTTTGGGATGTTTGGGAGGAATGGTTCATCACCCTTGGCTATTGTAAGAGGAATTCAGATTAAATCTTGGAAAGAAAACATTAATCTCAGAGGGAAATGGTAAATTTCCCCATTTTTGATGAAGAACATGGTTTTTCCACACAATTGGACAAACCATGTTCCAACCATGTGCTACCCTCTATCCAATATGGGGATAGAATGAATGGTCCCTTAGGGATCCTGCATGGTTTGAGAAACTGTATCATGGCCATTTTTAATGGCTCTGTCCAAGCTCACATGATTTCACCTCCCCACTTGCATAGTTTTCACCAACTGTGCACACCTCCTATAGTAATGAAAAATTAGGAGTTATGGTTCCTACTAACTGTGGCCCAACCATGAAACATGCACTGGATGTCCAATTATTCCTCTCTTTTGTGTCCTGAACCCCGAAGGCACCACCAAGACTCTTCCTTGACTCAAGAAACATTTAATTAAACAAATTAAATTGATTTAAACTAAAAAATAACAATAACATACCTCATTAATAGTTTTTTATCTTACACATGTAATTTTTCTCATGAAAGATACCCCTTTTTGGGTGGGGGAAATTAGCTGAGGATCCATTTTTAGGGTATCATTTTCCCTTTTTGTAATGTGGTAAGTGAATTTACTATTAAAATGGTAGTATCTCACCCAATATTCTATGATCTTTTTCTCCACTCTATTTCTATATTCTCTATTTCCAGTGAGAAGATTGGGTATTTATATGGAATGGGAATAATCATTCTCCCAAAAATGGTTATATGAACACATAACATACATATAATTATGTAGTGGGAACAAAAATAACGCCTCATTTGCAAAGTATTTGTAACGCCCCGACCCCAGCTACCCAGAGTCGGTGCATTACTTCGTAACATTGGCATGATCACAAAAGATCAAGTCTCGAAAGACCGATTAGTTTAGTAGCCTTAGAAACACTAGATATATTCATAAGTCTTACATTACATCATAAAGGGAAAAAATAATAACAAAGTCTTCATAGTCCACACTCATATCTTGTTCTGTCTATCCCTGCAGGTCATTCATAAAATACTTCTTCACATCCTGGAAAATATTAAAATATTGAAAGGGGTGAGCTCAGATGCTCAGTAAGGATAACAATATTGCGGAAGCTTTCATAAATAAACATAAACATTTAAGGCAATGTATAACTAAAACAAAAGCCTTTTAAACTTGAACATCAACATAATATGGCAAAAGTAAAATGAGATAATGCCATTTACTTCTTCACATGGATATTCTACTGGTCGAATAATCACATGCAATATCAATAACCACTTTCATAATGATCGAATCCATAATGCCAGACTATCATAACCACGTAGCCAAGGCCTCGTGCCAAGACCACAAATAAGATTTTGTCAAGGCCTCGTGCCAAGACACTAGTTTGTCTCATGAGACCTTCCGATGCAATTTTTTTAGAATATACTTATGTTTAAAATTGCTCAAATATACTCCAGTGTTTTTCTGAAAACATTATGCAAGATTTTGAAAACAAAATAACTAATTCTGAGACTGGTCGACTAATTACAGGCCATGATGGGTCCACGCCCAATCCCTTCCTGTCTACCACACTCGAGAGTCAGGTTTTCTGAAAACATTTTTAACCTTGCGTTAAATACGTATACATTTGCACTGGATTTTCATATATTTTAGAGAAATATATCTTTTTTGAAATAATTTAAAAATCACATAATTATAAAATAAAACCTTTTGAATAAATGTAAAAGTCAGAGGGGTTTATACACCGTATAAATGAAAGTTGTGTATAAAACAAAATATGCCTCAATGAAAGGAGATTGAGACGAAGTCTTTACAAAGATCATTTTTTTAAAATAAAGTACATCTATCATGTGTATTCACTATAAGTACACATAAATAAAGTAAAAATACAAGATAGGACATAATAATATCATGACATAATTTGAAAGTAGGAGATTAACCCAAAGAATAGAAATTGGGTTAAGAAGTTCCCTTACCTCGTGTCCGACTTGACTCAACCGTTCTTTAACCTCCTAAATAATAAACTAGATTTAATATCTACCTTATTAAGAACCATTTTCAATTTCATTATCCTTTTTATATCACTTATTACAAAGTTATGAACATTATGTAATTATTTAAGTTAATAACGGTCATTTTGTCGATCTTTGGGACTTGAGTCAACAATAAACTTCTTATAATTACAAGTTGTTCTTGTGGTGAAATATCCATTATATCCAGAATTATATTCATGATGTAGATATCATATATATATTATATATCCAGTATATACATTTATTCATAATATTACATAACATTTAGAGGTAAGAAATGAAATGCACCGTTCATGGAGACGGTAATCCGTACGTACGCATGAACGCTACTTTCATTTATATTTCGTATTTAATGGAATGAAATCATAATGATATAAATTTATAATATAATTCCAGTATAATATAGTGTATAATACTATTTACTCCATCCTTTATACATCCCACATATGGCATTAACGATTCAAATCACTTTGAGGGGGTGGTAGTCCGCACCTCCTAAAATGAAATTATCGTGTTTACACATAATGGAAATCATAAAGGTATGACATAAATGAGAAATACAGAAGAATAATGAAAACATAAACATAATATATATGTAATATATGAAAATAGTGTCATCAAAATGGCCACCATTAGAGGTGTTAAAAGAATATTGAACAATCATCGTTTCGTGAGGCAGTATTTCGCCACCCACAGAAACAGTATGTTCTTTATCCATTAGACGAAGGTGTGTGTATGTGTAAACCAAATCCTTATCATAAAAAAATCCTAGTATATTGTAGATACTTGTGTTGTTACAAAATAAAGGAATAAAAAGAGTTTAAGGGGTTGGAGAAACTAAATAAAACAAAACAACATTAGAGAAGACATTACCTAAAAATCGGGTAACTCTTTTTGATTTGAGCAAAAGGATTCCTTGGGAAGAATTCTGCCCAAAGTGAGGCTTCTAGGAGTAATAGGGGGAAGTTGGGAGAGTATTTGGGCAGAGTTTGGCCGAGCCAAATGGCTTGAAAGTGTGAATGATGTGGTAGAGGTGGGGGCCTTTTATAAGAGGAGAGGAGGGGCACTCTTGGAAAGTAAGGAAAAGTCACTTTATTATAAAATGAGTTTCAGATTTTAGAGGTCCCACACTTATATAATTCTAGGATAAGGTGATAAGGGTTCGAAATATACTCATCCGATATATTTTTGACAAGTGTAAGCCTTGGATTTTACATTATCTTTTTATTTTATTTAAATCTTTAAATAATGAGGTCATTGTTGCATCATCATGATGTCATAAATAATTTAATTTATTTAATGTATAAAAATTATAAAAAAATACTATGATGTAGGAAATATTTTTAGATTTACAATGACTATTTATAGTCAAAAATATGACTTGTATAACCCCATGTAAAAATTGTTTTAGTAAAACATTTCATGTTTGTGTCATTTTTTACTATAACATTAAATAAAAGGTATTTATGTCATTTTCCAACTAAAGTGGATCCATGGGGTCCCCAAGTTGACCCATGGATTGTCTTGGTCGTCCATGGAACATCCAATGAGGGTAGGACATGTGTCAAGCTCATCTCATATTATTAAAACATTATTTTTATCTTAAACTACACTAATTACCTCTAATCGCGATTAAGAACTTAAAAGTTACTATTCACCAAAAATTATTTTAATCTCATTGAACCACATTTTACTTCTTAATGACAACCATGTATGTCGGATTTTTGAAATTCAAAACACAGAAGTGGTAAAATTTCATTTAAATGAAAAATCAGTTTTTATAAATACCACTTAGTGGTTTCACTATTCATCAAAAATTGAAGTTTTTCAGAAAAATCCCAAAAATTCACCCTAAGCTATATTTGATATTCCGATTTCAAAAATGATGTCTATTTTACAAAATTTCAAACTTATAAGTTGCATTAATTAATTTTATAATTAATTCCCACTGTCACAACAAATAGCGTGTTTTTTAGAAACAATTTATATCAAAAGATTGACAATTGTTCATGCCCAATTTCAATGTTAAATTAATTCTAATGACCACCATTGGATAAAATGGTAAAAATATATTCTAATTATACTTTAAAACCACTAAATAGTATAATTTATCACAATAAATTATTTTTATTAAAAAAGTTGTTTTAAGTATTTTTCACTATTCATAAAAAAATTGGAAGTTCTCAGAAAGTTACAAAAAAATCAACTTAGGATAATTTCGATATTACGAATACAAAAATGAAGTCCATTTTGAAATATAAAATTTCTGTAATTTTAAAAATTAGTTATTACTATTCATAACGGCTACTTTGATTAGTCACGGTGTGTTAGAACTCAAACTTGCGTACAATGCAAGCTATTGAAAGAGAGGCGTATCGTGGAAGCTCGGGGTGTTACATTCTTCCGTCCTTCAATAAATTGCGTCCTCGCAATTTGAAATTTTTATTTGAAAATAAAAGGTTGAAAATAGAAAATACCTTTGTGGAAAACCCACATCAGAAATAAGGTTAATAAAATTTACCCTTAATAAGAGGGAAAGGGAAATGAAAAAGTCACCATCAAATTATGATCTCGATAAGGAGAACATTGGTGGCAATTAGAGACATATAATTGGAGGGAAAACGTAAATATTTGTAGGGAGTGATTGAGGTCATCAATCACAAACAAGTGTCAAATTGAGGGCCTCAAAGCCTTCAATCTATGTTGATTTAAAACATCATCAGTTCAACAAGACATAAGGTATTAGGATAACACTTTTTTTTGTTTTAATATCCCTTTAATAAATTTAAGAATTAATTTATTCATATAATAAGATATAGGTATATATATATATTTATGCTTGACAATTAGAGTTTCAACCTTCAACTAATTTCCACTACAAACTCATCTTTCACTCAAAAGATAATAGAACTCAAAAATAATATATTTATCCTAACCGTACAAGGTTCAAAATATTAGAACATACCATTTAGATTACCAAAACTATTTTGTAATAACCAGGTACTTCCTGTAGGCTAGTGGTAGGAAATAAAGGCATGTCGCACTATGGTTGTGGGTTCGATTCCTGCAGCTTTGTCTGACGCGACGGGTTATGCCCCACCCTGCAGGTTGTCCTTTTCCTAAAACTATAGTATTATAATATTCCAAAAATAATCTTCAGAAATGTTTTAACCTTAAACAATACTATCCAAAGATCAACTTAATCCATTCCAACCTTTATAGTTATCCAAAATACCTCCATCCAGACTTTCTCTAAAGGGTCCTTAAATTCCAAAATCAATTGTCACATTAGATTCCCTAAACAAAGTAAAGTTTCTCTTATTGTCACATACAAAAATATGATTACCTTCATCATATTAAAACCTTAATGAAATCAACATGTACTGCAGTACAATCCTTATATATATCACATTATTCTTATAACCATAATCTAGTTCTTGAGTCCAAAAACACAAATACAATAATTATTCAACTTCATCTATAGTAACAGTATAAGCTTGGCCTTGATCCCTTGGACTTTTCTGAGTTAAGTTTTCTTGACGCTTAGGACATTCATTTCCATAATGCCCCATTTCCCTACAATTGTAGCATTCAACATTGATAGCCTTTTTCTTTCCCTTGCAATCACGCGCCTGGTGACCTTTTTCTCCACATTTATAACAAACTCTCATTCCTTTTAGGCAAGCACCGGGGTGATTCTTCCCACAATTATCGCATAATGGAAAATCCTTCTTTCCCTTTTTCCCTTTATCCATTTCTTGTTCCACCGTTCTCTTCTTCTCTTGATTTACTTTGTTGTCATAAGACTTAGAGAATTCCTTTTCTGTCTTGATAGCACACGAGACAATATCTTCATACGATGAGAAGGTTTGTGAGACTAATGCTCGATGAAGAAATGATTTTAACCCATCAAAGAAACGATCAATATTACTTCTTGGGTTACGTATATAATCGGCAGCATGCCTCGCTAACCTTGTAAAGTTAGCCTCATACTTTGCGACATTCTCATCCTCCTTCTGCCTCAAACTGAGAAATTGTCTTTCCATATCTGCTCGATGGTCATGTGGAAAGTATTTTTCTACGAAAAGATCTTTGAACTCTCTCCATTCCATACTTGATACTTATTCATCTTCCTTTGTATTTTGAATCAATGACCACCATTGATCGGCATCTCCAGTGAGGCGGTAAACTGCCATGACAACCTTCTCCCTTTCGCTACTCTCCAAGGCGTGGAATATTTTCTCTAAAGAGTTTATCCATTTCTCAGCTACTAACGGATTTGTACCCCCATTAAATGTTGGTGGTTGTTGCCTCATGAAGCGGTCTAACATTGATACTCCATGTTGCGGATTAGGGTGATCCATATGAGTAAGGTTATTATTCATAACCTGAGTGAGTTGTCCCAGTATGGTAATAAGTTGATCAGCACCAGTTGTATCTCCAGCTCCACAATAATTATCTTGAGCAGGAGGTCAATCCCTACACGGAGTGCGTGTATTGATACGGTTTCCATTCCTTCCACTAGGCGCCATTTCTAAACAATGCCATAAACTAGATTAGTTTATGAATCAAAATACATAATTCCATACTTATAAAATACTTAACATAAATTGAACTATTTATGGATATAATCCATAATCATAAAAAGTTTTTCTTTGAGGAAGTATATACTCATAACTGTTCATAGTGGTTTGTAAAGAAAATGAGAATTATCCTAAGCATATCCCCCGGGAGTGTCGTAACCAAGAGTGCAGCAAGGCCCGTTGTCGTGCACCAGTTCCCGTTCGAGTCTAGCTCAAAGCGGTGTTTTCGGGTTTTACCCCTAGGTACATCTGTGCCAGAGCCGCCTCTACCTGCTCGTATCCAGACAGGGATGTATTGCTTGGAAAACTCACAAAATCTCTATAATACCAAAATTCTAGGAAGTTCTTTTATACTAATCCTTAAAGTCTATCTTTGGGCTATGTTCTCTAATCAGAGTTTATCTAAATCTAGCTTCCAAGGTTAGTACTAAACTGCCTCTGATACCAACTGTAACGCCCCGACCCCAGCTACCCAGAGTCGGTGCATTACTTCGTAACATTGGCATGACCACAAAAGATCAAGTCTCAAAAGACCGATTAGTTTAGTAGCCTTGGAAACACTAGATACATTCATAAGTCTTACATTACATCATAAAGGGAAAAACTAATAACAAAGCCTTCATAGTCCACACTCATATCCTCTTCTGTCTATCCCTGCAGGTTATTCATAAAATACTTCTTCACATCCTGGAAAATATTAAAACATTGAAAGGGGTGAGCTCAGATGCTCAGTAAGGATAACAATATTGCGGAAGCTTTCATAAATAAACATAAACATTTAAGGCAATGTATAACTAAAACAAAATCCTTTTAAACTTGAACATCAACATAATATGGAAAAAGTAAAATGAGATAATGACATTTACTTCTTCACATGGATATTCTACTGGTCGAATAATCACATGCAATATCAATAACCACTTTTATAATGATGGAATGCATAATGCCAGACTATCATAACCACGTAGCCAAGGCCTCGTGCCAAGACCACAAATAAGATTTTGTCAAGGCCTTGTTCCAAGACACTAGTTTGTCTCATGAGACCTGCCGATGCAATTTTTTTAGAATATACTTACGTTTAAAATTGCTCAAATATACTCCAGTGTTTTTCTGAAAACATTATGAAAGCTTCTGAAAACAAAATAACTAATTCTGAGACTGCTCGACTAATTACAGGCCATGATGGGTCCACGCCCAATCCCTTCCTGTCTACCACACTCGAGAGTCAGGTTTTCTGAAAACATTTTTAACCTTGCGTTAAATACGTATACATTTGCACTAGATTTTCATATATTTTAGAGAAATATATCTTTTTTGAAATAATTTAAAAATCACATAATTATAAAATAAAACCTTTTGAATAAATGTAAAAGTCAGAGGGGTTTATACACCGTATAAATGAAAGTTGTGTATAAAACAAAATATGCCTCAATGAAAGGAGATTGAGACGAAGTCTTTACAAAGATCATTTTTTTTAAAATAAAGTACATCTATCATGTGTATTCACTATAAGTACACATAAATAAAGTAAAAATACAAGATAGGACATAATAATATCATGACATAATTTGAAAGTAGGAGATTAACCCAAAGAATAGAAATTGGGTTAAGAAGTTCCCTTACCTCGTGTCCGACTTGACTCAACCATTATTTAACCTCCTGAATAATAAACTAGAGTTAATATCTACCTTATTAAGAACCATTTTCAATTTCATTATCCTTTTTATATCACTTATTACAATGTTATGAACATTATGTAATTATTTAAGTTAATAACGGTCGTTTTGTCGATCTTTGGGACTTGAGTCAACAATAAACTTCTTATAATTACAAGTTGTTCATGTGGTGAAATATCCATTATATCCAGAATTATATTCATGATTTAGATATCATATATATCATATATATCCAGTATATACATTCATTCATAATATTACGTAACATTTAGAGGTAAGAAATTAAATGCACCGTTCATGGAGACGGTAAGCCGTACGTACGCATGAACGCTACTTTCATTTATATTTTGTATTTAATGGAATGAAATCATAATGATATAAATGTATAATATAATTCCAGTATAATATAGTGTATAATACCATTTAATCCATCCTTTATACATCCCACATATGGCATTAACGATTCAAATCACTTTGAGGGGGCGGTAGTCCGCACTTTCTAAAATGAAATTATCGTGTTTACACATAATGGAAATCATAAAGGTATGACATAAATGAGAAATAGAGAAGCATAATGAAAACATAAACATAATATATATGTCATATATGAAAATAGTTTCATCAAAATGGCCACCATTAGAGGTGTTAAAAGAATATTGAACAATCATCATTTCGTGAGGCAGTATTTCGCCACCCACAGAAACAGTATGTTCTTTAACCATTAGACGAAGGTGTGTGTATGTGTAAACCAAATCCTTATCATAAAAACATCCTAGTATATTTTAGATACTGGTGTTTTTACAAAATAAAGGAATAAAAATAGTTTAAGGGGTTTTAGAAACTAAATAAAACAAAACAACATTAGAGAAGACATTACCTAAAAATCGGGTAACTCTTTTTGATTTGAGCTAAAGTATTCCTTGGGAAGAATTCTGCCCAAAGTGAGGCTTCTAGGAGTAATAGGGGGAAGTTTAGAGATTATTTTGGTAGAGGTTGGCCGAGCCAAATGGCTTGAAAGTGTGAATGATGTGGTAGAGGTGGGGGCCTTTTATAAGAGGAGAGGAGGGGCACTCTTGGAAAGTAAGGAAAAGTCACTTTATTATAAAATGAGTTTCGGATTTTAGAGGTCCCACACTTATATAATTCGAGGCTAAGGTGATAATGGTTTTAAATCTACTCATCCAATAGGTTTTTGACAAGTATAAGCCTTGGATTTTACATTATCTCTTTATTTTATTTAAATCGTTAAATAATGAGGTCATCGTTGCATCATCATGATGTCATAAATAATTTAATTTATTTAATGTCTAAAAATTATAAAAAAATACTATGATGTAGGAAATATTTTTAGATTTCCAATTACTATTTATAGTCAAAAATATGACTTGTATAACCCCATGTAAAAATTGTTTTAGTAAAACATTTCATGTTTGTGTCATTTTTTACTTTAACATTAAATAAAAGGTATTTATGTCATTTTCCAACTAAGGTGGCTCCATGGGGTCCCCAAGTTGACCCATGGATTGTCTTGGTCGTCCATGGAACATCCAATGAGGGTAGGACATGTTTCAAGCTCATCTCATATTATTAAAACATTATTTTTACCTTAAACTACACTAATTACCTCTAATCGCGATTAAGAACTTAAAAGTTACTATTCACCAAAAATTATTTTAATCTCATTGAACCATATTTTACTTCTTAATGAAAACCATGTATGTCGGATTTTTGAAATTCAAAACACAGAAGTGGTAAAATTTCATTTAAACGAAAAATCAGTTTTTATAAATACCACTTAGTGGTTTCACTATTCATCAAAAATTGAAGTTTTTCAGAAAAATCCCAAAAATTCACCCTAAGCTATATTTGATATTCCGATTTCAAAAATGATGTCTATTTTACAAAATTCCAAACATATAAGTTGCATTAATTAATTTTATAATTAATTCCCACTGTCACAACAAATAGCGTGTTTTTAAGAAACAATTTATATCAAAAGATTGACAATTGTTCATGACCAATTTCAATGTTAAATTAATTCTAATGACCACCATTGGATAAAATGGTAAAAATATATTCTAATTATACTTTAAAACCACTAAATAGTATAATTTATCACAATAAATTATTTTGATTAAAAAAGTTGTTTTAAGTATTTTTCATTATTCATAAAAAAAATTGGAAGTTCTCAGAAAGTTACAAAAAATTCAACTTAGGATAATTTCGATATTACGAATACAAAAATGAAGTCCATTTTGAAATATAAAATTTCTATAATTTTAAAAAGTGGTTATTACTATTCATAACGGCTACTTTGATTAGTCGCGGTGTGTTAGAACTCGAACTTGCGTACAATGCAAGCTATTGAAAGAGAGGCGTATCGTGGAAGCTCAGGGTGTTACAGTATTTATGTGTGTGGGTCAGTCAAATCACTGCCTCACATTGAAAATAGTTTTAATTTGGGGGGTGGTTGGGTGACCACCTCACAATGCAAATGATTTTCATTTACAGTGGTGTCTAGGTCATTACCTCACACCATAAAAAAATTCTTTATGGGGGAACGCTATTACCATATCTTTACAAAAATGATTTTCTATTTTGGGGACACCATGCAAAGTGGTGGTGCTACATAGTATTTCACTATGTGGGAAGGGGATAAATGATTTTTGTTTCCTTGTAATTATAAAATTCAAACCCTATCTTTTGTTCATATGGTTTGATTCTAGATATCCAAAATTCATTATTGGTTTTTGGGAATATTTATGAATTTTTTGGAAAAAAAATCACCATGTCGGAGTAGGGTATCATCGATACTAATAAGAGTCCATTTTGAAGAATAAATTTTCTCGTTTCAATGCTTCACAAGGAACATGTGCACTGGGTATGCTCCAATATATTTTGGACATGAGAAGAAAATTATAAGTTATGATCCTGGGGTTCTCAAATTTGAATAAGTTGAATGGTACAAGTATGTAAGGAATTACCACAAACCATGTTTGAAAAGAATATTTTTCTATGATGTTGTCAAATCATATAGAGATAAAAAAAATTATCATAAGGAATAAGATTCCAATAGTTGAGAGGCTGTATTTTTGGGTAACATATCCAAAACTATACTTGGACGTATTATGAATAGTCAAAACAAAGGCATCTTTTAGAGACATATTCTCTTGTCAATGATAGCTAAATGTAGTTTTTGATGATCCAAGTTTCTCAAGACCATGAAGTTAATTTAATGAGAATATGGATGTTTTTAAAACATAATGGGAGCATTTGGACATTATATTATCATTGAAATGATTCATATAATCTCATTAAGATTATGAGACCATATTTTATGGGGCTCTCGCAAGGATTTTCATACCCAGACCCATCTCATAGGAAAGGAGAAGGTATATTTTTCATATTATGGCTGGGCCAAGATGTGAAATTTACGTGTCACTATATATCTCATTGAGATGATAATAAATATGTACATAGTTTTTGAATTGAATATTGATGGTTCATTAGAATATTAACACAAAGAATAGGGGTACTCTAAAGTGAAGGTTGATATGTCGTGCGGTTTTACATTGCATGATAAGGATGTGAACCATATAGTTTAACATATTACAATGAGTACTTTTCTGGGTAGTTTAATGTCATGCATATAGTATATCTTGTGTTCCTTTTATGTTCTTGTATCTAGGACCACACATTTCAAAACTTTGGTTGTGATGTGGTTTAACCATGAAAAATGGGTTAATTTTTCATAATATCTAAACTCACATGAACCATGATCGGTGTGATAAACAAGAGGGTATTAGAGGGTTATCCAGATTGTATATCAACACCAGTCAAGGATTATCTCCAACAATCACCACATGATTTGTTATATTATGGTAGGGAAATTTCCTCACAGTTTAACAACATGTGATAAAGGAAAATGGTTGCTATAGTTTAAGGTTGTAGAGAATTAACCATACAATTATAGAGAAAACGAACAAAATATGGATTATTAGGCCAAAAATGATCCATTATATTTCATGTGTGAAGTGGAAAATTTTAAAACATGATATTAGGGTTCTCATATCTAAAAAAGTGTCATGGGAAAAGTATATAAAGAATTATCATGAACAGTGTTTAAAAAGAGGATTTCATTATGATGTTATAAAAGTGTATAAATATAAAAGTATTTTCCCCTAATGATGAATATTTCTCTAGTTTAAAGTGTATATTTGGGGAAAATATTATGATCTATGTTTGGTGACTATTATGAAAAGTCAAAAAAAAAGGTGTCCTTAAAATTTTCATGCTCTTATGACCAATATCTAAAGGAGGATTGCAATTATCTGAGATTCTAATGGAAAATAATGTGATTTGTGAAAGTAATGTGTCTAACCATGAAGGAATCGTTTATATCAAAACTTTACATGGATGGGAAATTTATTACATACATATGATTTGTATAAAAGGAAGGGAATTTTGTTTTATTCATGAGTTCATAAATGATGGATACCATGTAAGAATATTATTCATGTACCGGAGTCATATATGGAATAGAGGGGATGCACATTTTCTTTTTTATTATAGTTAGGACTAGAATTAGGGATCAAGGAATCATTAAATCTTTTATTCAGGTGAGAATTTTCCCATGATTTTTCTAGGGTATCAGTTCCCCATATTGATCATGTTCATGTGTGACAAGAGGTAATTTTAATAATTTTAATAAAATAAGAGTTTATGGATGAAATAAAGACCTCTATTAGACTCTCCAATGAAGATATATCTCATAAAAAAGATATAAGGGATATTTGTTTAATTGGGGTTGGGCCTAGGTCGAGGAATCCATGCATCACTGCATATCCTACATGGAAATGAATCAATTCACACAAATTTCTAATGAGAATTTTCTATATATATATTAGGCTCTTGTGTGGGGAAGGGGTATTTTTTGTTTTTCATGGAAAGGCCTATAATGAGTGATATAGGAATCACTACATATCTCATTGGAAATAAAATAAAGATGAATTTACTTATGATAAAAGGTTATTTGGAGTGGTAAGAGATTGACATGAGGAATATGGGTCCTCTCAAGTGAAGGTCATAGTGATATGTAGTTTTACATAATACAATGGGGACATCAACCATGTAGTTTAACATCATATGGTAAGGGATTTTAACATATATTTTAATTTTATAATGTAAGGATGAATTTTTTTAATAATTTTATGTTTATATAAATTCATCCATTATGTCATATAGTTTAACATTGTTTGACCTAAATGTTGTCCATCAATTTATTGTCATGTGAATGAGATGACATAATTTATGCCTTTTAAGGTTGTATGATATGGATTGAAGTAACTACAGGGATTCTAAAAGAGTTTTTATGGTTACAGAAAGTTAAACTAATGTGAAAATATAGGCAATTAGGCCTCATTCAACATGAACAATGTTGTAATAAACTAGATATAGCTTAAGGTCATGATTCTTGGACCGAAGTGTGACATAGTGTGTCTCTACCATGCGCGAAGGACCCTATAGAGATTCCTAAGTCCACATGAGATATGATTGGTGTGAGAAACAAAGAATGGATAGGGATTCTATTATTGTATGTAACTGAGAAAAATAAATATGGTGTGGTAAGAGACCAACATAGGGATTGGAGGTCCTCTCAAGTGAAAACCGTGATAATGCACATTTTTACATCATCTGAAAGCAGTGTCTAATATGTAGTTTAACATCTTATAGGTAATATGTAAAATGTACCTTCTAAGTTAATACATCTAGGGTCATTTATCATGCCTTTTAGGTTCATCCAACAAGGACTGTATTATGTTTCTTAGTCACATGAAATATTTCTTGAGAAATAATACCTTGGTAGGGGTGTGATACTCTCACCATCAATATTAATTAGTGAAAATACACCATTAAAGTAGACGTTATGGATGGAAAAGGTCTCTCCCATTTTGGATCAAGCTTCAAAGGTTTCTTACCATGTATCATTACGGTCCTAAGAGCCAAAACCAATTCTCATTATCAGAATAAATAGTAGGGAACTTTCTCGTTAAAAAGATAATGATGTTTGATTTTTTTGACCTCTAAATGATGCAAGGTATAAAGAATTTTCTCATAAATATAATCTAATTTTTATTTTCACTTGAGATTTCTCATTATTAGATAACTTATCTCAAATTAAAATGAAATTTGAAGGTAATTGTGCCTCAATGGGATGGATTTCTTATGTCCCATATAACAATGAATATGATGTTTCTTGTGTGGTACTATGAGTTATAGTATGATAATCCCACAAGGAATGTAGATTTTTATATATTCATGATTTCTTGTCTTTGTCCAAAATTGTATGGATTGTGTTTAATAGAGTTTTATTGAAAGTGTATATCTATATATTCTCCACTACATGATATTAGGACTTATTATTGGAATCAATGTTCTACTTCTAGTATTACCTTTTTAGTTTGAAAGAAACAAAATTGGTGTCTTCTTCTATCATTATTTTATGAGGGAAAACAAATAAGGTTATGATGTTGGAATTCACAAAATTTATGATTCTCTTTGTCCCAAATTCCATGAGGGGTAAGACTTATCCTATTTTTAAAAGAAGTCGATAGCAGTATGGATGTACTTAAACTGCTTAGCCATAGAGGGAGGATATAGCCCCACCATATCCATCCCCCATACAACAAATGGCTAAAATTATTTGTTAGTATGTAATAACTCCAAGGATTGATGGATGAATTTTGAATTTATTTGACCAAAAAAGAAACTCTAGGTAAATTTCATGAAATACATTTTCACTGAAGGGAAAAAATATCCAAAAATCCTATTTTGATGAGACAGTTTTATTCCTAACAAATGGGTGCTAAAAGTACAAATTCATACTACTATCATAGAAAAAATAGTCTCTTCTCCATAAATGAATCTTTGGAGGAATCTATTGAAGCCTTACTTATAGTGTAACTTCAGGTTATTTAGGTTGTTATAGAGTGAAGTTGACTACCCATAGTTGAATTTTTTTCTTTAATTTATTTGTATGAAAAAAGAAACCCATTTTAGAAGTAGTTAGTATGGGCATCATCCAATTATTTTTAGGACCATATGGTTAAATAATGGAATTAACCTCATTGATCTCTTTCATGTCGTGACTAACAAATGGGGATACCATTCTATGGTGTACAATGTTAATGATTATTTCATCTCAGTTTGGGTCTTCTATGGTTATATCCATATTCACTAATTCATTATCAAGGCAATTCTATAATCATGTAATGTTGGTTAAATTGGAAATGAGGGTAATTATTCCATAAACCTTTTCCCATAGTCAATATATTTAATTATACCTTCCTTTTTTAGAGCATAATATCCATTAATCTTCTTAATAACTAACTATGAATCGCCTTTGACCTTCAGGTGGTCGCTTTTTTATTTTCAGGCCCAATTATAAACCAATGATGAGGGCTTGATATTATACCTCATTATTGGTGTCACCTTATAATAAAAGTAAATAATAAGATATAACTATTTTTTACAGAGAGATAAGAATGACACCAAACCCAACTTTATTAAGATTAGGGTCTTCCATTATATTTCATGCTAGGATTCAGGATGCACCATCAAAATTAATCTCCCGTTTCTGAGGGAAACCTTGAACAGAGAAAATAACTTCTTTAGGAAATTTAGTATAATACAATGTATTTTCTATAGAGGGATGGTCTTAAAGAAAATTTGATTATGCATTCCCTTTTATTTCTTTTTGTGGTACAAAATTAATGTCAAACTATTGCAATATGACCTCCCATTATACCAAATTCCTAATTAACATAGGATAATTGAGGATATATTTGAGTGATTTATTATGAGAGACTAGTTAGATCTCATGGAGTTGTAGGCAATGCCTCAATTTATGTACTATAAATATTAAATCAGGAAAATTATTCTTAATATTCAAATATTGATTCATGGTATCAAGAATGGTTTGAATTTGATAATAAAGGATGTTATTATTTCCTACATCATTATTTTATGTTATAAAATCACCCAATGGTCACTCAAAAGATTTCATGTATAGAATGAGTGGTTTCAATTCAATAGGAGGAATTAATAATGGTGGACACAGGTGATATTTCTTGAGACTATTAGAGGTTTATTGTCAATAATTAATCCCTTAATAAATGGATCCTCTTTCATTATCATGGTGAAGGGTAAACATTTTACAAAAAATATATAAAGTAGCAGATATAGGCTTAGAATTTCTATAGTCCTCTAATATCTTTAAGGTTTTTAGGATCTGAAATATCAAGGATAGCCTTAGTATTTTTAGGATATACTTTGATGTGATGATGAAATACTAAAAATTCACGAAATTTCTTTGAGGTAACATCAAAATCATATTTAAAAGGATTCATTTTCAAGATATGTTGTTGAAGTTTGTTTTAAATATCCTTGAGATTAGTGATATGATCAAGATTTATGGGATTTCACCACCAAATAATTAATGTAACATTTGACTGAAATTCCCAAGAAAGGTTTAAAAATGTGGTGCATGGAATATTCATATGTTGTTCCATAATTCTTTAAACCAAAGGGTTTCACTCGATATAAATATACCCCTTTGGGTTCCCTAAAAGTAGTAAACTATTAAAATTCAGGATCCGTTTTTATTTTAATGTATCCTAAATTACCATCCATAAAGGAAATGGCTTAATAATTAGCAGTTATGTCGATTATAAGTTTAGTAATCGATACTGGGAAATCATCTTTTGGACAATGCTATTTTAAATCCCAAAAATAGATTAAAACATTGAACTTCCCATTTTTCTTCTTTACTAAGAAAATATCGGGAAGACACTTCGATTATTGGACTTCCTAAATGAAGTTAGCCTTGTTGAGTTAATAAACTTTGGAATCAACCTTGGAAATGTGATTTAGATGTTTTCTTCCTACTACTTACTTGCAAATATAGTGATCTTATAGAAAACCCAAGTGATTGGTGGCTACATAATAATAAAGGCCTTGTATTTATATGTAATTATAGGTGAAAAAATATTGTTTTTGTTTTATAAAGGAAGTGTATACCTCTTGTTATTTTAAATACATGATCTTGAAAATTAATGTAGTTAATGGATATTACTATCTACCCAAATTTATCTTCTTTATCTCATAAATGGTTGAAGATATTCCTTCCTTGAATGCTAGAGGGGTATCTTTGAGGTCTTTATCCTCTTATTATTCATATTCCTCTTTATTAGGGATGGTAAGTGATTGAATATTTGAATTTAGAAGATAAGTTCACATTATGACATCTAGGAGGTGAAGTGGGGATATTACCACTCTCCATTTGTAATCTAAAAGATCCATCTAACTTAGGTGAAAAAAGGAGTGGTATTATAAATATTTTAGGATGGTGTAAGGTAATTTTATATTGAAGTGTTATCACTGATGGGAGGATCAAACACCTTTTCAACACTACTAGGTTTAGCTGAAATAACTGATCTCATGAGAGTTGATGTGTATATGTCCAAATCTGAACTTATGTTTTCAATCTAGTTAATGGGTTGTATGTGTTCATTGAAAAACTCATTAAATTAGTTACCTAAATTCATTTATATACCATTTTGGGTGATAACTTTAGAAACATCATTAATCATGGGATGTTTCCCTCCTCTCTAGTAAAACCCTGCATCAATGTACTGAGATTTAAAAGACTCAAATGCAACTTTATCATGGTGAAATTTCTCAATATATCCATTAATATATTTTTTGATATATTTATTATATAATGATGTGACTATCTAATTTTTATGCAACAAATTCCTTCCTATAAAAACCTTGAAAAATATGTTGTTTTGAACAACTAGAAATTCAAATTCGGATAAGAGGTCCCCAAATTATACTTTGATCTTGATTAGGTCAAGTGGATTTTTCTTGATTTTTTATAACCCTGAAGTGTCTTATGAGAAGGGGACAAGTCATATTCACTATAAAACAATCAATTAAGTGTTATAACTAGAATAAGGTTGAATCTATAGCCATTATCAATAAATTACCATTATATTTCAATATCATCTGGCACTCAATACACATGAAGGGGTCTAATGTGTCCCTATATAATGATATAATTAATTTTTATTATGAAGGAGATAATCATGTGACAATAAATGGGATAAACCTTTTATTGATATACATTAATAGTGGTAATCTTATCTTAAAACTCTTGAGGGGTTAGAAAATTATTTATGAGGGATTCCTGGAGGAATTTCAATAAATTGAGATCATATAAGATGGATAGTTTGTTCGATACCAGGGCCAACCGCTTCAAGAGGTCATACATTTGAGCCAAATATCTTCCTTTACCATTATTATATTTATCCTTACAAATTTTTTAGGGTATTAAGTGCTTCAAGTAAGTAGTTTGGACCATTGAATTGGGGTTGAGGTTACTCTTATCAATAATGGATTAGACTAACTTGGCCTGCCCACTCACCTGGGTTGATTGGATAGTTGTACCCCCATTAGCTGGTATTCTAAAATAATATGATTTTTAGAAAATTTGGGTTTATTTTACTTCCATTTATGTGATCACTGAAGGTCTTTCCTATTATTTTTTGTAGCATAAATAGCTCCAGTGAGGATGTGGTTGTGATATTGGGTTTAGCCACAGTTATGACTTCCCCTACTACCGTAGATTCTATAACCTCTACCTTTGGTTCCCTAATCATGCATAGAGAACTCATATTCATAAAAATACTAACTATTGTATAGGGGTACATTAGATGAATGATGTTGATAGAACTAAAGAGTACTTCTTCATTTGATGAGGATTTTGTTTGATGGGGTAGTGCCCATTATCTCAGACTAGAGGAATAATTTCTGAGAGAGTTAGAACTAGTTTTGGTATCAGTACAAGCTCATCTTCCTGTACTTGATTTTTTTAGTTATTAAATATCTTTAAATATTATATCTTGGAGTATTTTTGGGCCAATTTAGTTGGTCACACTGTGGAATAATAAATTGGGGGTATAGTTCATTGATTTAACTACACCTAGAGGATAACATGGGGTTGGTTGATCATCATTCCGGTCATCCAATCATATAATTTTGTTCACCCATTATTGTAACCTCTTTCCATTCACTTCCTTTCTTTAGAATGGTAGTGGAAACACGTGAACTTTGTGTGGGTTTTTTAACCATTTTTACCTACCCAGAATCAACCATCTTCTGTAGAATATATTATTAACAAAGAAATAGTAGATGCTATGGTCCAATTTTTAGTGGAAGGGGAAACATTTTGGGAATTCATAGAGAACAACTTGATTAGGCCTCTTAAGTTATAGAAATTTTTACAAGTTATTTTTCATATCTTCTAAAAAGTTTTTGGGAACCGATTCATCTCATAAAGAATAAAATTTATTCTTCCAATCATTGAATTAGGATAATTTTTTCTCCTTTTTCTTCTCAATAGGGATATTTTTTCTCATATTTATATTCATGAGTGGGATTCATCTAATAAGTAATGGAATTTAGAGTAAGATATATCATAGGAGCTAGCTTAAGGGTCACTGTAATGGTTTCTACTATGCCTGTTCTTTTTCCCAGAACTGCCGGTGTTGGTCAAGACATGGCCTTAGTTCAAAAAATGTATTCATCCAACCTTTTTTCAAACTAGATAATGCTCTTTAAATATTCCCAGATAGTTTATTAGGATTATAAGTGTTTTATCTCATAATATAAATTTTTATACAAAGACCCAATAAGTCTCCTTGAAGAAGTTGCAAGTTTGGGGAGTAATTCAAAACTTTCCACCTAGTAAGGAATTATAAGAATCAATTTTTTTATTTCTACTTTAAATTTTATAGATTACAAATTTCCATCTTTAGTAACATTGATATGAACTACTAAAGAAACTATTTATAGATATCTTCTCATCCTTTGATCAACCAGGCTGGTAAATTGGTATGCTAGACAAAGGATATCCCTTCCAATGTCTGTATAAAACCCATGGTTTTAGCATCTTTTTCCTGCTCAAGGGTTCCCATCATTGGGCTGCATCAAGATATGAAATATTTTTTGTGTTGTTTTAGATCTCCTGGGCCATTAAATTTTTGAAACAAATTATTCTCATTGTTTGGAGGAGGAAGAGTTTGGTTTACCCATTCCGATTAGGGTTTCTTCTCTAGTTTTACTAGTGCATTCCATCCTTTCATAGCTTAAAAATGAGATGTCAATGACTCAATAGAGTCAAAAACATTAAGGTTAATAGAAATTTGAGATGAAGTTTGAATAGAGGGGGAAATGGGTTGAGTAGGATGTGGTGGTTCTACTTGCATTCTTGATTCATAGCCTATATTTTATAGCCTTTTAAAACTTATCTCACACAATTTCAACTACTTTTCCAATGGAGGGAAGTCTTTACAAACCACCACCATTGGATCTAGATATATTGATTATCTAGATCCTGAATTAGGATTATTCCATAGCTATGTTATTTTGGTATATTGGATCCTTCCTATTTAGGGAGATCTACTAGGAGTGAAGGATGATGTTATATTTGAAGAACATATCTAGTAGGGATATTCCCTTTGAAAAGTTATACATTGATTATTCTCATTTACTTCATATTTGACTCATACAGATCAAATTTTTCTTCATGTGTGAGAGGATCAACATACTTTGGTGGTGGTTGGGATGTATCCACAAATTTACCCTTTTATTTGACTAATTATCATCAAGGAGGTGGAAACAGAACATTCAAGGGAGTCCCCAAATTCTTATATAACCTCTAATTCCTAGTGAACACACTATATTTTGAAAAGAAATATCCTCCTCCTATTACCTTGTACTGTCTATATGTTTTATAACATCTACTAGGGTAGTGATGATGACATTAACTATCATATAGTTCATCACATGTGTCTCATTAGAACCTGAATGATAAAAGGGTATATTTCCCTAAGGACATTAATTGAAATAGTTATGATATTTGGGTGTGATTATACACTTTATAGGTCAGTTATTCTTATAACCACAACATGGTTTCATACTTTCCTTCAAGGGTTCTCATGGATCCACTTGGTGAAGAGTGATCCAAATAAAATCTATGGAAATTTTTTGTTGTGCAGGATCCCAATGTGAAAGTTGGGTCACAAAATGGGATGAATTTGGAGGATTCACTATTCAGTGTTCCTTATAAATGAGAAAAGACTATATTTTAATGGGGAGGAGTTTGAGGTATAAATTCCCCCATCCCTGTGGGATGGGGCTATTCTCATTCTATCATTGTGACGTTTTAAGATGAATTTTGTGGCCTTAAAGGAATTAGTTGTGTTAAATATATCCTCATCCCTACAGGGTGAGGATACTCTCATATACTTGTAGTTTTGGATATTATAGATTCTATTTTGATATTTCAAACATTCTTTCAAGCATGATCTAGGTCCAATGTATGGTCTACATGTGGTCTACTTTTTTTGGAAATATCTCTATTATTTAATGATTGGCCTTCCTTAAGAAATTAGTCTTCTCAATATTTTTAGAAAATTAATGAAAGTTCCTTTTGATGAATTTACCTCGTTGGTAATAATGCTTCTTAAATGTAGTCATGGATGGTTCATACTAATCATACCATCTTCTATGGTTATATATCACTTCCAAGATCTAGTTCAAATCAATGACATTGCATTATTTCACATATAAAGGCCTTTTTTGATTGGGGAGTGAGGTGAAATGAAACACTCCATGTTCACCCCATCCTTTGATATAAATTTCATATGGGACCTCGGTGATCAAATTACTTATCTTGTGAAAATTATTAATACATGAACAATGAAGACACTCCTATTTTTTTCCCAATTTCAAGTTTCATGAAATTGAAAGGGATACTAAGTTGATCTGACAACAAAGTTATTTTATTACCTTGATGTGAGATTTATATCCACCATAAGGAAAGAATTTTTTTCAAGTGGTGAAGATTTTTAAAAATATTTAGGAAACATTCATTCATAAATTATTATGAAAACATATCTGGAATGTTATATTGAGGATTGAATATGCTCCAATATTTGATCATTATGTTATCTTTAGCCATCTAATTCCTCATAAAAAATGTGTTATCTTTGTATTCCATTAGATATTACTCAATCGGATCTGACAATAGCATGAATTTTTCAGGTGATTTATTATAGGAAGAGTGATTGATATGATTATCCTACTTTACAAGAATGTAGATGATCCAAGGGTGGTTCAAAGAATTATTATTTCCTTGGGCTATCTTCCAGCTAATAAAGAATATCTCATGTCAATGATAAGGCATCGATCATGACTAGCCTTATCTTCCCAATCATTTCATGATATGAGGGATTTCTCATAATTGATTCGACAAGGGTAGGATCATATTATCAAAATGATATACCACCATAGGGAGGAACTATTCATTCTAGCACCATCATGGGTAGGACTACCATCATGACTTAATATCCGACCACATGGAAAAATTCTTCAATATATACCCTAAGGAGGACCTTCAGGGAGGATAGTGTAATGGGGGGACCTTCTTATCATTCGATCTTCTGACCGTGAGAATTTTTTTATGGTACTAATCATGAGATAGGTTCTCATGATTGATCTTGGTATGTCTATAAAGGAATCATTCATGGTAACTATTTCGGGGAGGTACTTTGGAGCTTCTAGTAGCCAAGTTTTGGGGAGGGCCTTCACAACTACAACTACTTCTTCCTTGAATTGGGTCTTATTCCACCACTGATAGATGTTATGGGGCCTCAATAACACCATCATTGAGTAGAGTATAATATTTTAGCATGCTCTTGAATTTTTAATTTCTTTTTTTTTTTTACTTATTTTTTAGTACTCTCCCCTGGATGGCTGCAGTCGCATGTTGTGGATAATTACATTCATACACAGGTGCCCGCCTAAACAGCTATTTCACCACTATTGGAATTTTTTGACAATATTATGGAATTTATTTATATATATGTCTGTACTCTAAATGAATCACCAAAATGGATTGATGATCTCTAGTTTGAACCGGGATATATTCCAGATCTTTTTTTCCATTCATCATAGTATTTTTTTTACAACCCTTAGGGATGGTAGCAGGGATATGTGACTTCTCATGAGTTACTATTACATTAGGTTGATGATTCACCCCAATTGTGGGGTCAGGTATTTGTGTCAGAATCTTAAAAACTACTAATTATATCATTATATCTTTTTAGGTTTTCAAAATGTGGGCAGGGATATATGCTTGTCCTTCTATTTCCACTATGATGTGTTGGGTGATGTCTGAGGCTTGAATGAGAATATATACCCATTATTTGGTTGGAGTAGGGATATATTCCTACTCCTATCCTCCATTTTTTTCTAGAATATACTAAAATTCATCATGTTTAGTGTAATATATATGATTCTATCCCCTATTTACTTATGTGATATAAGAAAACGTTTCCCTAGGTTATGAAAAACTATGCTAGAAACCATAATGAACATGGGAAGGGATATAGGTTTGGTTTCTAATTTCCACCATAGTTTGTTTGTAGGATTCCCTATAGTAAATGGGGATATATTCTCACTCCCAGTTGATTTTTTTTCCACCCATGGTGGAATTTCCTGGGTTCCTAGGCCTAGGTGGCCTGAGAAGGAGCCCATGGGGTGGAATCCTCATTATGTTGAGTACTTGACACCACAAGGAATTCACGAATCCAACTACTGGTAGGATCCCTTCATGTAAAATATATTTCTATGGAGATGAGGTCAATATTAAGATCATCTTATATCTCCCTCAATAAATGGAGGAACTTATTGTTGCATTCTGAGGAGAGGCTCTAAAAATTATTTGAAAGGATGATGAGAACCACTTGTTTCTTTTCACCCAGCCATCATTGGGTAGAGAGTTGGAGGGGATTAATGTCCTAGAGGGATTTTTTTATAGATTATAAGGCTAGGATAATTCCATTGAGATATACTCTCATATCAGTGCATTTGGAACCAAGAATTGGAGATGCAGGGTGAGTGACAACTTCCTCTGGATGGATGAGGATCTATTTTATACCAAAGTCAATGTTTGTTTTTTGTATAAGTAGATACTCAATTTGGTATTAAATATATTTCTTTTGTATGATCCTGAGAGTGTATAATAAACACAAAAAAGAAAACCCTTCAAAGTATCATCACAATAAACAAAAACATGTTCAATTGATTATGTCAATAGATCCATATTTGGATTACTTTTATTTTATAAGAGCATGTGAAGTGAAATGTACTAAAATATGGGTGACATAATCAATTTTGATTCATGAATAATTTTCATTAGGTTCACCATTTTTCACCCCTTTGGGTCGTTTCTAATAGGTTTTATTCATGGAACCCAAAACAACCAATGATTTCCACATCTAATATAGGTTATGGTCCTTAATACTAAGGTAATTTGATCAATTATTATTTTTAAACTGATGCTTAGAAACTCATATTGTTCAAGAGTATGGGATTTTAGGCTTATCACACCCATAATGGGGGAATTTTTTACTACTCCAAGACTCACTTATAGATTTAAGATATATTCATGAATCCTTCCAAAATCTAGGTCTCCCTTATGTTAACAATCATTTTTAGACATGTATTGATGTGAAACCATATGTATATATTATAGGTTCTTAATCAATGGTACCATTTGTATGTATCATATTTTCTCCATATTAATTATTTTATTATTTTCTAATGCTATTTTTAAGCCATGCAATAGGACACTCTAGAATTTAATACCATCCAGGGATACTGGGCTTCTTTTGATGTTGTGATAAGGCCCATGAAATGGGATTACTATATATCCTTTTGAAAGGAATCCAAACCCATATAGTTTAGTGACACTTTACAAGACACATCATACCTTTGAAATTCATGTGATAAGGACCAGACTATACATTTTAATGTCATATAGAAAGGATGTCTAGGTGAAAGATTTCCAAAAAAGGCTAGTGTGTGACTTATGCATGATCACACCTTTTGGGATTAATCTCCCTAGGGATACAGCCTAATGATATCAGGTTGACCTTACATGGAATATTTCCTTATTATGATAACTCTCACTAGGAAAATTGGACAATAAAGGTGATATGAAAGGGACTTGAAAGGAATATAGCCTTCTGAGTAGGGGAATGACCTTATTGGGAATATGGACCAAAAATGATGTGGGTGGATCTAAGGAGTTGGTTTTGAAACATAGGGAGGTTTCCAACATATCTCATGAGTATGGGAACTAAATCCCATGTAGTTTTAATGTTTTGGGGTTTAAACATATGAGGTAGTCCCATTTGGATTCTTTGATAATTCTAATGGTATGATCACCATTGATCTCTAATCCCACATAAGTCATGATAAGTGTGAGAAACAAGAGACATTATAAGATCTTAATATTGCCTAATAATGTTTGGGAGGGGACTTATACTTAAATTTTATTCCCATTTCATATTTTCTTCCTCTCCATATAGTTAATGAGGGTGGCGATATGGAAGGTAGGATAAGTATGAATTCCTATATGAAATGATAACGTCTTACACCTTGGGGGATTCCCATGATAGATGTTTTCTCCTCATCCATTGGTGGATGATGTTGAGGTTATGGTGGGACATTATAGAAGAAATATAATATTTACCCATTATTGTCATCTTAGATTTTTCAAAACCCCATCCTAGGGCTTACAAATATACAAAATTCATAGATACCACCTGATTCACTTCAAATTTCATACATAAAACATGGTATTAATGTTTATTCTAGAACCTATTCCGCCATACTTAGGGTTGGGATAATTATTACCATGAGAATGAATTATTATAGACATTCTGAAGACCCTAACTACTTGGGAGGTCAAATTTGGATCTTTTTTAACTACTAGAATGAATGGCCATGATAGGTACATGTTGATATGTTTTATCCTCGATAGGATGGATATGGTGTCTGAATGGGATGTCTTAATGATGGAATTTTATAGTTTTAATGTTGGTCAAAAGGAACCATTTGTATAGTTCATAGAGTGGATATGATGAATCCAAATAATACATGGATGGAGGGAAGTGAGAGAGAAGGGTTAAATACCTTATGGATGCCCAATTCCACACACTGTTCTTACTATGCGATATGGGGCATCATAAAGTGGTTCTTCTACAAAAGGGATTTCTTCATGAGGGGTTTTCTTCATGAGGGGTTTCCTCCATGAATAATAGGGGTTCCCCTTTATAAATGAATAGAAGGGTCAATTTTCTCATGAAGGGTACCCCTTCATGGGTGGGGGACATTAGATGATGATCCCTTTGTAGGCTCTCTTTTTCATATGAGGTATGAAGTAAGTGAATTATCTATAAAAATGGAAGTATCTCACTAATTCTTCTCTGGTATTTTCCTCCACTCTCTATCTTTTTCTTATCTATTTTTCATTATAACATTTGGTATCTATAGGGTATATAAATATTCATTTTTCCAAAATGGCCATCCAGGAACATATTATACCTAGAGTTATAGAGATATCATTAAAACTAATACCTCATACATTAAGGATTCCCATTTGTGGGGTCAGTCAAGTCACCGCCTCACACCGCAAATGATTTTATCTTTTAGGGAAGTCCAAGTCACCACCGCACCCTGTAAATAAAAATCAAGTGTGGGGACATGATATTATAACTTCTCCCTATAAAAAATACTCATTTTATGGGATTCCATGAAAATCAGTGGTCCTGCATAGCATGTGCACTATACGGTAAGGGGATAGATGATTTGCGGTTCCACTTAATTTTCCAATTCTAACTCTATTTTTTGTCTTTACGGTTTGATTATAGATTTCATAAATTCATAATAGTTTTATAGTATTTTTTGTGTCTTCTTCAATACCATCACTAACATTATAGTGACAACCTATAACAGTGAATGCAAACATTCTTCCTCCTTTGGGATTCATAGTAATATACATATATACTAATATCACTCTATTAACCATGTCCATATAATCATTAATCGAGAAAATATTTTTATTCTAATGAATCCCATAGAGAAATCCAGACTCGAATATACATGCCTTAAGGAATCACTAGGATCCACTTCTAGATTAAAATGAAATAAGTTCATAGACTTAGCTTTATATTCTTTCATTGATAAATTAACACTCTTAAGACTGAATAAATCTATTGTGTTAGTTATATTGAAGATGTACAAGTAGAATTTTTTATTGAAAAAAAATAACCCCTCACACATAATTTTGGGTTTGAGTTTATCTTGTAAATTTAACTCAAACTATTGTCATGCAAGATCCTCTTGAATGTATACTGCTAATTTCATATTTATATCTACTGAATATCAAAGGAAATTAAAGATGCAGTTCATTTTGATAATCCACATTTCATCCTTTTTAGGTTCTAATTTACCCTAAAACATTAGTGAAAACTATTTTTGGAACTAAATTTAATGATCCCCATTTCATGGTTCATAGATTTGATTTCCTTTACCAACAAGATGAAATTATTGAATAATGATTTGAACAAGATATTTGTTTAACTATGACTCTGTTTCAACCACATTATCTATGTTCATTTTTTTCAAATTATTTGATTTCCAAACAAGTTCTATTTATATATATTCAAGTTAATATCACCACTTAGTCACTAATTGACTTGTAAATAGAAGGCTTTTGATATTTCAAATCATCAAAAAAATAACCATTATAACCTTTTTTCCAAGAATCATAAAACATAATATGAGTAATACATTCCTAGTGGTAGGTATCATTACTAATGAATAATATGTTACACTCATCATCTAAACACAAGATGATGAGGTAAAAACTTTGATAGAAGTATTTTATAATACTTTTTTACCTTGAACACCTTGGTAACGTGAATTTCACCATAAGGATTCTAGATACGTATTTATTCTATACATTTAATGTTTTTACACTACTTATAACCTTATGTCCATATCAAACATATTGAACAACCAAACTAATACCATTTGTAATATCTCACCCCCAACTCATTGGCTTGGGTGGGAGTAGAAAGCTACTAACCTTAGTGACATCCTCCAGACACCAAGGCTTGTAATAAATTCATAGTACTTACTAAATCATTGTTGGATGATTTCCCTGTTAAAAAAGAAAAACCTATCAAGTAAATAATAAAAAAAAACTATATGATACATGGAATATAAACAATACAACTCAAAAATAACAAAAATCAACAATATCATAGTAGCATCAAAAATTGAAATAAGACATCCAACCAAAAACTAAATAACATCATGATATAGAAACAAAAATATTGAATCACTCTAATAAATCCACATAAAAATCACTAAGATCTAATCACTCTCTTGAGAATATATCATCATTATGCTTTAAAATGGAAATAATTGACTTTTCCTTAACCTCTTTCATGAATAATAATGCATGGATACTATCTAAGGTGTATATAAAGAGGGTGAGTGTACCAACCCATTAGGAAATCACTAGGATACTTCCAAACTAAGTCCCCAAGGACCATAACATGGTAGATAATAGTTAAAAATATAACCAAAATAAATGATAGTAAATTCAAAGTAGTTTAACTATTTAAATCAATTAAACATAAATAAAAAACAATTTATCTATTTATTCCACTTGGAATATCCATATTATGTTCACATATACAAACACGCATTCTATGATTATTCTAACACTCATGAGTGGTAATTCATCTATCCACCAAGTTATTAATTTGTGAAAATCCTTTATGTGGTCCAAGTAGCATCAGAACCTTGTACAAACACAATAATGCACCATCCAATGTAATATTAACTCACACCAACCAATTGTGTCCAGTCCTCATATCAACATTTATATTACAACCCCAAAACCCCTTTTTTATCATTTCATCAAAAATTTCAAATATATTAATTCATTTTATAAAATTAAAATCACGAAACCAAAGAAGTTTTTCAACAAAATGTTAAAAATAAATCCATAGTTCTCAGATAAAAAAATAAAGATTTTTCTTTGACATGAAATCACAATGGGTTTTCTATGAAATTAATAAGTATAAATTTTAGAATTCTAAACATATAATTTCAAGAATGATTGGATATAAAGGTATAATTTTCTTACCTCACAACAGATGGAAATGAATATAAATAAACAAGACATGATCTATCCTATTCAGACTCCCTTTTATGTTTCATAAACAAATCCCAAAATTGAATTTTCAAAAAATTATAGATCGATTAGATCTGGGCATAAAAAACCTAATTTATGGTTCTTTTTTAAGATAAATGATAATATATAGAAAAAAAAGAATAAATTATCTCTTACCTTTTATTTCTATGATCTGATGCTTGAAGAATCATTGGAGTTTATCTCCAGACATCAAGGATAACAAGAAAATTCCTAGTGGAACCTTGGAAATTGAGATACTATTTTAGAGAAGAAATAATGAGAGTTTTCAAGTGATGATCATGGTAAAAATCCAATTTTTATATGTTATTAGTATCATATCATTATTACAAAGCAAGTTTTGAAAAACCACACCCCAACCATTAAAGTACAACTAGACAGGACCCAAGCCTTCATGGCTATCTTGGATGGTAAGGAAAATAGTATTTCAACCATTCAAAATGAATCTATCCAAAAAATAACAAATCACACTATTTATCAAAAGGCTTTGCCAAAAAATTTCCCTTTATAGTAACTCCCATTATCCCTTTCATGGTTTCCTATAGAATCCTTATGGTTTCTCTTAACACCACTCAAAACATACACCCTTAAAAAATCTTACAAAACATTCTAAACCATTAGAAAACACCTATAACTCAACTAAAACATTAAATAACTTCAAAAATACATAATAAAAGGCTAAAGCATCTCAAAATAGGGGTGTTATGAAATCCAATAATAATATCCTTATATAAAAACACCAGAATAGGTAGAGTTTTTATAACACCTTTAGGATGTGGTCTCTCTGCCTTTACCTATTTAAAAAACCAAGCATCGTGATATATAGTCTATGATTTTATATTTTATATTATCCCACAAAAAGCATCTTCTCATATCTTGATTCATTTTTTATACTAGGGAATATATAGAAATTTGATATATGAGAATCATTAAATAATTCTCTTTTTAACTCATCCATATATGGAACACATAACCACTTTCCAAATTTCAATATACCATCTTTATAAATGAAGTATACTAGCTTCGCATCATTGTTGGATTTCATTTTATTTTGAATATTCTTATCATCAATATGGGAAATTTTTTTATATTAAGGATTTATTTTAAATCATTTATATGTGATTTTCCAATTCATTAATGATTCCCATTATAAAGACCTACATTTTCTAGGTGATGAAATTTGAGTAGAAATTTGAAGTTTTTTCTTTCAAGTACTCATAAGGGGTAAAATGGTCATTTTATACTATAATATGATCTTGGATAATTTTTTTGACCACTACATTGGTCCTGAGATTGGGTTCTTATCATTGTATAGGAGTTTGGTGGATTATCAAGCCACTCGAGTTTTGATGGAATATCAAATATTTAATTAAATAAAATATTAATTTATTCACATAGGTTTGGGTGGTTATATATTTTTAATAGATCATCATATTTATATTCCAACTTTTCATTTGATTCTATAATGGGAATTTTTCCATGGAGAGTTATAAACCCACTACAGATGTCGGGACTCAGGATGATTGTTAAATGGTTATTAAATTAAATAATTAATTCATTAATTAAAGTACTCCCTCACTATTTGGGGCTTCCCATGCATGTAAAAAATTGGGAGGTTCTATCCATTTCATGTGGTGTCTGGACCAATAGGGGAGGTGGAATGTTTTTTTGTACTTTATCCATAGTGGAGATCGAGATCAAATCTAGGAGTAGCGGCTTCTGGGAATGGGTTTGAACCCTAAGCTTTAGCATTTACACTATGAGTTAGGTTAGTTTTTTTAGTTTTATGACCTTATCCCCATATATGTATTTTTTATAAGTTTTAAATCCCTTTTACACCTTCTAAAGATCCCATGGGGGTCGATCGGTGCCTAATCGGGGAAAATGGAGGTCTCAAGGGTTTGCAGGAATTCCCCTTGGGAAATCCTCATCACATGGTGTTTAGTTCTAGGAAAAACACTTTAGGTTCATCCCATTTAGGAAAGATGAACTTTTGGAACTACACACTATGTACATAGAGTACATGCCATGTAGTAGTGCCTAAATATGTGGTTGAGTACTTGTGAAGATAGAATTTTTAGGCTATATGTCATGTAGTTGAGGTACATAGTGTGTGGTGGGACATTTTTGTGTGGAAAGGTACATGGGAAAACACCCCATATAAAGGGGTACAATGCTATGTGGAAGTAAACTACTATAACCCATGTATTACATGGACATTTAAATATTACACGAATAGACCCTATGTATTTCATGGGTGTGTAGTAATACTTGGTTAGACCCCTTGTGTGCCTGTTCATATAGAAGTACATGGCCAGGTAAGTGGTTTTGGAGTATGGATCATGTACTAAGGGTACAAGATGTATACTTCCCCTTTGTATTATTTTCAGGGTATTGAGTATTTTTACACCCTATATTCATAATTCTGGATAAGAGGAGTCTATTTTTTGGTTTTTCACATAAAATATAATGGTGGACTCTTGGGGTGTTTGAGGAATTATAAGAGGTGGTTTGTGGAAAATAAGTTAATATAGAGATACATTCCTCTAGAAAGTGGATTAGCTATCTCATGAGAGTGATACATGTGATGAGACTTGGTAAAGGGTCATGAGAATGATTGGAGGATGTATAATGAGTTCTTTGGAGACCTCAATTAGTGTTTTAATGGGACAGTTACTATTTATCAGGATTGATTTGTGATTCTACGGGATGAATAGGTTGGGTGTGTGGGCCATCCTAGGGGGATTTAGAAAGGTGTTGTGCTTGAGGTCATCTCCCATAATAGGATTTCAATTTCATAAGCTGGTGAGGCCATGTGATACAAAATACTAGGTGATAAGATGTGCAATCTATGATATATGAGAATTAGAATGAAATATTGGTAGTTTCCAAGAATTGGGATAGGAATGTTTACATTTAGGATTTTTTTAGAGTATCCCAAGAGGGATTCATTTGATTGTGTACTTTTTCCAAGGATCCTAAGAGGGATTACTCTATTTAGGTATTTACCCAAAGATCAAATTGGATTCCCAACTGATAGACTAATCCCTAGTGGGTAAGAGTGTTTGGATGGTAGTGGTTTCAAGTGTCCCTTTTGGACCCAAATCAATGTTTGATCCAATAAGGATGAGATTTGATGGTAATATTAGGTGTTTGGAAAACCCTTGATATTATTTATTTGTTAGTTTATGTTGAGAATTTATTTATGCCTTCAGGGCTATTGTGATATGGATAAGATTGGTGGACGTGGTGTTCTGTAGATATGGATGAGAATGGTGGGCATGTAATTCCACAAATATGGATGAGATTGGTAGACATGGTGTTTCATATATGTAGATGATAGTGGTGGACGTGATGTTCCATAGATATGAATGAGATAGGTGGTCATGGTGTTCCCCACTCATGGTTTAGGGTGTTTCTCAGGGAGGTCCTAACCCATGGTTTAAGGTGCTGGTCATGTAGTCCTCACCTATATTTTAGGGTGTTTTTTATGGTGGTCCTCACCCATGTTTTGTGATGTTATACATGAAACTATGTATCAGTACCAATCACTTTTTTTGGGTTTGGGTGCTGGACCAAGTTTTCAGACATGATTGATATTGATATGTAGTTGGATATTGGATTCATGATCCAATAATGGGTGGTGTACTATATGGATTAGGTGTTGGAATAAGGCTCTTGACAATGATTTTATACCTTGTGGGTTAATTTCCAGACTAATGCTCTAGTAACTATGTATTATATGGTCTAGGTATGATGTATTAATACTCTATATCCATGGTTTAGTTTCTAGAATGATATTCTGGAAAAATGTATTTTATAGGGTTGAGATGATTTGACTATTGTAGGTTACATCCCTTTGGTCGTGAGGACATGATAGATACTGCCTTTGATTAGGAGTTAGAGTGATATTATTCTGATGGAATGAGTTCCCAATGTCAAGAGAAATGGTTAGGGATGTCTTGAACATGGATCCCATATTTCATTTATGATTCATGGTCTTTTATATGTGCTCAGAAACACTCTGGAATTCCACAAAGCAGGTATGGTTGATCGAGATCTCATTACTAAGGATCGATGATGGATTTATTTTCATTTTTATCAATTATTTTTTGCTAGTCTGAGTATATTTCATGTGAATACACTTATGTTCATAGGTTATAGGCTCACTGTTAGGGGTGGCCCACTAAGATTTATTTCTCACCCCCCCCCCCTATACGTTTGATTTGGTGTGCATGTAGACATTATGTATACTTTTAGGTTGAGAACACATGAATGATGGATAGGGTACATGATTTCATTATTGAGTGGTTTGCTTGTGTGGAGTCTTATGATTAGGCTAGAGTTGGTCGATAGTGTACTGGTGACCGGGTATATTATATTCATTGTAGTTAACATTAGAACCTGGTGTATTTATTTTTCATTTGTTTATTTTTTTATATGCTATAATCCTAGTGGGAGATTAGTGTTTTATGTATGGAATGGTTGTTAGGGACTTTTTTGTATTTCATTTTATTACATCATGCTTCCATTTTAATTTAGTAATTTATTCCATAATCGGATTATTTACTGCTAGGGTTGATATATGTTTATTTTATCTAGTTTATTACTTTGATATAAGGTCATAGTCTCCCCACTATCACACCCTAGGCTCTCACTACTAGTCTTCAACCACTAGTGTATAGGGTGGAACTGTTGAGTCCTCATGGGAAACTAGATCTAGGAACCTGTTTAGTGGCACTCAGACCAGGATATTATACAGTTGTATTAGATCATTTACTTTCATAGTATACTATTTAGTATTTCTTAGACTTGATATATATTAATGTTTCAAATAATGTGATTGATATCAGTTGTTGCATCATAAAAAACTATCGTGGTAGGAAGTCTAGGTTACTAGGGATGGGATTGATGTTCTTGGTTTGTGATGTTATGGTATTATGTGATTTTTTTCTTGGGTGATGCATATGTGGTTTGTATTTAATAAATATTGATGTATTTATTGCTCTTAGCCATAAGGAAAGAGTCTGGTGATTAGTTTTGACCCTTAGACAATAGATGCAAGACATAACTCGTTCATTATGTTATGAATATAGGATCCATATGTTATAGGACTCCTATTGTGTGATTTTATGGATTTACCTCTCATGGTATGTTTTGTGGATCTATAGTGAGATACTCGATGATGGGGACGTAGATGCGGACTTGGTACATAGTAGGTGAAGTGACTGTAGTGAGTCATCATGGTATTATTTCATGATCATTGGACCCCTATGGGTTATTTTTTACTTCATGTTAGTTATATTTTCGTGTCCTCCTAGGAGTGGTCTGATGTATAGATTCTTAGAGAGTATGGGTTCCATGGTTGTTGTTGGTTGGTTTGAAATGTGATGTATTTTGCATTTGATAACCTAGATATTGGTGTTTTACATGTTGATGTCATGTGATGGTGATAAAGGATCATGTTTGATACCTCATAGGTTGTTTCCTTCTATGAGTTAGCATAGATCTAAGAAGATATACCTAATGAGTGGTAATAAGACTTAACTAGTGTGGTTAGGCAGTATATCCTAGTGACCTTATTGACACGACCCCAGTTTGGGGATTTGGTGACTTGTGGATTTCGAGGGTTACCTGTGAGATGGGTCATCCAAGTTGTGTATTCCCTTCGGTGCATGAGGCAAGGGTAGGTGATTTAGAATTTTAAAAATTATTCAATAATGGTACATCCAAGTATTATTTTTAGGCTCATTAGATGAATTTTTTTACAAGGAGCACTTGTGTGTTACTATTTTAGCCTTTTTGTTGGTCTCAAGAGGGGAAGGTTTATTCGGTTCCTAGCCCAAGAAATTTGTGTCCATTATAGTTGTTCCTGATGATTATGATGTGGATCAAAATCATAAGAGGTGATCTAGGGTATTTGGATAGGGTTTTTGATCTTATTTTTCATGATATGTGCCTCATTGAAGTTAGGTTCAAGCTTTATGGATGGGTTACATAAGAGTATATAATGGTTAAACGTTGATTGGATTTTTGGAAGCATGAATGCATGAGGACACACTGTGAAATTTATTTTGTGGTTTGGGTGATATTGAGGAGTATTTTCTTGATGGTTGAGTTGATAAGGTATCCAGTAGTAGTCTAAGAAGTGATTTTGGTGTGATGCGAGGATTCTGGTCATGGATACCCAAGGCCCATGGCATAAAATTGTAAATTTCTAGGAATTGATGAGGTTATAGTGGTATTCATTAATGACATATTAGTGTACTTCCAGTATAGAGATGATCATTACCAATATATTGTCATCATTCTGAGTATTCTAATATAGGATAATCTATACAACAATCTATATATATTCAACTACAAGTTTGATGAAGGGCCTCATTGTAGGGTTGTCTCATAGATCAGTATATGTGATGTTTTATGGTGGGAGTGCACCATCTCCTGTCTATGGGTTTGGTATTCATGGTGGATCATATGTCTATGTATTCCATGGGTGTATTTCATGGGTGTATAGGATAGGAAATAGTTAACATTTTTTTCACATTGGTGAGAGTGATATGGCCATGTCGAGTTCTGAGGTTTGATAGTGATTAGGGAATGGGTCATAGGGTTGGTGTTCGGTTTTGTGTAACAGTAATGATACTCCTATGGTTGGGAGTTCTAAATAAATCATGAGAATGTGAACCTTGTGTGGGTAGGGTTGAGTATGCTATGGGAACCACATCTAGTAGGTCGATAGTCTGTTTTGGATTTGTTTTGATAGACAAATATGATAGTGAGGAGGGCCATGGATCATAATCGGATATCATTGGTTTATTTATATAGTGGGGATCACCATGGTCAAAAGTATAAGTTTTTAAAAATGTTATGATGTATAAGTATGGAAGGGTGTGATTAGGTGTAATCTTGGCGTTTTTATGGAGGCAAGTGGTTGCTTGGCCAATGATGGGTTTTATGCCTTATCATTGGAGTTATGCAGTGGAACTCAATTTCCATATTAAAGGAGAACACAAAAGGTTGAGCATGTTTTGATGACTAGGGTGTGTTGGGATGCATGGTTATAAGACCATTATGGATTATCAAGGATGAGAATGTTTATAGTGTGGAGATGGTAAATAACCATGTATTCTGAGTGTTGAAATTTGAGTAGAAATATGAATTTCTTCTTTTGGATGCTTATGAGGGATAAAATGGTCTTTTTCTCAAATAATGTGATCTTTGATAATTTTTCTGACCACTATATTGGTCCCAAAATAGGGGTTTCAACCTTCTACATGAGTTTGGTGGAATTATAATCCATTTGAGTTTGGTGGAAATATTTAATATTTAATTAAATTAAGGATTATATTATTCTTGTGGGTTCAGAAGATGATATCCTTTGAAAAAAGCATCATAATGATATTCTAACTCCACTATTGATTCAAAAAATGAGAATTTTTCCTCAGTAAGTTATAAAACTGCTTCTGCTTTTGATACTTTGGATGAGTGTTAAATTTGCAATTAATTAATTAATTTATTAATTAATGGACCCCCCCCCCCTTTGGGGATTCCCATGAACAGAAAAAAGGTGGATGGTCTCGCCCTTGTGCATAGAGACTAGATCAGTAGGGAAAGTGGAAGGGGATTTATTCGGATTTCATCCTCATCTGATATTGATATTGAATCAAGGTGTAGTGCCTTCTGAGAGCGTATTTGAAACCAAATATTTGGTGTCTACACTACGAGGCATGATTATTTTTTAGTTTTATTAATTGATCCATATAGATGTGTTGTTTCAAGTTTTTAATGTCATTTTATAACCACTAAGGACCTCATGGGTTCGATCTATGCCTAATAGAGAAGAACATATGTTTTCGGAGGTTACTAGGCATTTCCTATTAGGAAATCCCAATCACATGAAGTTTAGTTTAGGAACATAGGTTGTGTATTCTTCCTATTTGAGTAAAATGAACTTTGGGTACTATAAATTAGGTACTTGGAGTATACACCATCTAGTGGTGCATGTCCATATGGTTGAGTACTTCGACAGATGAAATTTTTGGACTACACGCTCTGTATAAAAGGTACACGATGTGTGTTGGGACATGTCCATATAGCCAAGTACATGGGTAGAAAACTCATATAATGGGATGCATGGTTGTGTGTAATTAAATTGTTAGACCCTAGGTATGACATGGCTATTTAATAATTACACATCCAGACCCGATGTATGTCATGGTCATGTAATAGTACATGGCTAGAGCCCATGGGTGTCAGACCATATAGAGGTACATGTCCAAGAAGGAGGTTTTGGTTTACATGGTATGTACAGTGGGGGTACACAAATTTTAAAACCCCTTTATACACTTTTGATGGTTTTGAGTGGTTTTGTGCCCTAGAGTTGAAACTTGATATTAGAGGAGTCCATGTTTTTTTTTCACATTGAACATGATGGTTGAACTCTTGAGGTATTGGGGAATTCTATGAGGAATTATGGGTAATAAAGTTATGACATAGTTGATTTCCTAAAAAAAGTTAGTTAGCTTTATCCTGATAGTAATACATGGGATGAGACCTCAGAAAGGGTCATGAGAATGATCGGATGATGTAGCATGAGTTCATTGGAGGCCTAGATTAGTGTTGGAATGGGATATTCCCTAGTTACTGGGACAGAGTTGTGATTCTAGGTGGGGAATAGGTTGGGTGTGTGGGAAAAACTAGGGTGACTTGGAAAGGCTTGGGTATTAAGGTCATCTCTCTTATAAGGATTTCTATTGTTGAGTCATGTGAGTCCATGAGATGCTAGAGACTAGGTAGAAGTATGTTTGTTCTCTGAGAGACATGTATTGGTCCAAGAGATTGGTTTTTAATAAGGATTGGGATCGGGGTGTATCTATTTATGTTCTGATCCAAATGATCCCAAGAGGTATTCCTTATCTTGTGTATCGATTTCGATGAAATGAAGAGGGATGAAAACATTTATGTATTGACCCGGATTTCCATGTTGATGCCCAATTGATATTCCGACCTCGAGTGGGTATGAGTGTTTCAATAGAAGTGGTTTTGGGGGGTCCCTTTGGGATGATAATAAATATGTGATCTAGTAAAGATGAGATTTGATGGTGGGATTAGTCATTTGGCCAGCCCTTGATATACTTTTGTTGTTAGTTTATGTTGAGACATTATTTATGCCCACAGGGCTGTTGTGATGTGGATGAGAATAATGAACATGGAATTACACATATATGGAAGATATTAGGAGATATGGTGTTTCACATATATATATTAGATTGGTGTACATGGTGTTCCAAGATATGTATGAGAATGGTGAACATGGAGTTCCACAAATATGGAAAAGATTGGTGGTCATGGAGGTCCACATCCATGGTTTAGGGTGTCATTTATTATAGTCCTCACCCATGGATTAAGGATCTTGGAATGGAATTAATCACCTATGGTTTATAGAGTTAGTCAGGGTAGTCCTCACCCAAGTTTTTGTAGGTTTTACATGACACTCCATATCAGTACTTATATTTGTTTTATTTTTTGGGTTCTGGACCAATTTCTAGACAAGATTTATTTTGATATGTGGTTAGATGTCAGATTGAATATATAGGAATTGGTTGTTTACTATATAGATTAGGTGTAGAACTAAGTAATATTACAACAATTATAACACTATAATATTTATGAAAATAATTCTATTTAAATAATTTTATTTCCACAGTTACTTTCATTACACGCAACACTGATTTTAAAAAAAACACAATACACTATTGGAATATTATTCTTTAGTGTGATAGTTATAACATAACTATTAATTTGGTAAGTATGAATATGATTAAATAAATTATGATATATATATATATGTATCACTCAATACACATTTTTTGATAAATTCTAAGTAAATAATCATTCAATATTTAGTAAAGTCATTTTATTCTAAAAAAATATGTTTTCTCCAAAAATATTTTTTCTTGTGAGAAAAATTTATAATTAATTTATAAATTTTTTATAATATTTATTGTAAAAAATAATTTCATTTTTAATTTAAAATTTCAATATTATCTTAGGATTAATTTTTTATAATTTTTTGAAAAGATTGAATTTACAATGAATAGTGAAAAAATATAGATTTTTATTGAAAACTATACTATTATTTTATAGTTTTTACAAAGTAAAATTATATTTTTGTTAGTATTAAAATTTCATTATTTATTTATTATTTAAATTAATTTAATTATCATTTTTTAAATAGATCTTATACTTGAATTTAGTATTAAAATTTTATATTTAAAAATGAAAATTTTCTAAAAAAATCGTTATTCATAGCATTTTTACTATTTAATTGAAAATTAAATTCTTCCAATTTTGTGTGTTGAATTTTTATAAATGGATTCCATATTTGGAATCATTGATTCCAAATTTCATAAATAGTTTCATTTAATTTTTGTTCGATATGAATAGTAACTTTAGTAGTTTCTGTTACCACAATAAAGGGTAAACTGGGAAATTAATGGTTAAAAAATAAAATGATAAGGACTATAAAATTAACATAACACTTGAATAAATTTTATTGTATTCTTATATACCATCCTTCATAATAAAAGTCAAATTTATGACCTTTTTGGGCCACTTAGATGATATTTTTACTTTTATAATATTTTATTTACATAAAAGTCAAACATGTCACCCTCTTATTTTTAATAACTAAAATATTTTTAACATGTGGTTGTCTAGAAGAAATACTCAAATTTAAAAATAAATTTTAAATATAATGGATGTATCTTCATCATGGTAAAAAAATTAATTTTTAGGGAATAAATAATTATATTAAATTCTTATACAACGCTGATACAGTAATTATTGAATTAATTAAAAAATAAAATAAATGATATTAAAAATATTAAATGTTTTATAATATGGGATTATTTATGTGATATATTAATTTTATTGATAAAAATTAAATTTTATGGATGTATTAAAATAATTTGTTCTAATTTATATTGTTTTCTTGATGTTATTAAACTCAAAGTAATGAATTGTATCAAAATTGACAATAATGATATTTTATGAAAATAATATTTTTTAAAATTATTTAAAAATCATAAAAATATTAAATAAGAAAAAAAGAGAAAATATATGGTCTAAAATGTCATCCCCTGTTCATTTGTATGTAATTTGGGAGTATTTGGATGTAGAATAGTCAAATTAAAATTTAATATTTTGAGAAATTCTAAAAGTAACCCTCACCTCAATTATAAAAGGACCCCTCACTAAAAAATAATTAGATTTTTTCAAAATAGGTATATCTATTGGTAAAATTTCATTTTCTGTTGGTAAAACATTTTACCAACAAAAATTGTCTTGTCACTAAACTATTGGTAAAAACTTTGTTGCTAAATGTTATTGCAACCGATAAAATGATTCAGTTGCAATTATAATAATACCAATAGATAATATATATGTTGGTATAAATGTTTATCAATAGATTAATATAACTAATATATATGTTTCTAATATTATTAACATTTATAAAATATATCAAAAATTAGTATTTATTTGTAAATTATACTCCAAATGTTGGTATTCCAATATTTATTTGTTAAAATTTTATATTATATTTATTAATATAATTATATATAATATATTATTATATTAATTATATAATAATTAAAATATTATCTTATATAAAACACCAAAAAAACTGATACTTTATTTGAAAAAAAAAACATTCTCATATAATTTAAATATATGTTCAAACTTCATGAAAATAAAATAAGATCCAAGAAACATATTAAAAACATGTTTAAACATGTTCAAACACTAAGAGACTTTAAATGTAACTCAATGAAACTTCATCAGCAATCTATTTCTCACAAACATCAGACATCACTATCATGGAATCCCCATAACATCACATGAGCTATTATCTACAGTAGTGGATCAGGACATGCATAGCTTCACCATCATCCCTTTGACTACACTGGACCAAACTTTTATGCTTAAAGAAACACTTGTCTCCTCTCCCTCCACTTTTTATGTACACCATCATGAGCAATGTTCTGATAACACAAACAAAAAAATTGAAAAATAATTTTCATTTAAATGAAAGATATAAAAATAATAACACATGATATAAACAAGAGGATAATATTACCCATGAAAAAATAACCATCAGATAATCTAACTAGATACCAAAATCATAAAATTAACTAATGGAAACAATAACCATAAGATAATATAACTATATACCACAATCATAAAATTATCCATCCTGGCCACAATAATAACATATAACGAATACCAAAACAATTTCCATAATCCAAACGGTGTGAATCATAGGCATAGAGCCTATGACCCCAAAAAATTATTAATAAAAATGATAAAGGTGCAGGATACAAGAGTTCAAACAAGAATGATGTCGCACACATCACACAAACAGCAGACCAGACCACACCCATGAAGAATTGTCCTTAACATTTACCCACATTCCTTATATAACCATGACCTTGAGGATGACAACCTCTCCTCCATTTTTGGGTGACCCATGGACCACCTCGTTCATCCTTTGTAGTATCCTAATTGAATCCCCCAGTCTTTGATTCTACCACATGAGATTTCACTATAGCAGTGGACATGGACTCCTTATGTATAACATCCACCAGTGACTACTCCTGGGTACCTGCACCATAAAGATCTTGCACCTCCTGTGCAGCATCCACCAGTGCCTTCTCCTAGGTAACTGCACCATCATAATCATGCACCTCCTGATCAGCATCCACCAGCACCAGCTGGGTACTTTCACCATTATGATCCTATAAGGGTACTTAATCATTAGATCCCTTGGTATCACTCTCATGGACAACAACCACTTTCACATGCACCTCCTAGACATCATCCTTTGTTAGAAAATTTCTGCCTTTTGGATGTATGAAAATCCCTTTATAGGGGGTCACATTAGTACCCTCAACCACTTCAGCATTAAAAATAACTCCCAGGATTTTATTTATACATTCTGTATAAAAAATGCCAAAGTCAGGTGTTCTAATGGAGTCCATAATTTTGAAAAAATTTAAAGTTGAAGACGTCCTGGAACGCTCCAATCTAGTAAACATCATCACCTTGTTAGAACAATCTTTTTAAAGATTACTTTTTCCAGATTCCTTGACAACCTCCACTTCTAAATTACCCTTCCATGGTTCATTCCCAATGGTAGAAACATGAATTTGTATATCTCCACCTAAATTAGAACATTTCATGGCCTCTTTCTTAGTCATTTCCTTACCCACAAAGATTCTACATTTCTTATGTTGCAAAGAAGGGGTTCATGTATAACATAACTTACCACAGGATAGGTATTTATCTTCAATATCTTCAATGAGATCTCATATAACTTCATTATCATGATTAAACTCTTCATTTTCTTCACATTTATCTCCCCATCTCAAAGTAGGAGGGCCATTAATCTGTGCATTTCCAATAGAATCTGGAAAGAGAAACTACATTTTTAAAATTTATTCACCTAATAAAAATACTCGCATCATCTAGAATAAAAGTAACATAAAGAAATTGAAGGGATTTACAAGCCATAGAATTTGAAATTAGAGATCGACACCAGTTGTTATCAGGAAATGAGAAAATAAAAAAGAAATATAGGAGAGACACAACAAAAAGTCCTTGAATTCCAGATCCTATGACCAAAAAATTCCATTGAATCAATAATTGATGGTCAATTCCTTGAAAGGTAAAAATATGAGTGGGAGAACACTGGTATAGATGAAGTGACTTAAATACAACACATGAAAAGAAACAAAATAGATAGAAAATGAAAACACCTAGAATTTTTAGCACTACTAAAACAACATCAAAAGCATGGAACCTGCAACCAGACTAAAGCTTTACTTTCATTACTCAAATCCAGATGATAACTCCCATTCTGATAGAAAATAAAATTTATAATGAACCAAAAAAATACACCAAAATGGCCTAAATAGTATGAAAGGAAAAGATAATCCAGTGCACCAATAAAAAAATTTATATAATCCTAGCACAACTCAAACTTCAAGAACCAAAAATCTCACCCAAATGAAATAGATAAGATCTTCATCCTAAAAAACAAGTCAAACTGCACAAACTACTAATAGATTCTACAAGTACTTGATCCATGATGAAAAATAAGAGAAGCATAATAAAAACCATCCAAAACACTATGACATAGGACACTAGTGCCAAAAAAATGTTACATATAAAAAAGAATAATGGCGCCAATCACTACATATCAGAACCAAGCTAAGAATCATGTCTAAAAATTAGGACATTAGAGTACTACTGATATCAGTTAATAGTGGAGTAAATATTTTAAGAGAGCATATTAAAGTCATAATGTACCTTTATACATGAACTATTTCCAAATAAAGTTATCTTGTTATCAAAATAATATAGTATGAACATGTTGAGAATGTAATTAAATAAAAATAGTGTGTCATCACAATCATCCCTTATAGATTGGGAGTTAAAGATATCTAGGCATGGTTTTGTTCTTTTTGAAATAGAGGATGTGAAATACCCAACCTTTGAAAGAGGGATTCTCCGACCCAAACTAGTTTTTTTATGTGTAGGTCCTGGATAGATTCTTACAACAATACATCATATGGAAAACTATGAGAAGTCTAACATTTATTCCAACTTTAATTCATAACTACCAACAAGTTATCAATTAATGTGAAAATGAAATTTTAATATCCTAAGATTTATCATTAATTAATAAAAATGTGTAACTGTATATTAACAAAGAAAATGACTTTCAAATAACATATAGAGTAAGTAATTTTAAATACTAAAATAAACTATGATTAATTAACAAAGAATAGTATTATTTTATGAATAAATAAATATATAATTGTGATATTCTAAATATAAATGAAATTCAATATAGATATCTACAATTATAAAAATTCTAACTGATTAATCTTTGAACATAAGGCATGAATTGTAAAAACTCTTTGAAGTATAGACTCTCAATATCAAATTCAATAGTACACTAAATAATTTATGTAACAAAATGAATATAATTAATTTTCACATCACAAAGAATTGGAATCATACATTAATAAAGAAAAGGCACAACATTGTAGCATTCTGCATACCAAATCAAAAAATGAATTGTAACCAAATTCAAAATAGAAAAACATTATTCACAAAATTAAGAATGAATCCCCTTAAAATTAGTTGATTTAGGATGCACTCATATGTTAAACATTCAATATCTACTAATTAATGGTATAAATTTTTAGTTTGGAATGTATATTTTACTAAGATGTAGAGAATGGAAACATTTTAGTTCATTTAAAATAGAATTCATACCTAGAATGAGACTTACAAAGAAGTTTAGTCAGTCTAGATTTTAATAAATCACCCATTCATCTTCATGAGACCCTTACTTCTATCCACTATCAAGGAAATTTTTCAACAATTAAATTTCATGTTTAAGAAGTTTCTTTTCATTGGGATCGATATATTAGTATTAAAGCTACCTTATTGAATGGGTTCATCACTTTTATGATGAGTAGCATTAGGTTTTTATCTGTGAGTGATGAAATGTAAAATATAGGAAGTCAATAAACAATCAAGCCTAAAATTGGGTAATCATGAAATAAATTTCACATTTTTTCACTTCCAACATGTTCCTCGCATCCTAATTCATATATTTATCACCCAGAACTTACTTTTTCACTTGCTTCATCAGATTAGGTGAATAACCTAATTGAGGATAAATCTCTATACTAACAAATTCATGAGGGAATTATTCCCATCCAACCATAGAAAAGTTCATTTGATAGAACTCAAAAATTCTCTAGAAGGTGTACCTTTAATACTTCTTCTCTGATTAATCATGAAGAGTTCTAGGCATGTCATCCAGATTAGATTTAGTTTCTCCATAATCAAGCAACAGAACTATGTCCCCTTCCTTTAAGATGATAGAGATCAACTTTCCTTCACTTCCATGATTCCTATAACTAATAAAATTAACTTTTTCAAGATTCATCTTTAGGAGATTTCTTGGGGAGAATAATTCTATTAGGGGTCATGGAAGTTGGAATAATCCTCTCCATGAGAACGTAATTCAAAGTTGGGATCAAAAACATTTCCATGTGATGTTAGAAGATAATAAAGTGTATTTAATTAGAGTGGCTAAGAAGTATGTAATTAGCATCCGACGGTCACCAAAAAAAGAACACTAATAGGAAATATCATTTAATCTGAATCTCACTGAAACCCTAACTTAAATTCAATTCAATTCAACAATATATAACCATGATTTTAGGTACTAAAAACATTAAGAGAAGAATTTCATACCTTAGTGTGGTCATAGGGGGGATCTTTATGGCGTGGGTGGCGAGAAATGAACCGGGAGTGTGAGCACAGGTGGGTACCTCTACGTCTTGATAGAGAGCAATATAGATTGGTGGTGAGAGCAGGTGGGGATCACTATGGTGTGGGAGAGATCAATGAACTAGGATTGTGAGCGCGTGTGGGGATCTCTACAGTGTGGGTGGTAAAAGAAGAACTAGGAATGTGAGTGTAGATGGAGATCTTTATGGCTTGACGATACCAATGAAGATCGATGGTGAGCATAGGTAGGGATTGTTATGGTGTGGGTGGTGAGTGAAGAACTGGGAGTGTGAGCACAGGTGGGGATCGCTGGTGGAAAGTGAAGAATATTGGAGGCCATCACATGAGAGGTGGGGGTGGTAGGGTTCTACAACCATAGGTGAGGGGAAAAATAGATAATAATTTTTTATGATAGTTTTAGTAAACTATTACTAATAAATTTTTTTAAAAAAATGGGTTTTTTATAGTGATTAAATATTAGTAACATATTTTTATATGGAAAATAAACTATTGGAAATATTAATTAATAATAAGGGATTCATTTGTTGGCAAAAAAAATTTGGTATTAATTTAATAATGTATCAAATTTAATTGTTTGTAAAGTATATGATGGTATTAAAAATTAATAACAACAGATATATTTTATGGTAAAAATAAATAATGGTAATTTAATTTAATACCAATAAAACATAATATCTACTGTAATTTCTCATTTATACCAATAGATATATTGTTTGTCACTAAATGTTTGTTGGTAAAATTCAATTTCTTTGTAGTGCCTCCTCCATCATTTCTTTACACCACATTGATCCTTATCGATCTACCATCCCCTTAAAAATTATCTTCTAAAAACCCTAGTCATGTTTTGTAATAGTTTTTCTTTCCAAAAGACTAACCTTAGAGCCCTTTAAATGATATCTAAAGAATTTGTTTCGAAGAAGAGGTAATCTCACTAACTGATCACATTCTTTTTTATACTATTCTTTACCTCCTAAAAATATATTTTGATTATCATAAAATAATAAATTAATTAAACTAAATATTTCTAAATGTTATTAGGATTACTAAAACACCACTATACACCCTCTTTCCAATCAAACAAGAAGTGAAAGTATCGCTTGTGCATACATACGGCTTACCATATCCACATAGTCATACAATTAATTTTTCATCGCCATATTTTATGGGTGATTATTATGATGGATTTAAGGTTTTTATATGATATTTATAACATAATTATACTATTTAAATGGTAATATAAAATCTTCCTTCTTACCTTCTAATCTTTTGGAGAACGATAACGTCGCCCATGCGTAAGTGTGGACTGCCACCACCATGAGGCAATGTGATTCATTTTTCATTTATATTTTACATAGATGGTAAGAAGTATGGATATTATAAATAAATATGAAATAAATTATATAATAATTATTTTTTAAATATGAATTATTATTTACCTTTATTTCATTCCATTATTTGAAAAATCATAACAACTTTCATGCGTACGTATGGCCTACCATCTTCATGAATGGTGTAATTTATTTTTCTATCTTTAATTTTTAAGAATGATTGTAAATATGTATATACTTAATATATATTATTTTTATAAAATAATTAAAATTATGTAAATTACGGTCCTATGATCCAATTATAAGGATTGGGGCTACCAAAATGAAATATTCTTGGAAAACTAAGCATTTATCACCTAGAATAGTGATTTTATTAACAAATTATTAATAAATAGGTGATAAGATGTTATAGATTGGTCATACATGAAATGATAAATATATCGTTGTGGAATTAATTTATAATAAATTCAAATTTATTATATAGTAGGTTTCAATGTTAATAAGGAAAGATGATACTTGGGGTAAGGGTCTATTTCAAAATTTTATCATTATTTGGGATTGTTTATGTTTAAGTCTCTTCTAGGGAATATTTATCTTCCATTCCCATGTCTTAAAAAAATGTTTTCAAAAAGGTTTTTAATATTCTCATAAAATAGTTTAAGGTCATTTTTACCCATGTTGTTATTTTTACAAAATGTTTTGAAATGAATCTTTTTTTTATTTTCTAAATGAGGTTCTTTATGACTTTACGAAAAAAAACATGGAAGGAATGTTTTTTAACTTATACAAAATGATAGGATTTTATTAAAATCATGAATCGGTAATAATTTAAATCTTAATTTAAATTTTTATAATTTTATTTTCAAATAAAATGTTTTCATTTATAAGTATAATGGTTTTTAAAAATAGAAATCATTTTCGAATAGAAAAGTTATTTCCCTCAAGAATTATTCCAAGTGATATTTCAAAATCATTTTCCATCTAAGATGACATCCTTTGATGATACTTATGATTTAATGGGGATACTATCCAAGGATATCATCCTAATTATTCTTTATTAAGGTTCATGTTTATGATGAAAAGATGAAATTTTGTGAAACTCATTTCGTTTCCATAGGTTATTCTAAATTGGATGATTATGAAAAGCATTGATTTTCATGAGTTATGGTTTGATGAATTTTTTGTAATAATGTGGCACACATATGTATGGTTTTCATTAAGGATTTTGGTTATGTTATAACCAAGTATGGTGGTTATATTATAACCAAGGATGGTGGTTACTTTATAACCTATGACAAGTGGGACCTATATATACCACCAATTCATTGGGTAAAGTAGTATATCTCATGAGATATTTATGGGAAACAAGTCGATGTTCTTGATCCATTATGGGAAATAAGTCAATGTTCCTGATTTGTTATGGAAAATAAGTTGATGTGCTTGATATGTTTTGAGAAATAGGTGTTGATTCCTAATCTAATGGTCCTGGTAGTTAAACATGACATAAGAAATTATATCTATAATTATGATGATTCCACACACATTTATGGCATGAATTTAAGGTTCATGATTGATTTATGATGAATTCTCATTCTTATGATTCGTGTCTTTTGAAATATTACTTTTTTATGCCATAAATGATTTTTATGATCTTTGTCAGTTTAGGTCTGAAATTTTTAAGTTATGTTCATGATATCATACCCTTATTCTTATCATATACTTTGATATGATCATCGATTGGTATATCTCATGTTTACCCTTATGGGTCATCTGATCTCACCTTTTTTTATGTTCCCTTTCCATATGTTATAAATAAATGTTTTATATAGTGTTTTTCTATAAAGATTACTAAATAGAGATATATTTATGGGAGATTTTGAATATACTTAATGAAATAAGAAGATCGTGTACCTAGTATCCAAAAACACTAAACTTATATGGTTATCAGAATTTTTTTGGTACAATTTATTGAGTATTCATCTATTAAGATGTAATATTTATGTATGAAAATCTTGGGTCATTATATTTGGTATCAGAGAATGTTTTAGTCATCTTTTTTATATTAGGGTTAGAAAAATTGGGTGAAAACCATGGGGATAAGTCTAAGTATGGGATGAAATCCAAATGTTTTTGTAAGGGAGATATTATTTTATTTTTAAAAAAAATTATATCCTTGTATGGATACTACAAGTGGATGTGGCTTTAGAATAGTAATACCTTGGGGTAATAACCCCAAAAAAGGGGCATTAATCTAGACTTCATCATCACCTAGTACATAGAAAATGGGCATTGCTACACACCTAGCCTGACACTCCTATGGGATATTCTTTGGTTAAATATTTAATGAACCAGGTATTTATAGAATAATAAATTTTCATATCTATTAATATTTATGAATAATATATTAATTTTAAGTTAAATAGAACACTTTTTCTAATAGTGTACTCAACACACAACAACGGATTTCTTTGAAATCTTACGTTGCACACAACTTTGAGTTATTTCGAAAAATGATATAATATTATTATTATTTTAAATGGTAGTTAACGCCTAGCCATTATATTGGTAGGAATGAGAATAAATAACTAAAATATGATTATTAAATGTATTTACATTTATCCAATAAATTTTAGAGGCTTAAAATAATAATGAATCCAATTTTAAGCATGAAATACTCTAATATTTTTAAAAGGTCGTTTTACCGCCTTTTGATGGTGAACCCTTTTTAAATCTAGTTTTTTGACACCTTTATATGTTATATTTGAAAAAATAAACTTCTTATTTATAATTGGAACATCAAAATTTACTTTGGATAAAATTTTGGTAATTTTCTGATAAAGTTCATTTTTAATTAATAGTGAAAAATATCGCATTTTAAGTCAAAACTGTCTTTTCATCTAATTTATTTATATCGTTAGATTGTACTTTTAATTAGTTTTTAAGTTTAATTGGATTTTATTTTTATCATTTAATCCAATTTTGGTCATTGGAAGTAATTTTACTTTGAAATTGGACATAAACGCATGTTAATCTTTTGATAGTTATTACTTCTTAAAAACCCGCTTTTTTGTTTTTGAGAACAGGAATTAATTTTAAATTAATTACTGAAAATTTTGTGTTTATAATTTGTAAAATAGATTCCATATTTGAAATCATAAGTTAAAAAAATTAATTGGTTCCTTTTATTTTTAGACATTATAAATAGTAACTTCGGTAATTATTTTATTTACCATGGTTAAAGGGTAAATATGGTGAATAAGGGTAAACAAAATAATATTAAACTACCCTAACACATTTTCTAATACTATTTTATGAGATTCGTCTGACAATGGGCATCCTTAGGTTGATTTTGGGACCCCATGGATCCACTTGGGTGTGAAAATGACATTTTATAAGAATTAATTTAAAGTAAAGATAAATCTAACATAAAGATGTATCTTTTACTAAGAAAAATTTTGTATGGTGTTATATAAGTGGTCTCTTAGACTATAAATAGTCATTAGAAAAAATATTTCCTACATCATGGTATTTTATTTATAATTTTCAAACATCAAATAAATAAATATATTTATGACACAATGATGATGTAGTGATTACCTCATTAATGAATGATTTAAATAAATGAGATTATTAGTATTAAAATAAATTTATTTTAAATTTTTTTATTCCATACATAAATTTTAGGGATTATTATGACTTGATATATTTGAATTAATAAATTTTTTTCAAAATAATCAAGTTGTTATGGATTTTTTAAAAAAGTCATGATATGAATAGTATAAAAATTGACAAAAATGAGTTTTTAAAACAAACGCTATTTTATTAAATGATATAATAGTACTAAAAATATAATATTCAGTAAAATTACTTATATAATGTTTCAATTGTTATTCATGAACCACTTGAGGTTTCATTGTAATTTTATAGTAACTATATTAACCATATAGTATGAATATACAAGAAGACATTATAAGAGTTAAATAAGTTAACTAAGGGTTAAAGCTAAAACATAAGGTTAAATTTGTGACTTAGACTTGTCTAAAACTTATTTTTTGAGATTTTTTAGACCTAAAATCATCTTATATTTTAAATAAATGAATTTGGGATCATTTGAAACTGAAAATAATTTTATAATAAAATAATACTTCAAAATATTCCGAAAGTGACCCTTCTCCCTCTTATAAAAGGTCATCACCCCTACCCATTTAATAACACCTCTAAAGCCCATTGGCTCGTCCAAACTCTACCCAAAAAAATCTCCCAACATCCCTTTATTCCTCCTATAATCCTCAACTTGGGAAGAATGCGATTCAATAATGCCTTTAGTCTCAAATTAATAGAAGTTACCCAATTTAGAGGTAACATCTTCTCTCAAGTTATTTTTTTTTATTTTCCATCTCCACTCCCTATTATATTATCATTATTTAATTAAATAAAAATATCAGTATCCTAAATATAATAGGATTTTTTTATGATAAGGATTTGAACAACACTTACACACACCTCCATCTAATGGATACGAACATATTTTTTCTATGTATGGTGAACTACTGCCTCACAAAATGATGATTGTTCGATTTTCCCCTACAACCTCTCATGGTGGAAATTATGATGGAAATATATTTATATATTATGTATATATTATATTTAAATTTTATCTATGATTCTTTAAGTTTTATTTACAGTATACCTTTATGCTTTCCATAATGTGTAAATATGATAATTTCATTTGAGGGAGTGCGGACTATCGCCCCCTCAAAGTGATATGACTCGTAATTCCATACATGGAATTTATAAAGGATGTATTTGAAGAAATTATGTAAAATATATAACATATAATATTATAATGTAATTATAATATACCTATTTATCATTTATTTTTCATTCTGTTAATATGATAAATAAATGAAAGCAGTATTCACACGTACGTACGGCCAACCGTCTCCATGAACGGTACATTTAATTAATTATATATAAACGTTACGGACTATTATAAATACATATATATTAGATACATATTATATTTAAATCATGAATATCATTCTAGATATAATGGACTTTTGACCACATGTACAATTTATATCAAAACAAGTTCATTTTCGACACAATTATCGAATATTGACAAAACGACCGATATTAATTTAAATAATTATGTAATTATTATAATAGATATAAACGAAATAAAAAAATTAAAAAAGGTTCTGAATAAAGTATAAATTAACTTGGTTTTGTTATTTAAGAATAATAAGGAACATACATGATGAATCAGATGCAAGGTAAGGGACTTCATCTCAATCTCTTTTCATTGAGGAATATTTTGACGTTATGCATCTTAATTATCCTATAAGGTGTATATGCATCCCTTTTTATATGTTATAACATGAAATAATATATTATCAGGATATTTAATGTTTTTATTAAGTTTATTCCTTAAATATTTTTATTCAATTGTTTCTCAAGTGTCAAATGACTCATTAACTAAAACATTGTTTTAAATGTTTTAAAGATTTATTATTCTAAAAACATATATTCCATGACCATGTTTTAAAAATGGTTTTTAAGAATTTATTTATATAGACATTAATGTTTTAAAATGTAAATTTATTTCAAAAGTTTCAAAGTGGTATGGTACACTTTGATTCAAAAGTCTTTTTATGAAATGTTTTAAATGGTTTTTGAAATGGATTGAATAATTAAATATCTTAAAATAATTTCTTGTGAATGAAAATGAAATCTTATTAGTGAAATTTTGATATTTGAACTATTTTATGTGTTATGATTATATAATGGTACTTGGACATTTTATGGGTGGTTACGTGGTAAACCAATGACGGGTGGTTACATGAAAAACCAAATGATAGATGGTTCCATGATAAACCAAGGACGGGTGTTTATGTTATAACCTTCATTGCATTGGGTATGGAAGTTAGTTTTATGGCTATTCCATTTAGATATATGTATATAATTTAGCCATATGGATATTCCATTTAGTGATATGTGTGGAATTTGACCATATGGTTATTCCATTTAAGTATGTTTATGTCCCAAGTTACCTTTATATGCTATATGTTTCTTTCTATGGGATTTATGCTAATATTTTGGTTAAAAAAGGGTAATCAATGAGATTATATTAATTGAAATATATTTACTACTTTTTAAAGGTGAAAAGTATTACTTTCTGATAAAGTATTCATGGTTTTCATGTTATCTCAAGACTAATAGTTTTATTTCATTATGTATCCCTTACTGAGATTTTTATACTCATGCCAAGTTTTTAAATTTTTTTCACAGGACATAAAGAATAATAGATTCAATTATGGGATCAAGTAAAAGTTATGTTGTTAAAACCTGAAACAATTTTAGGTTTCTTTTAAAAGAGTTTTCTTATGAACAAATTGGATAGTGAGTAGAAGTGTCTACTTATAATATTCAAGATGTTATGTAAGTTATGACCTAATTCTATAAATCTCTAAACCTAAAATGATCATAAATTTGAATTAAAGTAAAATTATTGACTTATCTCAAGAATAAGTAATGTTTAAGTTTGGGGCCTTATAGTTGGTATCAGAGGTCAGTTTAGATACCTTTAGAGGTTAGGGTGTTATTTAAGAATAAGTGAAATAACCATAATGGTTAGCATATTAGAAAGATTCATAGTTATTTTAGATAAATTTATTGAGTTTAAGATTACCTTAATAAGTATGTCTTAGTATTTACCCTCCTTATAAGATAGTATATGATTATTTTAATGATATACTAACACTGTTCATTTTGGTTTTAGTAAATGGTTGGATCTAGTAGGCACCAAAGTAACAATGGATGTGAAGGAAATTGTGGTGCTTTTCTAAATAAGAAACCACATGAAATTGTATATGCAATGATAACTCTTGTGGTTGTTCTTAACCAACTATCTAGAGTTATGATTAACCACTTGAAACTTGGTAATTTTTATAAGGAATCATATATGTGAGAAATGAATACCTATGTAACTTTAGGTAATAATCATAATGGTAAGTATATTTAAAAACGTATGTGTCATGGATGTGTAAATAAACACCTAGGAGAATGTTTCAAAGGTACAATAAGATGTTATAGATGTGGTAATGAAGTTTATAAAGAAATAACTTATCATGGAAAAAGGAATCATTCATTTGACTCTAAGAAAGGTAAATAAGTTCTTTCCTAGGAGTTAATTGAATGTTTTAAATGTGGTGTGCATGGTAATTACACAAATATATGTCCTAAAAATAAGGTTCGATAATGGGATCATAAGGACCATACAAATATATGTTTACAAATACCTAATGCCATTCCAATTAAAGATAAAGAAACTGAAAATGAACTATGAAAGGTATGGATTATTTCATAGATCATGTTTTTACATTATTGAATCTTAGGAAATTATTCATGATTTTGTTTGTAGGAAAGAATTATAAAAGAATAATATGAAAAAACATGGATAAAGGATCATGAAGAATTGTCTATGAATAAGATGTCTATATTTTATGAATTTAAGAGTTATGTTGGATCTATGGATGATGATACGTTTAAATGTATTAATGATGGGATTACTTTTGAAAACTTCTAGTATTTGTAACCCTTAATTTTGTTACATAAAAATGTTAATTGAGGAAGAACTATATTTTCTTTTCTGGATATAGTTTTAAAGAACCATTAGGGTTTATATGATCTCTGAATTTGAGGCAATTATGGGTTATTAGTTTTTGGGATGAAAAATATGAGGTATGAAATAACGTTTGAGGTTAAAACATGTTATGGATATTTTTAAGGATATTACATCATTTTGTTAATGTTATTATAATTATATGGTTTTTGAAAAAGTACAATACGTAGACTGTGTGACAACCCATCGCGTCAGACAAAGCTGTGAGAATCAAACCCACAACCAAAGTGCGGCTGGGATTTATCGGCTACCACTGGACAACATGAAGTCCCTAGTTAGTATAAATAATTCTTTTTAGTCAAATTATTTTATGGATCAATAATAATTTGTTTTTTGGAAATTATGTTTTATCAAATGTATATCCTTAGTATAGGAAAATTATTTGGTGATTAAGTGATAAATTTTATTCTGGAAGACGTTCGATATTTTGGTAACACTATATGCCTAAGTAAAACAAAATACTATGGGATTTAATTTGAGTAGTAATGATTTAATCTTATTTTATAAGAATAAATGTTTTTATTGTGGACTTTTGGTGATTTGGGTTATTTATGGAAATGATTAACCTATTATAGAGAATATGTGATTAGGTTAATTACTTTTTAGTTTGAGACTTTAAGAGTAGTTGATGTTATTTGGAGATAAATGTTAGGATTTATCGTGGAAGAATATGTGATAAAATTTTTCTAAGTTTTGGTTTTCAATCTTAGTTTGGATTATTTTGAAGAATTTCAAGGACAATTGTGTATTTAATGGTCTTTGTTGAACTTTGGGTTTTGTTTTTTGAATTTTGGAGACTAAGAGTAGTATTTATTTTTATAAAGGATTATCCTTTTGGGGGATTATCTGATCTTGTACTAACCATTTTGGTTTTGGATAATATTTAAATTTAGGGAAATATATAGTTTATATTTTTGGGTTATGTGATTCTCTAGATGTTTATTCTGGCACTTTATATGTGACCAAGTCATCTTGAATACTAATCGTTTGAAAAAAAGATGATTTTGTGGTAGAGATTCATTAAAGGATGAAACTCTACTTGAAAAGTAAGTATATTTCCTTATGTTCTTAGTCAATATCATAAATAAATTTCCCAAATTTATGAAAAGGAACTTAAAACAAAAAAAATTCTTTTTACTTTTCCTACTAGAAAATCAAATACCATTTAACTCATCACATGTTTATGGTTTTCTGGTAGTTAAATTTCTCCTGATCATATTTTCTATCACTCTCTATAAGAACTTAATGGTTAGTTTCTCTTCCATATCCATGTTTTTCTACATGTAATCCTTATATGTGTTATATTTTGTGACCTTTTTACTTCTCTTTATTTCTTTAAAAGTGATAGTTTTATTGACTCTTTTTCTAATGTGGGACTTTCAATGATGTTTCTGAGCTCGATTTTAAAATTGTGAGGATGCAATTTCCAAAAGGGGGAAGGATGTAATGACCTAGGTATTTATAGAATAATACATTTTTATATAAATTAATATTTATGAATAAGATATTAATTTTATGTTAAATAGATCAATTTTTTCGATAGTTTACTCAACACGCAACAACGGGTTTCTTTGAAATCTTACATTGCACACAACTTTGAGTTATACCAAAAAATAATATAATAATATTATTATTTTAAATGATAGTTAAATCCTAGACATTGTATTAGTGGGAATGAACAGAACTAACTAAAATATTATTATTAAATGTATTTAAATTTATCCAAAAAATTTAGAGGCTTAAAATAAGAATGAATCCAATTTTAAGCATGAAATACTCTAATATTTTTAAAAGGTCATTTTACTGCCTTTTGATGAAAAACCCTTTTAAAATATATTTTTTTACACATTTACATGTTATATTTTACAAAATAAACTTTTTTTAGAATCATAACATCAACATTTAATTTGGATAAATTTTTGGTAATTTTCGGATAAAGTTCATTTTTTAATAAATAGTAAAAATACCACATTTAAAGTCAAAACTGCCTTTTCATATAATTTATTTATATAGTTAGATTGTATATTTAACTGTTTTTAAAGTGTAATTGTATTATATATTTATCATTTAATACAATGTTGGTAATTTGAAGTAATTTTACTTTGAAATTGGACATAAACACATGTTAATCTTTTGATTGTTATTACTTCTTAAAAACCCGCTTTTTGGTTTTGATAACAGGAATTAATTTTAAATTATTTTCTGTATCTTTCATGTTTGAAATTTGGTAGAATGGATTCAATATTTGGAATCAAAATTTTCAAATTCTAGGAATAGGTACCTTTTATTTTTAGAAATTATGAATAGTAACTTCTATAATTATTTTATTTACCATGGTTAAATGGTAAATCTTGTGAATAAGGGTAAAAAAATAATATTATAATTATATTAAACTACCCTAAAACATGTATTAATCCTATTGGATGAGATATTTATGACTACGAGCATCCTTGGGTCGATTTTAGGACCCCATGGATCCACTTGGGTATGAAAATGACATTTTATAAGAATTAATTTAAAGTAAAGATAAATATAACATAAACATGTATTTTCTACTAAAATAATTTTTATATGGGGTTATATAAGTGGTATCTTCAACTATAAATAGTCATTAGAAAAAAAAATTCTTAAATCGTGGAATTTTATTTATAAATTTTAGACATCAAATAAAGAAATATATTTATGACACAATGATGATGCAGTGATTACCTTATTAATAAATGATTTAAATAAATGAGATTATAAATATTAAAATAAATTTATTTTAAGTAATTTTATGCATCCATGAATTTTATGGATGATTATGTCTTGTTATATTTGAATTAATTAAGTTTGTTCGAAAGAATCAAGTTGTTATGGATTTTAGAAAAAAGTCATGATATGAATAGTATAAAATTGACATAAATGTGTTTTTAAAACAAATACTATTTTATTAAATAATATAATAGTCCAAAAAATTTAATATTTGGAAAAAATAATTAGACAATTTTGAAAGTGTAATTAATGAATCACTTTAGTTTCGATTGTCATTTTATATTAACTATATTAACCATATAGTATGAATATACAAGAAGACATGGTAAGAGTTAAATTAGTTAACTAAGGGTTAAGTTAAAATATAATGTTACATTTGTGACCTAGACTTGTCTAAAACCTATTGGTTGAGAGTTTTTAGACCCAAAAGCATATTATCTTTGAAATAAATGACTTGCAGACCATTTAAAACTGAAAATCATTTTATAATAAAATAATACTTCAAAATTTTCATAAAGTGCCCCTCCTCCCTCTTATAAAAGGGCATCACCCCTACCCATTTAATAACACCTCTCAAGACCATTGGATCATCCAAACTCATCCCAAAAAATGCTCCCAATATCTCTTTATTCCTCCTAGAATCCTTACCTTGGGTAGAAGGCAATTCAAAAAATCCATCAGGCTCAAATCAATAGAAATTACCCGATTTAGAGGTAACGTCTTCCCTAAAGTTATTTTTTTATTCTCCTTCTCCAATACCTATTCTATTATTATTATTTGATTACATAAAAACACCAGTATCCTAAATATACTAGGATTTTGTAATGAGAATTATTAGAACTACACTTAAACACACCTCCATCTAATGTATATGAACATATTGTTTCTGTATACGGCGAACTACTACCTCACGAAACGATGATTGTTCGATTTTCCCCTACCAACTCTCATAGTGTCCATTATGATGGAAATATATTTATATATGATGTATATATTATATTTATATTTTCTCTATGATTATTTATTTTTTATTTACAATATACCTTTATTCTTTCTATAATCTGAAAATATGATAATTTCATTTGAGGAAGTGTGGACTACAGCCCCCTCAAAGTGATATAAATAGTTCATGCCATACATGGAACATATAAAGGATGTAATTAATGAACTTATGTAACATATATAAAAAATTATATTAGAATGGAATTATAATATACCTATGTATCATTTAGTTTTCATTCCTTTAATATAACAAATAAATGAAAGTAGCATTCACACGTACGTATGACCTACCATCTCAATGAATGATACATTTCATTAATTATCTCCAAATGTTATGGATTATTATAAATATATATATATATATATTATGATATTTAAATCATGAATATCATTCTGGAGGTAATAGAATTTTGACCACATGTACAATTTATATCAAAACAAGTTCATTTTTGACTCAAGTACTGAATATCGACAAAATGACCATTATTAACTTAAATAATTATGTAATTTTTATAACATATATAAAAGGAATAATAAACTTGAAAAATTTTATAAATAAAGTAGAAATTAAATTAGTTTTATTATTCATGAATAATAAGGAACGTACGTGATGAATCAAATGTAAGGTAAGGGACTTCGTCTCAATCACCATTCATTGAGGCATAATTTGACATTATGCACCTTGATTATCCTATAAGGTGTATATACATCCCTTTTGACATGTCATAACATGAAATAATATAATATCATGATATTTAATGTTTTTATTAAGTTCATTCCTTAAATATTTTTATTCAAGTGTTTCTCAAGTGTCAAAGGACTCTTTAACTAAAACATCATTTTAATTGATCTAAAGATTTATTCTTTTAAAAAATTATATTTAATTACAATTTTTTCATAATGGTTTTTAATAATTTATTTATATGGACATGAATGTTTTAAAATTTAAATTTATTTCAAAAGTTTTAAAGTGGTATGGGACACTTTGATTTAAAAGTCTTTTTATCAAATATTTTAAATGATTTTTGAAATTGATTGAATAATTAAATATCTTGAAATAATTTCTTGTGATTACAAATGAAATTTTTTTAGTGAAATGTTGATATTTGAAATATTTTATGTTTTATTATTATATAATAGTACTTGGACATTTGACAGGTGGTTACATGATAAACCAATGACGGGTGGTTATGTGAAAAACCAAATGACGGTTGGTTCCGTGATAAACCAAGGATGGGTGGTTATGTTATAACCTCCAATGCATTGGGTATGAAATTTATCCATATGGATATTCCATTTAGTGATATGTATGGAATTCAGGCGTATGGATATTCCATTTAGTGATATGTGTGTAAGTTGACTGTATATTTATTCCATTTAATTATGTTTATATCAAAAGTTACCTTTATATGCTATATATTTCTTTCTATGGGATTTGTGGTAATATTTTGGTTACAAAAAGTGTAAGCAATGAGCTTATATTCAGTGAAGTATATTTACTAATTTTTAAAAGTGAAAAGTATTACTTTTTGATAAAGTATTCATGGTTTTCAAGTTATCTCAAGACTAATAGTTTTCATTAATTATGCATCCCTTACTAAGCTTTTTTATTCTCATACCATGTTTTGAAATGTTTTTCATATGACATAAATATGAATAGAGTCAATGATGAGATCAAGGAAAAGTTATGTTGTTAAAATATGAAACTATGTCATGATTCTTTTAAAAGAGTTTTTTCTTTGTGAAAAAAAATGGATAGTGAGTAGAAGTGTCTACTTGTAATATTTAAGATGTTTTGTATAAGTTATGACCTAATTCTCAAAATATCTAAACGTGAAAAGATCCACAATGTGAATTAAATTAAAATTATTGACTTATCTCAAGAATAAGTAATGTTTAAGGTTGGGGACTTATAAAATCCATATTTTCTATATAAACCATTATAAAGGATTTTAATAGATGAAAAACATGGATAGTCAAGGATAAACCTAATATTTCATAGATTGAAAATAAAGTGTCATTATTTAGAAACCTTGTAAATTATTATTCCATTTCCCACTATGATTATGGTTTCTCACTCAATGCTTTTTTTTTATAATGTCTGGAACTAGGAGGATTCAATTTAATAGTGAATGTAATGGAAAATGGAATGATTTTAATCTTGAGAAACCAAATGAAATGGGATCTAGAAAGAGAACCCATATTATTATAACTAATCAGTAATCTTATAATATGATCAATAATCTCAACATTTTTGACTTTATTAACACACCTAACAAGAGGATAATAGATTTTTATGATGATCATAGAGGAAATAAAGTTCAATTTTCATCATGGAAAGAATGTGGGAAGAATAATGGATGATAATTCCTCAAAATAACATTATGATTTTTGTGTGTAGAAAATAAGTACACTAAGAAAGTAATTACCAAGGAAAATTTAATGGTTCAATTAATGAAATAGATGGTAATAATGGTTTCAATAAGGTATCATAGATGATTGAATGTTTTAAATGTGGAAATTTTGGTCATTATGTAATTAGATGTCCTAGGGGGATGTCTCAAAGAAATGACCAGAAAGGTTGTACAGGTAATGGTTTTTCCATTAATGATGAAGAGACTATGAATGAAATGTCAAAGGAAAATATTATTAAGGAATGTGTTTATGAATCTTTATTAATGAATTAAGAAGTAAGTTGGATGATTGAAATGCTTATTTATTTGTATTTGATAATTATGCTGTAAAAATGTTTTATGAATAATATTTTGGTTATTAAGAATCATGAAACATATATGGATTTTTCCTTAGTTTTTTTCCTTTAAGAAATTGAAATCATAAGTTGAATGGTACCAATAACCAAGAAAAGTGATTTAGTGGTAAGAAAATATTTTCTAAAAACAAATAATTGAGGGAAAGATAGCCCTTAACACGTGTCTAATGTGGAGATAAGGATGATTTGTTGGGATAAATATAAAATTGAAACGGATGGTATAATATTGGTAACACTGAAATTGGTTAGTGATTTAAGTAATCAATGATAAATTATATTGTGTTTTTTATTTAAGTAATATTTTCAATATTATATGGTTTTATTTGATGAAAAAGGATAATATTAATTTTTGGAAGCATGCATGGTTTTGTTAAGGTTTTATGGTAATTTAAGTTATTACCCTATTTCTATAGAGTATTTGTCTAATGTGTTGAGATATTAGGTATGTGACATTAAGATCTACTTTTGGTTATCAATGTTAAGTTTATTTTGTAATATTAATGACTTTATTTTTAAATTTTTTGTTCTTGAATTTTTTCAGGTGTATTTTGGAGGAGTTTTATAATTAAATTACTATGCATTGGATTAAGCTAAAGCTTGGGAATTATTACTGACTTTTTATAAAATAATATATTTATCTATATTGGATAACTTATGCTAACCATTTTGGTTTTGGTTAAGATCTAGAGATAAGGGGATTATCTTATTAACCATTTGAGGATTATGCGATCCATTAGAAGTTGATTTTAGTTCTTAAGGAATGAAATATTCATCTTGAATATTCAACATGTGGAGAAAAAGATTATATTGTGGTGGAAATTGATTAAAGGATGAAACTTTACTTTTCAAGTAAGTATATTTCATTATATTCCTAGTTTATATGTTAAATAAATACCTCAAATCTAGTAAAAGTATCTTAAGAAAAAATATTTTCCTATAACATTAAATTCTTATCAATTGATGGTCTTTTCTACATCTGTGGTTTACAGTTTTGTGTTGGTCAAATTTTTCATGATCATTCAATTTATTGTGATCAATGATCTATGGAAATTAATTTTCTTCCATGTAACACCCTAGGATTTTATGGTATGCCTCTGTTTAAAAAAAAATAATCTCTTAGATAGTTTATGTTTCATATTTATTAAGCTAAAATGAACTCTAAAATATTATTATTTTAACATGACCATAATATAATAGCTGTTAAATTGGTGGATGTGAATAGGATTGAATATATTATGAAATATATAATTATCCTACTCTTTTTTAATGTATTATTTAATTTTTTAATAAGAAGTTTTTTAGTAATGTCATTTTATTCTTCAAATATATATTTTCTTCAAAAAGATAATTTTATTTATTTTTATGAGAAAATTAATAAAAATTAATTTTTTACACTTATATAAAATTTATTATATAAAATTAAAATTATTTTTTAAATAATTATATTAAAATTTTATTTAGTTTAATTTTGTAAATTTCCAAAAAAATGTTGATTTTTTAATTAATACTGAAAAAACTGGTTTTTATTGAAAATTGTATTTTATTTACAAGTAAAAAATATATTTTTTATTAGTTTTAAATTTTTATTAGTTCGTAATGATTTTAAATGATAAAATTATGGTATTAGAAATAGATTTTATATTTTAATTTATTATAGAAACATTTTATTTTTTAAAATGGATTTTTCTGAAAAAATATTTTTTGTTTTGTTTTTCTAGTTTAGTTTTAAATTTAATTCTGAAACTGAAGTGATTTGAATTTTGAAAAATAGATTTCATATTTTTAATAAGAAGGTAAAATTATTTTATAAGTTAATTTTAATTTTTATAAATAAAAAATTTACCATGTAAAAAAAGATTTACCATATTATAGGTAAAGTAATGAAGCAAATTAACGTTAAAAGGTAAAACATTAAAATAACAAAAAATTACAGCATTAAATGGGTGGTTGATGTGTTTCATGACCATAAATAGTATTTAAAATTAATTATCAACCAAATTTTTTGTAATTAATTCCACTCAAAATTGGTTATATTTATATACAAGATAATCAATATTTAATCACTTTAAACCTCCCCTTCTTAAGTTTAAATAGCCACATTCCCTCGTCACTTATCCACACCATCTAGATCAACCAAACCCTATACATTTCTCTTACCAAAATCCTTACCTATGTTATTTAGTTCATGTTCTTCCAAAAATCCCAACCATAGTGTACCTAAGAGGATATCCAATGGAGGATTTTTTTAAGAGATGGTAATCATCTTTACTAACTCTTTCAATTATATTTCTTCATCTACTTCCTATTAATGTGTTGTTACAATTATAAAATAATAAATATAGTATAAAAAGTATACTAAAATATTATTATTTTTATTTATCAATCATTTTACATCTCTTCTTCATCCTATGAAAATCGAAAAATCGCTCATGCATACATATGATGTATTGTCGCCACATAACAGTGTAAATCATTTTCATCTCAAATGTACATGGATGGTTATAAAGATATAAATAATGATTATATATGATTTTTATTTTTTAAAAATTAATACACCATCAACTTCCTTACCCTTTAAAATATTTAGAAATGATATCATCACTCGTGCGTACGTACGACTTACCATATCCATGAAGAGAATTGATTCATTTTCTATGTTCAACATTAAATAATGGATATGAAAATTTATTTAATGATTATATATGATATTTATAATGTAATATAATTCTATAGATGATGTATCTATATAATATTCATGAAATCTAGGACTTTCATGAAAAAACAGGCATGATAAAACAAGGAAATTAATACAATAAATAGAAAAAATAATGAAATATTACTAATTAAATAGTGGTAAGATGTTATAAAAGGATCATATAAGATTTTATAAATATAAATAATGTTTAGGTATAAAGAAATAACTTTTTTAAAACCATTATACATGATGTTTGAACACATTTTAATGAAGAAAAACCTGAGTTAATAGATTTCATAACCCAATTTCTATTCATTGGGTTAAACTTCTACTTCATTGATTATGTCATGATAAGATTATGTGTGAAATGAATTTTTATTATATTATTTAATATTTTCACTTTTTTATGTGGATTTATAGTGTAAACACATAATAGATTCATTTTATTAACAGTTACTTCAATGATATGATCTTTATAAGGGACTTCGTCTCAATTTTCTTTTTTTGAGACATATTTTAATGTTATATAGCTATATTCTTTTATAAGGTATATATAACTCCCATTTGATATGTTATAACATAAATTTATTTATCCTCATGATATTTAATGTTTTTTTAAATTTTATTCTTTCATGGGGCATACGATTCAACTGATTATAAAGTGGTAAGAGGTCATTTCATAATCTCATCATTATTTGAGATTATTTGTATTTATGTCTCCCTTGGGAGAATTATTTGATATTTCCATATTTAAATAAATAAATTTTATTATCCTCTGGTTATTAATAAAAATTTTCAAGTAATATTACCATTATCTCCCTCGTTAGTACTTAAAATGATTTAGAATTTTTTTTTAAGAAAATCAAACTTTATTTATCTTTTCGATTAGAAATCTGTTTTCATCAAAACCCAAGTTTTATAAAAAGGTATTCAAAATATTTTTTTTAATATTTTAAAAATTAGTTATTAAATACAATTTTAACTATTTTTATAAAATGTTTTGAATAGAATCTTCTTGTCTTTTTCATAATAATGCATGTTTGGATTACACTGAAAATATGAAAGGGAACTTTTCTTTAACATGTACGACATGTATGGAATTTCCTACCATAAGGACCATATAATGTACTAAATTTTATTTTAAAAAAATCAAAGGTTATCCTCAAAGAAAGGTATTTTAAATTTTTTTTGAACTTTTATTTTTTAAAAGTGATTTTCAAACTGAAAAGGGTATTTCATCAAAAATGTTTTTAATAAAAAAATTACTCACCAGTGACATCATCCCTTTAAATTACTTATGATCCATAAGGGATATGTTATATTCATATCACACTAATTCTTTATTTGGATTATTTATGATGACTTTGATTTTAGATTTTCTATTTTGATGCCATTAACCATATTACTCTAGATGGTTTATGATTAAGTTCATTTGATTGGGGTAAGTATTAACATTTCCTATTTTAGTTTTTATTAAAAAAAATTATGTTGATTATATTTCAAACTTAATATGAGGAATTTATTGGACATATTAAGTGATGTGTGAGTCCCTATATAGAACCTCAATGCATTTATAGTTTTCATGTGACAAACCAGTTGGCCAAATCAGATGTATTTCTACCCACATATTTAAACATTCTTGAGGATATATCTTAGAAGTAACTATCTTGAGGATTTATCTTGATAGTAACTACCTTGAGAATAGATCATGATAGTTTATACATCCAGAATTATTTATTCCATCATTGTGATATTATTTATTAACATTCTATGTGATTATTTGATTACTAGATTATCCATTTTTTAGTTTCATTCTCATGTGATTATTTATATGGAATTATTTCATCATATTTTATTTCTCCCATATTATGATAAAGTTATTTATTAAATGACATGTGTTTTATTTATTTAACTTTACATATTGTTTATGACTTATTTATTTATCTATTCCACTGTACGCTTACCCTTACTGAGTATATGAGCTTACCCCTTTCATTTGTTTTTTCCTAGGATATGAAAAAGTTTTTTTTTGAGATTCGTATATAGGTTTATGCTTGGGGAATAATTGTGTTCTCAAACAAAATACTTTGTGTATTTTATGTTCAAAATTTAATTTTAATTTCGTGTATGTATCTAGTTTACCAAGACTACTAAACTATTCAATCATTCAGGATATGATTCATTTAATATTATATCAAATTAATAAAGTAAGCACTGAATCTAGGCTATTGGGGTCAGGGAATTACATTTGTTATTAGATAATGTTTTGTATAATCCTTGGAAACTAGATTTAGTAAAACATAAACTAGAGAACATTACCCTATGAATGACTTTGAGGATAAGTATAATTATAGGATTTCATCATATATATTTGGTAATGACCATGGATAACCTAGGTTAAACCTAAAGATTAATATATTTTAAAGAAATTTACATTACTTAGAAATAATTTGAATACTATTTTCTCACTCTAATTAATGTAGTTCAATACTTACACTTCGCTTTTTGGTTTTAGTCAATGAAGGGAACTAGAAGGAACTGGGTTAACATTGAATGTGATATATAATGTGTTGATGAGAAACCAAATAGGATTATGACTAGAGTGAAGAATATTGTGATTATTCATAAACATTTATCATGATTTATTATTAACAACATTCAATGTAATCGACTCTCAGATCCACCAAAGAAGAAACGGATAAATTTCACTAAGAGCTTCGGCGGTGGGGACTATGGAGGAAATAATATTCAGTTTTCTATATGTATAAAATGTGAGAATAAACACCCAAGTTAATGTCTTATATGAATAAGAAGATGTTTTGGGAGTTGAAAATAAGGATATAAATCAAGTAAAGTCATTTTATTTTTCAAATATATGTTTTATTCAAAAAGAATTTTTTATTAATTTCTATGATAAAATAAATATAATTAATTTTTGAAACTTTTAGAAATTTTATTTGATAAAATTAACTTCATTCTTTAAATCATCATATTAAAATTATCTTTGGGTAAATTTTTTGGAAATTTCAGAAAATGTTGATTTTTCGATGAATAGTGAAAATACTGGTTTTTATTGAAAACTATATTTTATTTAAAAAGTAAAATTATGTTTTGTATTAGTTTTATATTTTTATTATTTAACATGTATTTAAAATTATCAAATTATGATTTTTAAATAGATTTTATACTTGAATTTACTATAGAAATATTTTAAATTTAAAAATGGCTTCTTTTTGAAAAATTGTTTTTCTTTGCATTTTGATGATTTATTTTTCAGTTTATTTCTAAAAATTATGTAATTTGAATATTTAAAAATTAATTAAATATTTTTAATCATTATGTAAAAATAATTTAGTATTTTCATTTTCATTTTTAGACATAAAATAGTTATCAGGGTAAAAAAAGATTTTCCACAATATAGGTAAACCGATGTAGCTGGTTAAAGTTAAAATATTAAAGCTTAAAATACCAAAAAACTACAACAATAAATGGGTGTTTTATTTTTACATAACCCTTAAAAGTATTTAAAAAATTAATTATCAACCAAATTCTATGAAATTACTTCCACCCAAAAGTGGTTACCATTAAATACAAGATAATCATTATTTAATCACTTAAAACCACCCCTCCTCAAGTATAAATACCCCCCATTCCCTCATCACTTATCCACACCATCTAGATCAACAAAACCCTGTACATTTATTATCCCAATGTCCTTACTTAATTTTTTGAGGTGATGGTCTTCTAAAAAGTCCAACCCTGGTGTCCCTAAGTGGAGATCCAACGGAAGATTCTTTAAGAGAATGTAATCATCTTTACTAACTCTCTCAAATTTTTTTTCTTATACTTCATAAAAAAAAATTGTAACATTTAAAAATTAATAACTTAGACGTTATTATGTTTGTAGGAAAACATTTTCCATATCTTCTACATCCTATGAAAATCCAAAACATCACTCATGCGTACGTACGACTTACCGTCTCCACGTAGGGATGTAATTTGTTTTTCATCACTAATTTATATAGATGGTTTTAAATAAGAAACAAATGATTATATATTATATTTATGAAAAGATTTTTAATTCTGTAAAATTAATATACCATAAAATTCCTTACCCATTCAACCATTTAGAAATGATATCATCGCTCATGCGTATGTATGACTTTCCATCTCCATGAAAAAATGTGATTCATTTTCTATTTTCAACATTAAATAATGGTACTAAATATGTATTTAATGATTAAATATAATATTTATAACATTAATATAATTCTTTATATTTTTTATCTAAATCCTATGTAAGAGAATCAAGACTTTCATTACAAAACAATCCTGAAAAAAAAAGACAATTAACACCCAAAACAACAAAAATAATATAATATTACTGATGAAGGTGTGGTAAGATGTTATAAAAAAATCATATAAGATGTTATAAATATAAATAAGGTTATTTTTTAAATTATTAACATGTTTAAAACCATTATATAGTAGGTTTTAACATGTTTTAATGAATATGAACTTCAGGTAATTGATTTCTTAACTCAATTTCCATTCATTGTGTTAAACTTCTACTTCATTGATTATGTCATGCTAAGATTTTGTGTGAAATCACTTCTGATTATATTTTGTTTTATTTACTCTTTTTTATGTGTATTTAAATTTGAAAGACATAATTGATTCTTTTTATTAACACTCACTTTAATGATATGATCTTTGTAAGGGAATTCATCTCAATTTTCTTTCGTTGGGGTATATTTTGATGTAATGGACCTATATTATTTTTTAAGGTGTATATAATTCTCCTTTGTCATGTTATATCATGAATTTATTTATTATCATGATATTTAATGTTTTTTAAATGTTATTCTTTCATGGGTAATATGATTCAACGGATTACAAAGTGGTAAGGGATCATTTCACTATCTCATCATTATTCAAGATTATTTATGTTTATATATCCCTTGGGTGAATTATTTGATATTTCCATATTTAAATCAATATATTTTATTATAATATAGTTATTTGTGAACTTTTTCAGGTAATATTACCATTCCTAACCTCTTTGGTACTAAGAATGATTGAGAAAAATTTTTTATGAAAATCTGACTTTATTGCTCTTTTCGGTCGGAAATCTATTTTCATAAAAACATTTTTTTCTAAAATAGTTAAAAAATGTGTTTTTAATATTATAAAAATTATTTATTAAATAATTTTTTTCCTATTTTTATAAATTTTTTTGAAAATAATCTTCATCCTATTTTCAAAACAATTCTCGTTTGGCTTTTACGGAAAATGTTTAAAGAAACTTTTCTTTAACATGTACGGCATGTATAGAATTTCCTACCATGAGGACCATATTTATGACCACCAAAAGAGAATTAGAAAATTTACAAAGGAATAAATACCTGAATATGGTTATTATTTTCCCCACAAAATCAAAGGTAGGAGAAGGTGACCGAGACCTATAGATCGTAAAAGCCTCTAAGATATTCGTGATCGCGTGACCATCATAAGGTCGCGTGAAAGGACCATGTTCAGTACATAGACAATAGTGAACCCCGTAGTGCCCCTTTGAAAAATTCCTCCTCTTGAGAAGAACCTACTAAAAAATTAGTGTTTGCATAGTGGAAGCCTAACAGGTTTCCCTAGGCCATGTAGTTCATCATGTTAGAGCACCTGAAAACCCCTATAAAAATTATTCAAAAATATAAGGATAATGTCCTAAAGGTGGGGATTCATGAAATAGAATGTTTCATTCAATTCATCACCCTTGGGAAGTGAAATAACCCTTTACAATGTTCTAAAAAAATTACAAGACCCCTAAGACTTTGTGGAATGAAACAAAGGAAATAAAATGGAGGAGAAAACTATTTTGGTTGTTGAACATCACATCATGCACTCCTGTAGATCTGAAAAGAACTGAAAAATAATAGAAACATGTCCTCCTCCTCTCGTGATAGCATAAAAGCTTCACATACTTAGTGCACGAAAGGCCTCAGGAATATCCAGGAAACATCGTGCTTCCACTCTGGATCCCTGAGAACAAATTGATGGATTTTTTCATAATGCTCACACATCTTCATAGGACCTTTATTGTTCACGTGATGAATCACCAAAAAAATAGAGAAAATGTGATTGAAATCACTCTTGAAAACTCGCATAATATATGACCATTGTAAAATAAAACAAAGGGGATAAAAAGGAGGGAGTTGAGAGCTTTTGTGGTCGGAAAACCAATGTGACATGTTAGGGATGTCCATGATACGATATCGAAAGACTTCTATAAAAGTCACCCAAAATCACACAAAGGACTTTCGACGAGAATCATGGTCTCATGAAGTCCCTTGGACATGTCAATATGACAATATGAAGGTCCTTTGGTGTCTTTGCATGGATCAAACAAGTCCTACTTAATTGGAAATAATCCAATAAAGGATCCATTCACTGAGGGACTTACAATCGTTGAAAATCATGCTACTCCCTCAGAAGTAGTCCACAAAAAACGCTTAAGAAGATGCATGATTCCAAAGGCATTTGTTGAATCCATCCTAGATCCATGCTAGATATGCTGCAAAAACAAGTGAACAACCAATGTGTAAATGCTTATAAATTCTCCACTCTAATATGAAAAATTGTTGGATGGTTTAGCTCTTGATCTCTATACTCTCAAGAAAAGGGGATTCATTTGCACTAATATATACCAGTGCTTGACTATATTTCTCAAAGTGTATGATCTCATGAACAACAAGTCTTTCATCAGGTAATACACTAGAAAATATCTAGATATATCATGATAAATGCATAAATACTTCACGTGATCAATTAGAAATCATGGGAAGTACCTCTAGCAGGACAGGTGATGGTCAGCCTGCACACCTGCCACATCTTGCAAGACATAAAATAAGCTATCATTGAACAAATATAAGGAATCTTAAATATAAATGTTGGGACTAAGATAATAAACTAGAGACTTAAGAAAAATACACATATGATGATCCTCATGCACTTTATGTAAACTATCTAAGAAACGTGACAGTACCAGGACACATCGCTAGATCATGGGAAACTCCTTTGGTATATTATTAAGATAATGAAATGTCCCATGGACATGTCAAATAAAGTCACGTGGTTCCCCCTAGGAATTCCACCTAGATCTTGCAAATCCCTCTAGGCTCTTCATATCAGTCTTATGGTTCTCTTAAGACAAGTCTCCTAACTCATATAACGGTGCCAGTTCAGGATACTGGTGTCTCGCGGTAGCACCCAACATGTCAAATGTCTCTTATGATACCCTCTGATCATGCTATCCAGTTCTTGAAATAACCTCTAGATATGTCATCCAGGACATGCGACCCCCTCCAAGTCATGTCACACTGACTCTTGTAATTCCCTCTATATGTGTCGTCCAACTCTTAAGATGACACTAGGGCATGTAAGATGGATCATGCAACACCCTCTAGACAAGCCATTCAGGTCATGTGACAGCTCCCATGACCACCCATATGGGTATTCTGATACCCTTTGGACAAGCCAGCTCTAATCATGTGACATCCCCTTGGACATTCCATCTAGTATATGTGATGTCTTTCAGAAAAGTCAACTGGATCATATTATTACATTTTAACATGTCATATAAACACTCTCTAACACGTTAGGAAGACAATAAAGGCATTTCAATCGGATAATCAATGCATGTTTTATAGGAAATCATCTAATATCACCATGGAAACCTCAGTGTGTAAGCCCCATCAACAGGGAAACTTCAATGTGTAAGTCCTAATAAAAAGGGAAACCATAGTGTGTAATCTCCAATCAAGTGAACTATGAGAACTCTAATTCCTACCATAACCAGGATACATAGGATGCCTTCCTAAGTCCCCAACTCCATATCAAACCTCAAAGGGGTCATCCTATAACATAAGTCCCACATCCATATGCAATGAGAATGGTTATTTTCCATCCCTTGTTTCTTACACTGAGTGTAGCTCATGTGGGCTTAGGCAGATTTTTTTATCATACCATTTTCACCATGATCCTCTATAAAGACACATGATAAATCATAGTGTAAGCCTTGTAAAATGTCATAATATGATATACCCCACATATAAGTGAAACCATAGTGTGTAAGCCCCGGACAATAGGGTGAACTTAGTGTGTAATCCCCAATCAAGTGAACTACAAGAACTCTGATTCCTACCATAACCAGGATATGTAGGATTCCTTCTTAAGGCCCGATATCAAATAAATATTTATTTCTGTATAAGATACATGTCTCCTACATTTCAACCATCGGGACCCAATTGTTACCATTATATGATCATTACACCTCATTTCTTGGTGGAATAAGAAATAAATTAAGTACAATGACTCTGATACCTTCTATAATTAGGATACATAGGATGCCTCCCTAAGTATTGTGATAAATATTAAATATCTATAGGGTGTAACTAGAACATAAGCACGGAATCCATATATAGTGAGACTAATTACTCGATATCCCTTGTTTCTCATACTGAGCATAGCTTGCACGGGCTTAGGGAGTGATGATGTTTATCTCATTAGCATCATGGATCTACACCATCCAAGGTAATCCCAGCATATAATCCCTAATGAGAGACATAATATAAACCTCCACCATATGAGGAAATTTACCTCGGGGCTAGTACCAAGGGTGTGATAGAACTATGATAAATCTAAGTCTTACCATATTCAATTTACGTAGGATGTATCCTCGAGAATTGCGCTCAAATATATGGAATCCAACTTACGGTATATATATACTTTCTTAAAAATGTTTAACTACATAGGTTCAACGAACTACATAGGTTTTGATTCCTATAATAATCAATATATGTAGGATAGATCATGATGGCTCAATACCCTCTTTAGAATATAAACTACCTCCTTGTATGACAACATATTCTGAAGCATCTGGTTATATGGATCCAACTTATTAAGCAACTACCCATCAGTTTGGGAAATGGATGAAGAACCTAAAATACATATATATAGATTCAATGATGATATACCCCTATCCTTATTTCACCAATTAGATTTCTAAGTCTTTTGTATATAAAGAGAATTAATCTATAATCATTTTTCTAAGGTAACCAGTCTCGTATCAGGATTAGGAAGAGATTCATGAACATATAATAAATCTATAAGAGTGTCCCGGAGTAGAAAATAATTCTCCCCAAAAGGGTGAAATGAGCCCAACCTCCCATCCTCTTGACCAATGCAAGTACCTAAGAGTTATTGGGCCTAAAAATTCAGATGGCCACCTGCCTTTGGAAAACAGGTATGTACACAGCTACAAGTGGGGGAACCATTGGGAGTTTTTTTATAAGAGAGGTGATGGTAACATGATGTTCATTATGCACAAATAAATTCCACCACAATAAACCATCAGACTAAACCAAACTCACTTCAATGAGGGTCATCAGCCAGTCACCTCTGAACCATGATGAAACAAAAATGGTGAACTAGACTTGAATCTCTTAAATAAAAAAAATATTGGTTATAATCTGTAATTTCATTATATTTTCCACCATATGTAAATAGAAAATGAAATCCCTATTTGAATCTCACAAATAAAAAGATGATCATTTAACCATGCATTAGTCCAATTTGTTTTTTTATCCAATAGAAAAAAAGCAGTAAGACAGGAATAAATATTATAGTTGATCCTTTCCGATCGGGGCTCCTATAATTCCATCCTTGCATTGAAAAGTAAACACAAGTACAATGGAGGTATTGGTAAAATAGTAAAATTGTGTTAACCATGCAAATGTGAGTGAGCATATCATGCCTATGATATTTCACTAATCAGTAACCTTGTTTATTGTTGTCTGCATGATTGCAGATACTCCTTTCATCAACATGATCCCAACCCGTGGTAATGTATTCTTCATCTAGAAGTCATTCAAGTTAAACCCCTATGGTATCCACCCTCATGGGTCTCAAAGATACCTTTCCTACTCAATAGATCCAACTGTAGGTGGAAAACATGATGTTTTAGGAGTACCACTGACATGGTATGATTCCAACCATGGAATCTCTCCATGAGGTTCACTATGCATGGAAACAGGAGAATATTTATTTCTCAGAAAAAGTTGTCACTGTGCCATTAGTCCTTGTCACTAAAACCAATAACTTGGAGAGTTTATCCCCCGAGTGAAATAATTGCCAACTTCTATATCTTATGAAGGTGTACCAGGAATCCAAATATGGATCCATTTCAGTTTAGGGGCCGCCTAGGAGGGCTCTTGTCAACCACTGTCACTGGCATCATCTCATTGGTACCCACCGATCACCTGATGTGGGTACCATCCAAAACACTTCCTCCTATAACGCTCATCCATGAGAAATAAGGAAGGACCATCGAAGGAGGAAGGATCATCAGAGGGGGAATACACTGGATATTCAGGAGAGGGCTCATATCCCCACTCCCGTTGATGATTCTTGCTGGAATATTCCAATGGGAACTAGCAAGGAGGCTCATATCCCAGCTCGCTCAGAACAGGTCTATGAGCATATTCCCACCGCAATCATGGGGGAGGCACATATTTCTACCCCCATGAATGAATTCCATCAGAATATTCTGGTGGCACTAGGAGGATAGAAGTGGGATAATATCCCCACTTCAATAGAAGATATCTACCAATAGATAGTAGAGATGGAAAATTTATAGGCTTATATCCCTTCATACACTTTACTAAATTGCCAATATATTTTAGAAACATTTGAAGAACTATGCTGGAATATTCCAGTACTATTGCAGATAAAGGGATAGGATCATACTCTCATCCCTACGGCTAGGATAGCTCAACACTCTGATCATTGTGAACAAGTGTATGTGTCATAGCAAGCAAACATTATTGCTCTCATCTAGGAGGATTATCAGCATATTCTTATAATGGGTGATATGTAAATTGGGCTCATACAATCATTCCAACTAGGGATCACCATGTGAGAGAGGAACATGCCTTAGTACAGGGGAATATGCCTATCAAAAAAGTCTATCGAAATATTCCAAATAATCGAATCAGGATCATATCACCATTTTGGATGGGGCTCACCATGTGAGAGGCACACATGCCTCAAGACAGACACATATTCCTATCAAAAATTCTAGCAGCATAATCCAAAGTCCCAAGATTGGGAATATATCCTTTTTTTGACTGGGTCTAACCAAGTGAGAATGGAACAAGCCTTATGAGAGGCTCATATTCCTATCAGTGAATCTGCCTGGAATATTCCAGTGGATCGTGGAATCCTGGAACATATTTCTAATTTTGACGAAGAAAAACTGTGTCGGTATCATTCCAAGTCAACACAATAGGAGGTTCATATCCCTTATACCATTTTGGACATCCATCATCATATTCTAATGGGGAATGTATATAAAAACAATGATCATATCCCTAATGTAACTATGGATCACCGAGTGATAGTGGAACATGCCTCGGGGTAGGCTCATACTCATGTCAAGAAAGACCAGTGGCATATCCCAAAGGTTTATGATTGGTCTCATACTCCCATCATGACTAAGGATCACCATGTGAGAATGAAACATTCTTCAGGATAGGATCATATTCCTATCAGTAATAAGACTCCTCAATGGAATATTCCAACAGCTTATCTGCATCGGGGTCATACTCCCACGTCATCATACAGTCATAAACAAGTTCCAGAAACTATCATACATCAATATCATATCCATGCACAAATTCAAAAGGTAGTTTAATATATTCCAACCATAACGCAAAACATGGACCATATTCCTAATCTTCTTAATTCCAGTGTCCTTGAGGTAGTTCAAGAAACATTCTCAACACCAAAAGGGTTCGTCGACTCTTCTATCGAATTAGAAGAAGAAGATTTTCATTACTATGATAGTCCTCCTCATGGTAGTGTGGAGACAGATCATAGGGGCTCTACTCCTGGCATCCACCATGGTCAACCTTCCCATAGAGATATCTCCCATGGATAAGGAAATCCTCCCCTTGCTGAGACACCTTCATATAATGTGGTGTCCCAAACACTGACACATTCATATAGAGAGGTGATAGAAATATCAGGGACAATGATATACAGCTCCCCATCAACTTCATATATCACTCCACATTCATCAGTAGGAGACCTTCATAATCATCTTCTATGGTCTAACTGGATGGAGGCATGAAAGTATGATTAATAGGATCCTAAAATTGACATATGCAAAGAGTTGTCCTGAAACAACCTACCCATCATGTTATGGACTCTATCTACTTACATATATGAGATCCTAGAGGATTTAGAAAAGAAGTGCATGCCTTATCTATTCCAAAATATGTAGTCCACTCCTCAAAAGATGAAGGTTGGACACCTCCATTATCTAGGATACAAGCGTCACCTTCAGACCATCAAAATACTCTATTTTTAGCTGGATCTGGATGCTATATCCATGTACTGGGATCCAAAACCGGAAAATCACAACATAAATATACAACACACTTGCCGTCATTGCATAAAAACCCATCAGTCACTTATCTCTAAATTTGCATCATGCATTCATTTTAGAGGATGGGGAGATTGTAGAATTTTACACTTTTTCGATCCCCTGGAACAACAGAACCCCTTAGATACGACATCATGTAATGTTATAGCTTATAGAGAGACCAGAGGACCGGGTAACGCTCGGGCTAGTTGTTCACTACAATAGAATTCCCCCACTTCAACGGTTCCCAGACATCATGAATGAAGGGAGAGGATGGCCAAAAGGACTTAAACCTCATCCCCTAAAATCCATAGGAATTCATTTCGAACAAGGAAACTAAACTTTTGATCACCTGAACAACATCTCGTGAAGAATGATTCTCATCATGGGTTGTCATCACACCCAGATCCCATGTGATCATAGCTACACCACATCACATAGACTGCAGAAGTAGCTTCCATATCTACCATATAGAATCATACCCAACTCACTAGTCTAGGATAATATATACCACTGCCTCCACCATTAGGGTCATCAATTCCTGGGAGGATTCAGGACACACCTGTAGCAGCTGAAAGCAGACCCCAACCCCCTAGGATGGGGGTAATTTATATCTCAATCACCATCACCAGGTTTATCATCCCCTAAGGGCACCTTGTAAACATCATAAGTGATTCCAGATCAACCCCACCCCATTGGGATGGGGGTATTTATATCTTTATGTATGTCCCAGACATCATCCAATCCCTGACTAGTGCCATTGGATCATCAAAAATAGAACCAATAAATGCCAATAGAGGGACTGAATGACTCGCACACCATAGGTATAGAGTAATTTTCATCATCATCACCACTATAGAGGGAATCATTCTTCTCTAGGTTGGGAGGAAATTATCAATGGTTGACATCCCACCTATTCCTCCAACTGAGAGACAAACCTCTATTGGTTGGGGCCTATTTAGCAATCACAACTAGAAACTCCATCAAGGTCACCATTCATAGACCAAAATGGTATAAATGTATGTCAAATTTGACCAAAACCTACCAGGGTCGCAAGACAAAATGGCATAATATGGCCAAGGGTTCAAATAATGACCCTAAATAAAGCTAAGCATAATCATCATGTTACATTAAAAGTAAAGGTGAAACCACCATCACCTGATATGACTCTGTGAATGTCATCACTATCAACAAGACAAAAACCAGTCAAGATGAAAATTCATAGGGTCGCAACATGGATAATGTACCTTAAGAGGATAGTGTTTTGGATCCACCAAATGAGGATTCACATACCTAGAACCATAGAATGATAAAATATTTGGAACCATTAAATATTGATCTACAACCACTCTGGTGAAACACTAACAAATAAAAGTTGAAAGATTCAACTATATATCATTATCCATCTGAATTACTTGAGGTTCCTTCCATGGAGAAAAAAATTGCACAATATGAGAGAAAGATACAAACTCTCCAACAACTCAAGGAGGAGCTACTCAAGGGAAATATTACCACTAGGTATCACCTTCAGGTAGAGATGAATGTTCCCCCTCCCATAGAAAATCTTTCATCAATAGTGGTATATGAGCATTATATTGGTTCTATATCCTAGTATCCATTCTGCATAAATGAGGAAGTCAAAAATGATTGTGACTTCCCTCCATTGCAGTGAAAACCTCTCCCTCACCAGAGTAACCATTCCATCTTGGGACAAATAGAGAATCATCAGTAGATGAAAGTTGGACCATATCATCAACCCCCACTCTCCCTATGGATGGAAGGTGGCTCAAAAAGTAGTTTTCCCATATCTTCTTAACATCATCGAGTCCCTGGCTACTCGAATGGAATCTATTAAAGGGATATATGCACCAGTGAAACATGAGAGGAAGCCATATGTCGAATGGGTGGATGACCCTCTACCTCCACCCAATTTTTTCAATCCTACCTTGTCTGATTTTGATGGTGCAGGTGACACCGAACAACATCTAACACACTTTATATATTGATGTGGAACAATGATGGGACCTCAAGATCATAAAGAGGCAACAAAGCTAAGGTATTTCGTGAAGACTTTGGTAGGTGTAGCCTTTGTATGGTATAATATCCTACCAACAGGATCCATTACAGGATGGGAAGGTATTGATCATCAGTTACATTATCAATTCAACTCTAATCTAAGGTAAACAATGATTGTTGTCCTGAAAAATTGTAAACAATGTGTGAATGAGAGGGTGTCTGGCTTCATAGACAAATGGAATGGTTTAACCTACTCACTCAGAATCCCTCTCTCATAAGATTAACTGTTATAACACTGTGCTAAAAATATTCAGGATGAGTTTCAGACACCTTTGATCCCCATGAAATATTTGTGTGGGTTATTTGAGTTCACTGAAACGGACTAACATCTTGAGGAATCCATTTAGGAAACCCGGTCCAAGACTCAGCTCATACCCACAATGTAGGGGAAATGGCCAGAAAAATCATAATCTGCAGATATGAATCTCAAGCCCGCATCAAAACCCATCCAAGCACCCAAGAAGGTCCAAAACCACCAAGAAACTCCTATTGAGTGGTGAAAACCACAGAATCCCCCACATCCAAAAGCATAGAGAAATCAAGGTTACCCGAGATTTTAAGAACGGATGAAAAATGAATACTCCTTCTGGGATAAACAAGTCCCCGGTTATTTTTTGGTAGTCATGCACAACAACATGATCACCTTTCTGCATCCCAGGAAGCCCAGTGAGGTCAGCCTCACTAACTATACTGATTACTTCCCTTTTCATAGAAGGTTGATTCATAATATCAATAACTAATTCATCTTCAAAGAAATCCTTAGAGGCATGATCAATTTCGGATATTTCATGTTAGATGAATCCTCAATAGAGGTTTCTTGCATAAACATTTCCTAGTTAGAAGAAAATAGTGATTGGAATATATTTTTGGCCAAGTGTGCACAAAATTTTGATAACTAGATGACTGGGAAAACAGTTGATCGATCTCATGCCACCCTGAAATCATAGTTATACAGACCTGAATTAGTTCCACCACTCAAGGAGGCGACATCAAATATGCATCCCAAAGGTGGGAGTGACCACCAGAAGTAGGAATAAATAGAGGAGGAAGAGTCATATTCTGCTCCAAAGCAAGCCATAACTCTTGCAGACTTCTTCCCTACGACATCCATAGAACGGTAACTACCCCACAAAATAGAATCCTCATCGGACGAAGAGATTATCTTTGGTTATGCCAATGTGATACACTTGGAATACCCCTTCTATGATGATGAATATTCCCTCAAATATATATTTACCACATATAAATGGGGAACGAGAGGCCACATGAACCTGAATTGAGGATACATGGGACATCACCAACATGGTTGGACCCAATATTATGATCATGACCCCATGGATCACATATATATAGTATATACCTATGGTAAAATGCTTTAGTAGGCCCAAAATATTCTGGGAGTTTCTTTAGAGCCCTCCAGCAGTTGACCGTGCCTGGTTGTCTTGCATAACCACCTAGGGATGGTTAAATTATCCGATCAACCTAGAAAATGGGGAAGTTCAACATGACCTGCACCACTGGGGGAAGATATTCCCTCAACTTATGTGCAATAACCAATCATTTCCACCTAAAATTCATCAGATCCCAAACGAAAACCCTAGGAGAAACCTCATATTGAGAAGCACTGACCTATAGAAAAAAATATGATTTTCTAAAATAACTAGCCAATTTCCCAGCCAAGATCTAGATCCTTGATAAGATTATTCTTTCAAAATAACTTAGGGAGGCACTTGTTGATGCCCTCGTAAGGCCATGGGTGTTTGAGATAGAATTCGATGAATCATATAAGTATCAGGTGGAGACCATGTACTCAGAATTCCATGTCATTATCTCATTCACTAATCAGGATCATTAAGAGGTACTTCAAGGATACATTAGACCCCTATATGTTTTAGAAATAATCAATAATGTCAATGTCTAAAGGGCCCTGATTTATAATGGTTTCAGGATCAATATTATCCCAGTTCGAACCCTCTGATGTTTGAGATATGGAAAATGGGACTTATCTCCCACTAAGATGGCCATTCAAGGGTATGATAAGCATAAGAAAAGCCCTCTCAATAATATCTTTCACAAAAAATCGGTTTTTACACCTCACATTAGACTCTAAGTTTATGTTTATTCAACGAGACACCACATACAATGTCCTTCTTGGAAGGCCTTGGTTCCATAGCCATTAGGTGGTACCTTCATTATTCCATCAGTGTCTGAAGTACCCCATTAATGGAAAATTTGTCATACTACATGGTGATAATTCACCTTTTGAAACTTGTAGAGCCACATATGCTGAAGTAAATTTCTACAAGAAGGGAGGAAAGTGACTGGTGGCAGATGACGCTATACAGGTTTTAGCTCCCAATGGCTTAGGGACCTCCCCTGTGAGTCCATGGATTATGCTCGATGGTGACTATGTGCTCCCCATTAATCTAGTTGAGGTCACAGTACTAGTCCTCGAGGTCCAAGCTCTCTCCTTCCACAGTGATAGTGTGAAATATGATTAGTTCCAATATCTCTCTATAATGTCTCAAATAGTAAGGGACGACAATGTCACTTCTCATGGACTCACCCCAATAGTGACGTATAAACCCCCATATTACCATCTTCATCAGAAAATGGATCAACATACTCAATATTGGAAGAATATGAGGAAGGCCTCAGGAACTCCCCTCTAGTATTTGAGGAAGGTTTCTCCACTACTATTAATGAGCTCGTGTAGATAAATCTGGGAATGGAAGAAGACCCACAACCTACTCTGATTTGTACTCCCATTCCCCTCAAAGAAGAAAAGATGTATATTTCATTTCTAAAGAATCATAGATATGTGTTTTCTTATAACTATATGAAAATTCCCAGACTAAATCCAAATGTGGCTATGCACCTGATGTGGCTCTGATTTCACACAGTTTTCCACATATTTTTATTTAATATTTAATAATTTAATTAATTAATTTTGTACTTTTTAATAAATAGATTCACTTTTTTATTTTTATAAATAAATTTATTAATTACTCAATTTTTATAAATAATTATGTATTTTTAGTCTTCAAAGTAATTAATTTAGACTCACTTATTTTTATAGTCATATAATATACTTTTTAGTTTTTTTATCTTAATCTACTTGACTTTTTATTAGTATGACATTTTTATTAAATAATAAATTAAACATTTTATTTGAAAATTAATTAATTTAGTTTATAATTTAATATTATATAATTTTATTTAGGTTGATTTAAATAAATTAACATTATTAATTTTTATGTTAAACAATTCAATTAGTTTTAACATATGTTAAGAAATTAAGTTTTAACTTAATTGAATAATGTGTTTCTCTTTTTTATTTAATATCTTGTTAAATAATTAATTAGGTTAGTATTTTAAATATTTATTTCTTTAATGATTTAAGTTTATATTTCAGATTAAATTTTAAGTCAGTGATGCCACTGTTCTTCTCCCCTGCTACTGATACAACCAATTTCCACACCTACCGACACAGTTGGTCTCACCATCCTCGTGCACACACCGATAGTTCACTTTTCATTTAGCATCTTCAGTGTAAGTATCTCATGATTCTCCCTTCTTTCTATCGGTCACACCAACTAGAGCATACATACTATTGGTAGCACAAGCCATAGACTTAGTTTCCTTCATTCACTATTTTTATACAGTTTTAACTTCTTTCATTTAGTTTAATCTTTTTGTTTTTGTTTAATATAAATAAATTTATTTAATTAGTTGTGTTTAACAATAGTTTGTTAATTTAAATAATAATTTAGTTTTATTTTAGTTTATTATTCTTCCGTTTTAGCTTAAGTTTTATTTTTAACTTTATGTTTTTTAATTTAGTTTAACAAATAATTATTATATTTAATTTATGATTTAATCCAGTTTGATTTTAATTAGATAAATTTATTTTAATTTTTAAATTGTTACTTATGTTTATTTTAGTTTTATTTAATGTTATTCTAAATTTATTTAAGTTTTAGTTTTATTAGTTAATTTTCTATTGATTTACTAACAATCATTTATTTTCCCTTCTATCGGTGTCAGGTCCATCTGTTGCTACTGGCACCAATACTTTTTCACTATGACACGAGTCCATATTCACCCTCACTCACCGACGTTGCCGCTAAACCCTTTCTTCAATGGTGTCAGTCTCACTATCACTCACCGACACCGAAGCCTCTTCCATCCCCTTTCCACGGCCAGACTTTCAAGTTTCCACCTGCATCAACGGTGCCACCATTGTCCATCATCTCTTCCACCCACATTCCATGCTACCGAAACCGACCCCTCATCGTCGGTGTTGGTCTCTCCCATATGCACCACTACTCACCAACAACATCACCCTTCTTCCTTTTCCATTGATGGTGTCATCCTCTTCCACCCGCAGGCTGTTACCGACGGCGCTCTGGCTCCATCTACTATGAGACCGATGTTCCTCTCACCATCACCACCCCTTCTCGCCTCCTCCACATTCGACTCATTGCACAGAATCTAGATGCAACATATTTTGGGAAAGATGGAAAGCGATGAACGTGCAAACAACAAAAAAACACGAACGCACAGCGGAGAAATCTTTCCCTCAAACAGCGGATGCGTAGCAACAAAAACAGGTGCAGAAAAATAAAATTGACACCAGGATTTTTATGTGGAAAACCCAAAAGGGAAAAACCACGGGACCTAGTCCAGAAAGAGGGATCCACTAAAATAGATAAGTACACGGTAGAGACTCCCCAAAAATGACAGGGATCTCAAAAGTAATACTTAGAAAAATAGTGGATCAAAGTAGGAGTATAGATGCAGTCTGAATGAAGCCTGAAATGAAGAAAGCAGCCTGCTAAAGAAACCCAAATAGATCTGATCGTAAAAGCAGAAGATTGATGTCCGAACAAAAGTGCAGATGAAAAACATCGGGATCAGATCAAAAAAAAACCACCGCAGATGAAATCTGATCAAATCAGAGTAGTTTCACTGGTTGCAGATCTGAAAATCGCTTCTTGAAAGACACAATTGCACTGCCTCCAACCACTGCCTAGAGAAGAGCTGCACACCTCATATAAATAGAAGATAAAATCTCATGTATCTCCTAAAAGATATCTCATATCTGATTAAAGATATTAAATATATCTCATCAAAGATATAAAATATATCTTCTCAAAGATATCATATATATCTTGTCAAAGATATCAGATATATCTTGTCAAAGATATCAAAATATCTTTTTTAAAGATATCGGATATATAAAAAAAATATTTATCAGGGCCAGATGAGGAGGTGCCCCAACAAACTCCCCCTCCGACTCAACTGGGGATCATTGACAACCCTGCAACCAGTCAGCAAGTCTCAAATTTTCCTCTGGGTAAACTCTTGGTCAATATGTCTGACCCATTGTCATCAGTGTGGATCTTCTCAAGCTCTAACTGTCTCGAATCAAGGACATTGCGGATCCAATGATACCGAACATCGATATGTTTCGACCTGCCATGAAAAGTAGGATTCTTTCCCAAACAAATAGCACTCTGACTATCACAAAATAAAACATATCTGTCTTGATTAAAATTGAGCTCTTGAATAAAATTTTTCATCCACAACAATTCTTTTCACGCCTCTGTAGCTGCAATAAACTCTGACTCTGTGGTAGATAAAGCAACACATCTCTGCAACCTAGACTGCCAAGATACAGCTCCCCCTACAAAAGTGATCAAATAGCCTGAAGTAGACTTCCTCGAATCGATATCTTCTTCCAAATCTGAATCTGTAAAGCCACAAAGCATAGGTTCCCCTTTTCCAAAACACAATCTCAGATCAGAAGTACCACGAAGATAACGAAAAATGTACTTCACTGCCCTCCAATGCTCTCTGCCTGGATTCGATAGAAAATGACTGACCACACCAACTGCATGAGCTATATCAGGTCTAGTACATACTATAGCATATATCAAACAGCCAACGGCAGATGAATAAGGTATGTGTTGCATCTCCTCTCTCTCTTCATCAGTAGAAGGTGACTGACTGGTGCTGAGCTTAAAATGTAAAGCAATAGGAGTACTAACCACTTTAGCTCTATCTATATAAAATCTCTTAAGAACCTTCTCAATGTATCTCTCCTGAGATAACCACAATTTCTTGGTCTTCCTGTCACGGGAGATCGTCATGCCAAGAATCTGTCATGTTGGCCCCAAGTCTTTCATCGCAAAAGATTGGCAAAGATCCTTCTTTAATCTGTCAATTCTAGAAGCATCATGGCCAACAATGAGCATATCATCAACATAAAGCAGCAGTATAATAAAATCATCATCAGTAAATCTCTGAACAAACACACAATGATCAGAAGATGTCTTCCTAAAACCCTGATGAGAAATGACAGATTCAAACTTTTTATACCACTGTCTCGGAGCTTGCTTCAAACCATACAAACTCTTCTTCAATCTGCAGACATGATTCTCTTTACCTGTTTCAACAAAACCCTCTGGTTGCTCCATATAAATCTCCTCCTCTAAATCTCCATGGAGGAAAGCTGTATTCACATCCATCTGCTCAATCTGCAGATCCAAACTAGCAGCCAAACCAAGAACAACCCGAATAGAAGACATTTTGACAACATGTGAAAAAATCTCATCAAAATCAATACCTTTCTTCTGATGGAAGCCTTTAACAACTAACCTTGCCTTGTATCGGGGAACAGAACTAGATTCTTCATTCCTAATCCGATAAATCCACCGATTTTGCAAAGCTCTCTTACCTGTTGGTAACTTCACCAGCTCAAAAGTGTGGTTGTCGTGCAATTATGTCATCTCGTCATCCATTGCCACAACCCATCTGTCCTTCTATTCACTTTCCATCGCCTCGTCAAAAGATTCTGGTTCTCCCCCTTCTGCGAGGAGCACATACTCATCAGGTGAATACCGAGTAGAAATGGTACGATGTCGAGATGACCTCTGGAGTGGAACTGCGGGTTCATTGATAACCCCAGGAACCGGATCATCAGAAACAAAAGGTGCATCAGAAATATCAACTCCAACCTGTTCACCCTGAGCATCATTCTGCACATCAATGTGATCATCAGAATCAACAATATGAGGTAAATGTGAATCAGAACCTGGCTCAAGACTAACAAAACCATCAGAAGTTGGAGAAGTGGACTTTTCTCCCTTATCAATATCTGGAATAGTCTGGTCCTCTTTAAACACTGCATCTCGGCTTCTGACAAGTTTCTTCAAAGCAGGATCATAAAACCTATACCCAAACTCATCGTGTCCATACCCAATAAAAATACGCTGTCGTGACTTATCATCCAATTTGGATCTCTCATCTCTAGGCACATGAACAAAATCCTTGCAACCAAAAACTTTCAAGTGATCGAACCTGATCCTTTTTCCATACCAAAACTTATCGGGAGTTTCTGTATGCAAAGCAACTGAAGGTGATAAATTAATAATATAAGCAGCAGTAAGTAAAGCCTCACCCCAAAAGTGTCCAGGCAACTTTGCTTCTGAAAGCAAACAACAAACTCTTTCCAACAAAATCTTGTTCATCCGCTCAGCTACACCATTTAGCTGAGGTGTCTTGGGAGGTGTCTTTTGATGCCGAATACCTTCCTACCTGAAATACTGATCAAATAGACCACAATACTCTCCCCCATTGTCAGTGCGAATACATTTCAATTTCTTGCCTGATTCCCTCTCAACAGAAACATGAAATTGCTTAAAAACACTGAGCACCTGACTTTTGGCATTCAAAACATAAACCCAAAGCTTTCATGAGTAGTCATCAATAAATGTCACAAAATAAAGACCGCCACTAAAGGTCTTAGATTTCAAAGGACCACAAACGTCTGAATGTACTAATTCAAGTACCTGTGACTTCCTGTGTGGAGGATGACTGCTGAAACTCACTCTGATCTGTTTCCCAGCCATGAAATGATCACATGTGTCCAATTTGACACTCTTCAAATATGGAAGAAGATTTTGCTTGGCCAAACAACCAAGCTCTTTCTCACTGATGTGACTGAGCCTCTTATGCCACAACTTGGACGAAACACTGCACTCAACAACACAATCCGTATCACATGAAATAGATGCTCTAGTCCAGTACAAACCTGATTGCTTCTTACCTCAAGCCACAATCAAAGATCCCTTGGAAAGCTTCCATTGGCAATCACCAAATGTGTTGATAAACCCTTCATCATCAAGAACGCTGGTAGAAATAAGATTCAAGCGAACCTCTGGTGCATGTCGAACATTCTTCAAAATCAGCTTACTTCCAGTACTGGTCTCTAAACAAACAGTCCTGATACCTATGACATCAACATGACCATCATTACCCATCTTAAAAATCCCAAAATTACCTGGGTTGTAATATGTAAATAACTCCTTCTTTGATGTCACGTGAAAACAGGCACCACTGTCAACAACCCAGCAAGAATGATCAGAAGTAATATTAATGGAGTCATAAACAATAACAAGATCACCCCCTGTAGCAGCAGCAACATGATCATCTCCATCAACATTCTTCTTTGGCTGATTTTCCTTCATTCTGTTTTCTCTTTTCAGCTGATAACAAAACTTCTTAACATGCCCCTTCTTACCACAATGATGACATTCAAAATCTCTCTGCTTTGATCAAGATTTGCTTCTGCTTTTACTCTTTCCTCGACTGCTCTGTCCCTGATTCTTTTCCTACCTTCTACCCCTGTTCTCTGTGACTAAAATCTCTGAAGATTTCTCTTGAGTACGTCTCCTGACTTCTTCATTCAAAATAGAAGACTAAACAAAACTTAATGTCACAGCACCATTAGGAGCAGAACCGGTTAGAGTAACACGTAAATTCTCCCAAGAATCAGGTAACGTGTTAAGCAATAAAAGTGCCAAAACCTCATCTTCAAAATTAATACCCATGCCAGACAACTGATCAAAACTTCCCTGATATTCACTTAAATAATCAGAAATAGATGTACCTTCTCTGTACCTTAAATTCATCATTTGTTTGAGAAGAAACAATTTATTGTTTCCAGTCTTAGAAGCATAGGTATTCTCGAACTTCTCCCACAATGTTCTGGCGTGAGAGATATTGACAATGTGATTCATCACGTTGTCTTCGACCCATTAGAGAATGAAGCCACAAACCATCTCATGCTCAAACGCCCATTCTTCATCTGACATCCTTTCTGGCTTCTGGGTACCAAACACTGGAAGATGCATTCGCTTAACAAAAAGCAGATCCTTCATTTTAAGTCACCACATATGATAATTGGCACCATTCAATAAAATCATCCGACTGTAATTAGCTTCCATAATGAATATGAGATAAAAACCAAACCCTCTGATACCAGATGTTGGGAAAGATGGCAAACGATGAACGTTCAAACAACAACAAAACACGAACGCGTAGTGGAAAAATCTTTCCCTCAAACAGCGGATGCGTAGCAACAAAAACAGGTGCAGAAAAATAAAATTGACACCAGGATTTTTACGTGGAAAACCCAAAAGGGAAAAACCACGGGACATAGTCTAGAAAGAGGGATCCACTAAAATAGATAAGTACACGGTATAGACTCCCCAAAAATGATAGGGATCTCAAAAGTAATACTTAGAAAAATAGTGGATCAAAGTCGGAGTATAGATGCAGTCTGAATGAAGCCTGAAATGAAGAAAGCAGCCTGCTAAAGAAACCCAAATAGATATGACCGTGAAAGCAGAAGATTGATGTTCGAACAAAAGTGAAGATGAAAAACACCGGGATAGGATCAAAAAAAAACCACCGCAGATGAAAGCCGATCAAATCAGAGTAGTTCCACCGGTTGCAGATCTGAAAATCACTCCTTGAAAAACACAACTGCACTGCCTCCAACCACTGCCTAGAGAAGAGCTGCACACCTCATATAAATAGAAGATAAAATCTCATGTATCTCCTAAAAGATATATCATATCTAATTAAAGATATTAAATATATCTCATCAAAGATATAAAATATATCTTCTCAAAGATATCATATATATCTTGTCAAAGATATCAGATATATCTTGTCAAAGATATCAAAATATCTTTTTTAAAGATATCGGATATATAAAAAAAATATTTATCAGGGCCAGATGAGGAGGCGCCCCAACAACATATTCAAACCAGTAACATATACAGATTCAAACTATAAATTTAACATAGTTTGAATAAAACACGCCTTAAAACTCAAAACTATAAACCCATATTCATTCGTGAGGATAGACCACCATTCCTCATTTCTAGATCTAGGTAGCCATGCCTCTAAATGAAGTTTATGCATTGTGTCTCCACCATTTTGGGAGTCCGAGACTATTTCAAGTCATCCATGCTGCTGGCTGATCTAGAAACTCGAGTGAAGGTTGTAAGAGGTGTCTCCATTGAGGAGAAGACTACATTACCACCACTACTTGAATCCAATGTTATGCCGCTGTGAGGCCAAGCCGAGGAGGCCGATTCGGGTTCTTTAGAAGAGACTTGGAGTCACTGCTGGAGTTTGAGCTGTCGCAGATTAGGAAGCCAAACCATGGTCATCGGGCTCAGGAATTGTGTCGTCAGCCATGGAGGAGGATAGCTGTCGAGCCATGCTGGACAAGAGGCAGGACATCACCCACGATGGGTGCTCCAAAGAAGAAGAACTATATTCCCTTGTTGTGCCAAAATTGGTGGGGAACATATTTGGAGAAAATAGAAAATATATAGAGAATAAAGAAAATAAAAATAAAACAAAACAAACAAATAAATAAAATATATAATGATTATAACAATTATAATATAAATAAATAAGTTATAAAATAAAATATAAGATAAATTAATATGATTTAATAAAACTAAAATATTTATAATAATAATTTATAAATAAAATTAATTATTAATTAAAATAAATAAATTTAAATTAATACATTAATTATAATTTAATTTATTTAATATAATACTTTCAATAATTAAAGTAATTAAAGTAATTAATTTAAAAATATAATTAAGTTTTAATTATTTTAATAAATAAGTATTGAATCTTAATAATTTAATGTAATAAATTAATAACCTTTATAATAATAAATTAATTAAATAAGTAATAACATATAACAAAATTAAATAAAATAAAGTTAATTATAAATTTAAATAATAATAATTAAATTAATAGCTAATAATTATTAATTTAAACATAATAACATTTAATCATTATTTAATTAAACATTTTTTATGTATAAAAGATAACATTTAACGTTGATTCATTTATTTACTTTTCTGTCTTAACTGTGCAGGTTCACACCAAAGCCAAAAACACATTCAAGTGCATTCAACTAACTCACCTAAAGTTAGTTACAAGGGAAAACCTAGTGCGATGTGTGGTTCACCAAAAAAATCATGTGTGTAGTGAAAAATTGAAAAACAAGATTAAGTTAGTAAATGTTGTGGGTGACATACAACAATGACAGTGGGTTTCAAAGATAGGGAATTGAGGAGAAAGTGGGGGTGGGATTCCATCATTCGATATTCACAACTTCTCACACATCAGAGTAGAGCGGATCCAGGGGAAGATTCTGGAGTCGATGGAAGCTATGAGCAAAGCATCATTTGAGGAGTTCTTACTCTCTCTTATTTAAAATTCTTATACTCTATGCTAGAATGATTTTAATTGCTGAATGAAAATGAACATGATTGTTAGCTAAACTTCTAGTTTGGGGAAAATTCAAATTTTGATGGTAATTTTTCTTCTGCCTTTTCACTTTATCATTCTGATGTATTCAGAGTTGATCGGGCAGGTCAATTTTGAATTCATTCAACTACATTGTACCACTTATACTTAATTTTTTAAATACATGATAATTTGGTGAGAATGACCATGGATACATTTCTCATAAGATTTAAAATTTATAAATCTTAAGAACTTATAGAGAGTTTGTTTTGTCGTCATTTTCTAAGATAAATTTTCACAGTTATACTTTCTTGGAGTGGCAAACTCCAAGATTGATAAATCAGTATGAATAATCTCCTAGAGAGGGAATTAAGTCATTCTTTTATAGCGGTACATTGAAGAAAAATTTAAGTGATTAGGATTCCTTTTCAAATTAGTAGAAAAGAATTTTTCCCCATGCTTTCCATCCTGATTGTTCATCTATTAGCATTTAATATTTTTGTAGTTTTCTTCTTTCAAAATTTTTCCTATTTCAACATAGTTTAGAACAAAAAAATACAAAAAGTTTGGTGTTACTTTACTTATTTTAAAATGATAAAGCAGTGGGTTGTTTATATTTTTTTAGAAAATTGATCACAATTCCTTCCCTATGGGTTCGACCCTACTTTCCATTATACAGTAGTTTGCAGGAAATTTAAAATAATTAAACTTTGACTCAATTGAAATGACAGGCGTGTAAGGTTTTTTGCGTTGTTGCCAAGGAAAGGAATGAGCAACCAATTTTTCATAAAAACATAAAAAAACAAATATAAATAAATATTCAAAAAATTGAAAAAAATGAAAATTTTAAAGAAAACTTTCTTTTATTCGCTGCTTTATTTGCCCACTATTTGTTGTTTGTTTGTTACCACTACTTGTTGTTGTTGTTTCTTAATTTTTCCACTTTCTATTCATTTATGTTTTTTCTAGTTTCACTATGATATCACACTTTCCATGAGCACAAGATAATTCATTGTTACATTAGAGACCTTGAACTCTGAACTAGACAAACATTTATATGCTTCTAGAAGGAATATTGCAGTGGAGAATTAGGATAATATAGTTGATAATCAAAACATGAATGTGCCACAACCCATAGTTCCAGCCGCCCAGTTACCTAGACTTAGGGAGATTCAAATTCCAATTGTGTCATGCAACCCATCTTGTATTAGGTTGTCCCCTAGGTCCAGGAACTATGAAATTAAGCTGTCTCAGCTCTCTCAAATTCCTTCATTAAATGGTCTTACAGGAGAGGATTAACTTGAGTTTATTAGAGAGTTTTATAGTTCTATACGACAATTACCTCTAAGAGAGCTTTGTGAGGAGGATTTGAGATTGAGAATGTTCCCATTTTATCTGAAAGGGAAGGATGGGACTTGGTTTCAAATCTTATATGAGGACATTTTTGAGACCTGGGAAGAGGTGTTCACTGTCTTTATATCAAAATTCTATCCTAGGAACACCACCTCTAAGATTATGCAAAAAATTAATGGGTTTGTCCAGGACTAGGGAGAGTTATTTCACGAGGTGTGGGATAGATATAAAAGTCTCCTTAGTCAAATTCCCAATCACCATTTTTCTCCCCATCTACTCATGGATACCTTTTTCAATGCTCTCAACCCTTACAACTATAATTTTGTTGACCAATTCTATGGGGGTGACTTTTCTAACTCCACTGCTGATGAGTTGAAACATGTGTATGAAAAAACTGCTCAAAAATATCATCAAAAGTGCTCTAGGAATAGGTATTTCCATAGGGTTTAAGTCAATCCCCATGTTTTTGTTTTGTTTTTTTAGTATTTATTTTGTGTTTTAATAAATTGTTGCTTGCTACTGTCTTTTTGATCTCTGTCTCTACTAGAAATTTCATCATTGTCTGTTTGCTTTGTGACTTTCAGGATGCTACGGTTTTTTTTCAATAAAGGTGCAAAATTCCCTTACTGGAGGATTAATGAAAAACATTAATTTAGGGAAGTACTCAACTCTTAATTTCTGAATTTATTTTTATGATCCTATTTACTTTAATTTTAAAAATATTTTTTTTATGTGTGTTGTTGCTAAAAAATTCTGCTTGTGTTTTAAAAAATATGTGTCATGTCTTGCTTGCATGAAAAATTTTGCATTTGCTGAAAAATTATGCTACTTGTGTTGGAGTGTTAAATAAAATTTTGCGTATTCCCCTTGCTGAAAATTGAAATTCATTGATATATTAAAACCACTCACTGATTGAACTTAAGTGTGGAAGGGTGCATGTGGGTTGGTTGGTTCTTGTGTTTTATTGAATCTATTTTAGTCTGTAGGGTCTATAGCATGAATTTTTCTGCTTTATTAAACATCTAGTTGGAACCAAAATTTCTGAACTTGCTTTCACCTTGATTCACTATACACCCATAAGTTACATGCAACTGTTTGAGATTAATCAAAAACCTATCTAAAATTAAATTATAATGAATGTACTTATTTGTGGACCTGCTATTAAGTTATTTATAGTGACAAACACGTGTTCTTCCGAACTTAAATGAGACCCTTAAAACATTTCATCCATCTACTAAATTGAAAATCTATTTTGAACCATAGTTGTCAAATTGTTCTTCTCCGCTTTGGAATTCAACTTTGGGGACAAATTTGGGTTTTATGTATAGGGGAGGGGGTCAATTCTTGAATAAGCTAAACTATGGTTAATTAGAAGCCCTTCAATTCCCATTTCTACTTCAATGTTTTTGTAAAAAATAGTTAGATTATTTCAAAAATTATTGAACAATTTTAGGATTTACACTATTTCTGAAATTAGTCTTTCTTAAGGATGATGCTTGATTAGTAATTAAGAACTGATTTGAATTTGAAATGAATGTGAGTGGATGATTTCTGAGTGAATTTTTTTAGTGATTTAATGAAAATTTGGTTTAGGAACTATGTTTGAGAGTGATTTGGGTAATATTTTTGTGGAGTGGAGATCATCGATTTAGGAACTAGAAGTTTGAATTTGATCTTAGGATACACACTTTCTTTTAATTATTAAAAGTAATTACTTTAGTGAACCAATTTAAATAGTTGTCATATGAATCTTTTGAAACTAGAGTAGTTTGGTCATTTGGGATCCCACGGTGAATCTCTAATACCCTAGATGTTGGGTGTATTTCTGTTAACTATAAGTCCTCTGTACACTTTGAATAAGTGCATTTTAACAGTGCTTAACACATGTTAAATGGCTTGTGGAATAAATAAATAAAGTGTCTAGGGTCACAAACGAGTTCATTATGGTGATGGGAATGGTGAACGTCAGATGAATAAGGGGACAATTGGTTTATATAGGAGTCATTTAGGGTGTATCAATAAGGTGATTCAAAAAAATATTAATTTTTGGAACCTAGGTGAAAATTCAAAGTACAAAGTTCCTTTGATTAAGTTTTTAATTCTACAAATATCTAACCTATTGTCACTCTTGGACTTAGAACTTAAGCTTGGATTGAAGTGAGTCACTAAGAAGAATCTTTTATGAGGCAGGACATCTTCATTGATAGATGATTTATTTTTCTTTTGATTACCCTTTGGGTATTTGTTCTAGGAAAGATTTGATTTGAAGACATCTTTACAAAATCCTATTGAATCTTTCAGTCCACTATTTTAAGTGTTACACATTTACCACATTTCTTATCTTCAAAGTTAATAAAGCATGAGATTGTTTGAGGACAAACAATGTTTAAGTTTTGGGGAATTTGATGTAGCTCTAATTTCACACAGTTTGCCACATCTTTTTATTTAATATTTAACAATTTAATTAATTAATTTTTTAGTTTTTAATAAATAAATGCATTTTTGTATTTTTATAATTAAATTGATTAATTAATCAATGTTTATAAATAATTATGTATTTTTAGTCTTCAAAGTAATTAATTGAGACTTAGTTATTTTTATAATCATATAATTTAATTTTTAGTTTTGCTATCTTAATTTTCTTGACTTTTTATTAGTATAAATTTTTTATTAAATAATCAATTAAACATTTTATTTGAAAATTAATTTATTTATTTTTTAATTTTATATTATATATTTTAATTTATATTGATTTAAATAAATTAACATTATTAATTTTTATGTTAAACAATTCTATTAGTTTTAACATATGTTAAGAAATTAAGTTTTAACTTAATTGAATAATGTGTTTTTATTTTTTATTTTTTATCTGGTTAAATAATTAATTAGTTTAGTAGTATAAATCTTTATTTCTTAATTGATTTAAGTTAATGTTGTAGATTAAATTTTAATTCATCGGTGCCACCGTTCTTCTCTCCTGCTACCGATACCACCAGTTTCCACACCTTCCGAAACAGTTGGTCTCACTATCCTCGCGCACACACCAAAAGTTCACTTTTTATTTAGCATCGTCGGTGTCAGTCTCTCATGATTCTCCCTTATTTCATTCAGTCACACCGACTGACACATACATGATGTTGGAAGCACAATCCATAGACTTAGTTTCCTTCATTCACTGTTTTTATAAAGTTTTAACTTCTTTCATTTAGTTTAATCTTTTTATTTTAGTTTAATGTAAATAAATTTCGTTAATTAATTGTGTTCAAAATATTAAAATTGTGTTAATTTAAATAATAATTCAGTTTTATTTTAGTTTAATATGCTTCAGTTTTAGCTTAAGTTTTATTTTTAGGTTTATGTTTTTAATTTAGTTTAACAAATAATTATTATTTTTAATTTATGATTTAATCCAGCTTGATTTTAATTAGATAACTTTATTTTAATTTGTAAATTTTAGTTTATGTTTATTTTAGTTTTATTTTGATGTTATTCTAAATTAATTTTAAAAGATTGTGTTGTCGTTGATGCATGAATCAGACGATGCGCCACTGTGAGGCCAAGCTGAGGAGGCCGATTCAGGTTCTTTGGAAGACACTTGGAGTCACTGATGGAGTTTGATCCACCGTAGATTAGGAATCCAAACCATGGTCATCGAGCTCAGAAATCGTGTAGCCAGACATGGAGGAGGATAGTCATCGAGCTGTGCTGGAGAAGAGGCTGGACATCACCAGCGCTAGCTGCTCCGAAGAAGAAGAACCATATTCCCCTACTCTACCGAAATTGGGGGGAAATAAGTCCAAAGAAAAAAAAAAGAAATGAAATATACAATAATTATAAAAATTATAATATAAATAAATAAGTTATAAAATAATATAGAAGATAAATTATTAAGGTTTAATAAAACTAAAATATTAATAATAATAATTTATAAATAAAATTAATAACATATTACAACATTAAATAAAAGAAAGTTAATTATCAATTTAAAAAATAATAATTAAATTAATAACTAATAATTATTAATTTAAACTTAATAACATTTAATAATTATTTTATTAAACATATTTTTATTTATAAAAGTTAACATTTAACGTTGATTAATTTATTTACTTTTCTGTCTTAACTGTGCAGGTTCACACCAAAGTCATAAACAAGTCCATTTGAATTTAACTAACTCACCAGAAGTTAGTTACATGGGAAAATCTAGTCCAATGTGTGGTTCACAAAAAAAATGCACGTGTGCGTTGAAAAATTGAAGAACAAGATTAAGTCGGTGGATGTTTTGGGTGGCGTACAAAAATGAAAGTGGGTTTAAAAGACAAAGCATCGAGGAGAAAGTGGATTGGATTCCATCATTTTACATTCAAAACTTCTCAAACATCAGAGAAGAAAAAATCTAAGGGGTAGATTTTAGAGTCGAAGGTGGCCAGAAGCAGAGCATCATTTGGGGAGTTCTTCCTCTCTCTTGTTTAAAATTCTTGTACTCTGTCTAAAATGTTTTCAATTGCTGAATAAAAATGAACATGATTGTTAGATAAATCTTCTAGTTCATGGAAAATTCAAGTTTTTATGGTAATATTTCTTCTACCTTTTCACTTTATCATTCTGATGTATTCAGAGTTCATCGGAGAGATCAATTTTGAATTCATTCAACTGAATTATACCACTTGTACTTAAGTCGTTGGGTGAGAATGACTGTGGATAAATTTATCATAAGATTTAAAATTTATAAAACTTTATAACTTATGGAGAGTTTGTTCTATCGTCATTTTCAAAGATAAAGTTTCAAAATTGAATTTTCTTGGAGTGGTGAACTCCAAGATTGATCAATCAGTGTGGATTATATCCTAGATAGGGAATTAAGTATTTTTTTTTACAGTGGTACATTGAAGAAACATTTGAGTGATTCAGAGTCCTTTTAAAACTGGTAGAATAGAGTTTCCCCCCAAGATTTTCATCCTAATTGTTCATCTATCAGCATTTAATATTTCTATAGCTTCCTGGTTTAAATCTTTTTCATGTTTCAACATAGTTCAGAACAAAAAAATACAAAAAAAAATGTGGTGTTACTTTACTACTTTATAAAATGATAAAGTGGTTGGGTGTTTAGAATTTTTTTAGAAAAGTGATCGCAATTCCTTCTCTGTGAGTTCGACCCTACTTTCCACTATAGATTAGTTTATAGGAAATTTAAAATAATTAAAATTTGACTCAATTTCAACAACAGTCATGTCAGCACCATCTCAGACTACCTGATGATCATCGAGGCTTGAAGAAAGATTCCAGGAGGATACACCCCTCTCATTCCACCAATGTAGAGGCGGAAGTCAACAAGTTTATTAAATCCAAATTTTTCTGAGAAATTCATTACTTGAGATTTCTTTCCAACATCATCCCTATCAAGAAAAATAATGGGAATTTTAGGGTATGCATTGAATTCAGATACCATAATCAACATTTCTCAAAGGAATAATTCCCATTTTCGATCACATAACTCTTGATCGATGCCAGTGATGGCTTCCAAGCCCTTTCATTTATGTATGGGTATTTAGGGTACAATCAGATCAAGATGATCTCAGAAGATGAAGAAGCCTCTACCTTTAGAAAACCTTAGGGTATCTTTTGCTATCAAGTCACACCCTTTGGTTTGAAGAATTTTGGCGCCACATATCAACACACCATTCACCATATTTTAAATCCATTCTTGGGAAGGATAGCTGAATGTTATGTCGACAACTTGGTGGTGAAGTCCTGGTAGCGATGTGATCATCCCATAGACCTTCAAACAATATTCGACAACCTGTGACAGCATAGTCTAAGGATTAATCCACTGAAATTTAATTTCTGGGTAACATCAAGGAAATTACTTGGCTTTGTGGTATGCCACCTCAACATCGTGGTCGAACCATAAAAGACTAGTCCTATCTTACCAATGTCACCCCCCCCCAAAAAAAATCTCAAATAACAGAGGGGGATCAAAGGGTACCTCACCTATATTCAGAATTTAATAGCCAATTTAGCCATAAAATCTCTCCACCTAACTAGGCTATTGAAGAATGTAATCACCTATAAATGGGTAGATGGTTTCCAAGAAGACTTTGAGAGTCTCAATAAATATCTTCTACACCCACCGGTCCTAATGCCTGTGGTGGAAGGGAGGTCACTCATCCTATATGTGGATTCCATGGAATGCTCACTGTGCACCCTCTTCGCATAGAAAAATTATGCGGAGAGAAGCAATAGTCTCTACTACCTCATCCCAACCATACTAGATATTAAGACCCGATACTCTAATGTTGAGAAGAGATTCCTTGCCCTCATCTTCACGGTGAAAAATATGAGGCATTACTTGCAGCACTACAAAGTCCTTATGGTCTCTCGTATTGATCCTCTAAAATAAATACTTGGTCACACAATGTTAAATGGGTGCCTAGCTCGATTGGCAGCCATTCTGAAGCAATATGGCATTGAGTTCGTATCACAAAATTTAGTGAAGGGGATAGCCCTGGATGATTTCTTCACAACACATCCTACACTAGAAAATACATCGGTGGACACTGAGCCTCCAAATGATGAGGTTTTCTATGCCCATGACACTCTTCGGACATGGGATATTTACTTTGATGGAACCTCCCGGAGTCCTGTCGACACAATGATGGAAAAATCGAAGCTCAATCGGGTTGGCTTCGGGATTGTATTTGTCTCTCCAAAACAAAGCAGTTTTTCCCTACTCTTTCTCATTATCTGAAGGATGTGCGAATAATGAGGTAGAATATCAATCTCTCATCACTAGGTTGGAACTAGCCCTATAGCTACACATAGCCTACCTTAATATAAAAGGGGGATCAAAATTGTTGATAAATTAGATCAATGGAGAATAATATATCAAAAAGGAAGAATTTTACCATCACTGGTTATGTCCTGGGACTGATGGAAGAGATCCCTTTTTAACCCACATTGCATCATGTTCCCCAATCATAGAATGATCAAGCTGACGCATTGGAAAATACCGCCACCATCTTGACCGACCCTAATAAGGAGGAAGCAATCTTTTGTATCACACATAAAAGAATGTTCTTAACGATCTTAATATGTGATATGGAAGAAATCAATCAGGTCAGAACGTCCCTAGAGTGTGATGAACTAATATCCACACCTAGATGGATGGATCCAATAATTGGTTACCTTCAAAATAGGACTCCCTAAATTTCTGAGCTAAAAGAGAACAAATTTGGTGTTGTGTAGCAAATTTCACCTTACAGGATGGGCCAAATGAATAGAAGACCCTATAAAAGTGTGGCTTTGACAGAATCCTCCTCATATACATAATAGAAGGAGAGATTTCCACATTCATGGGAGATGTCCATGTGGGTTCCTATGTTGCCCATAAGTCTGGGACCGGTCTCTCCCACCAGATTTGGGGGTTGGCATATTATTGGAAAACCATGATACAATACTTCATGGAATACACCAAGAAATTTCATGCATTCTAGATCCAAGTGAAATTCATCCATAAACCCTCGAAATTTCTTCATACATCTAAATATTGTTGTCCATTTTCTGTTTGGGGAATGGATTTCTTGGGGCCATATCCCCCAGCCACAGCTAAGTAGTTCAAGAACATCCTTACTACCACCGACTTATTTTCTAAATTAGTTGAGGTAATAACCCTCAAGGAATTTAGGACAAATAAAATCATTAACTTTGTAAAGTCCTATATCATCACTAGGTTTAGGGTTCCTCACAAAATATTTACAAAGAACTTCACCAACTTATGTTCTACAGATCCGAAGAAACTATACTAGGAATACAACATCAAGTCCAATCACTCATCTCGCTATCATGTAACAAAAAATGGATAGATAGAGACCTTTAATAATACTCTATAAAATATACTCTAGAGATGGTGAAGAAAGATAAAAATTCATGGAAAGACAAGATCATCCATTATTTATTGTCTTACTATACCACCATGTGTACTGCTATACAAGTAACACCATGCTCTCTAGTGTATGGGACCTGGGTAGTGCTACCCATAGAAGTCTACTTGCCTTCAGTTCAAATAGAGATTTGTGGGAATCTCTAAGGTGATGAGAAATCACAAAAGTGTCTGGATGAATTGGAATGACTCAATGAAAACATGTTGCGCACATTACACATTCTTGAGGTCCATCAAAATCAGATTGCATGAGCCTTTAATAAAAAGGTTCGCCTCCACTCATTCCTCTAAGGGGAACTCTTGTTGGTCCTCAAAACTCCAATTATACTAGGAAAGAAGCCCCAAAAGCTAGTACCCAAATGGGAAGGACCTTACATCATACATAATTTCTACCACAATGGGGATTATTTATTGGCCACAATAGATGGGGAGCATGTTACACCACCCACCAATGTGTGATTTCTCAAGAAATACTTTGCATCACTGCCACCAAGGGTGTCCACATCAGTGTAAGTCCCACCATTAGTCATAATAGAAAGACTTTAAACTACATGATATCCTTTATCCTAGTAACATGATATTAAAATGTATGAGTTAGTTCTAGTTACATTATGTTAATCTATACCAGTGAATCCTATAAGCAAGACGTTAAATTGAACAAAATCTCTCATCCTTACTGCATGATGTTAAACTACACAGTTCCATCATATCCCTCCTTCTCCATGTTGATTGTAAGATCCCGATTTTTGGAAAGATATGTTTTTGTTGTGTTCTGGGTTAAACCCTTGCTTTTGGACTTTAAAAGGTTTCGTGAAAATGTGAGAAGCCTTGGGGGTGTTCTGGGGGCTTGGGGCACGGAAGAAGGGAAGTCTGGGCAAAGCAGACCAAGGTGCATAGCCTACGCACGGTCAGCGAAACCGTGCGGCCTGCCTAGGAGAAACCGTGCGACCCTCCCTCCTCTGGACAGAAGCAAGCACACGGTTTGTGCACGGTTTTCCAAACTATGTGGCTAAACCGTGTGCCTCATCCTCCTCCGGGCAGTGGCATGCGCACAGTTTTCCAAACTGTGTGGACAAACCGTGCGACAACTTAAAGTTGGGAAAATTTACAAAATTGCCACTCCGGGCTTTTAAACCCCACTCGGTATTTTCCTCCCATTCCAACCTCTTCACCCTAGGGATGAAACAATTCTCCCAAGAGCTCTAAGAGATCAATATCCCACATTTCTAAGGCGTTTTTGGTGTCATTGGTTGCAGATCGAAGCTCTGGGTAAGGCTAACCTCATCCTTGATTCTCTTTTTGGTTTAGGGTTTGTATCTCCTCCCTCTGTCATTCCAAAGCTCAAAAACCCTATATTTTGGGTGAGTTTTATGTTGAAGCTCCAAAGGTTGGTCGGATCGAGGTCTAAGGACTCGATTGAGAGTGTGTTCAACCGCAGTTTCGAGGTAGGTGGTCTACAAGTTATATACCATGGTTATTTAGGGTTTTGTGCATGTTAAGTTGTGTTATTGCTTTCCTTTGGTTATGTTTTAGATAACCTTGGAATGTTTGGTAATAATGGTGTTTAAAATGGCAAATGTGAACCCTCACGATCCCCGTGGGATGTGTTGGGATAGACTTTAACTAATTGGGGCCATCCATGGGATGTGCTGACATTTCCCAGATTTAGGGATTGATATTAAACAAGTGACCTTGTTGTAATGAATTGTAGAGCCCTTGACAAATATGTTGGCATGATTGGTTGAACTTGGAATAGAAGTTAGGTGATGCACCTAGAATTTGAAATAACCTAAGGGTTAATTGGATTGGGTTGACTGGTTGATTCATGGGAACAATGAACGGGTTAAATGGGTTAATGTGTAAACTGATTAAAGACCATAATGGGATGAATTATGGGTCTAGTGATGAATGCTTGGTGAGATAGGCATAACACATGGGAATTGGGTGAATGGTTAAATTATGTGAAATGGTAATGTGTTAATGGGTTAAGGCATGGTGTGAATTTCTCGTGTGTTGTGAATGCTTTGTCCAAGGGGAAATGGTATGGGAGGTTGATGGTTACTTATATATATAAGCATGTGCACATGGCTTGGTAGAGTGAGGTATGACTTGAGGATCTACACCCACGGGTCGAGCGAAGACTGATGCTCTAAACTCCACCCTAAATGCACGAGTTAGGAATAAGGACTGATGATCTATTCTCCTAAAGGTTGCATCCAACCGGACTGAGGCTTCGAGGTGAGAATATGGTTGCTATGAGGTATCCACCCGGACTGAGGCTTTGAGGTGAGAATATGGTTTCTATGAGGTATCCACCCGAACTGAGGCTTCGAGGTGAGAATATGGTTGCTATGAGGTATCCACCTGGACCGAGGCTTCGAGGTGAGAATATGGTTGCTATGAGGGGGGTTAGTCCTAGTGAGATAGGATAACGATGTGTTTACCCTCTTTCATGTAGTTGTTGGCCTTAGACCCATGTAACATAATGTATGTGATTAGCCCATGGAAATGTGATGAAATGGTAAGTGATGGTCAATGGTAATAAATTAATGGTAATGGAATGGCAATGGTTTTGGCTCTAATCTGGTTAATGGCACCTTAAGTAATTACTTTCCAATTATCATTCATTTCCTTTTTGCATGAACTACCTATTTGTACTGGATATTTTGTAGACACTGTTGGTGGTGGCCTACTGAGTTGTACTCACACCCTGCTCGGGCCGCTGTTGGGTACCCGAGCAGACTTCATGTTTGCAGGTCAGGAGAAGGGCAAGGGTCCTTGCTAGATAGTGAGTGGCATGGGTAGGACCTGGTGGAGGATCCAGACTTGGAGTCGGGACCATTTTGGGGATTTTGGTTGTTGTCCTTATTTTGGTCTTTTGTTCACTTTTGCACTTGTAGTATAACATGGCATATTTAATGTTGTAATTGGTTGTTGATCAAGTTGCTTGTTTATTGATTATTGTTTCCGCTATTGGGTGTTTCTGTTGTGGCTTACTCTGATAAAAAGGGGGTATAATCTCCCCACTTGACTACATAGACCCCTGCTTCTAGTCCGCAGCCTTTGGCGTACAGGGAGGCACGCTTAAGGTCATGTAACCACCCAGCTTGGAGCACCAGTTTAGTGGCTTCCGGGTTGGATATGTTACAAAGTGGTATCAGAGGAGGTATTTCTTCTCCTTCTCTGAGGTTTTGTTATTTGGGATTGGTAGCCAAGGGATTAGACATGTCGGGCCTTGGTAATGAGCTCGTGCTTGAGAGTAGCTAACCCAGGTACGACGAAAAACCCAAGTCACCCTAGGTGGGAATTGTTATTCTTGGTCGTGTGTTGTTACAGTTGATGATATTTCACCGTTGGGTGATGCACATGTGGTTTGATGTGACTGTTTCATGATATTTGGCTTGTGGCCTTAACAACATGAGGATTTGCATTCATGCATCATTTTTAGGCACCTAGGGAGATAGGTGACATGCATTGTGTTGGGCACACGCACAAGGTGGGTGTGTGAGGCAGGAAAGTAGGGTGCATCATGCATTTCATGAAACCAAGAAATAATGAGAAGAATGAAATAAAAACAAGTGGGTAAATGATGTTTAATGAATGTAAGGGTTTGAAATGAAGTGTGATTTTTTTTGTAAAGTGTTGTGTGAGTTTGGTGATAGTGCATGGTTGCTTACCCCATGTGGACCGTGGACCGCGGTTGGGATTGTAGGGGCGGTGAATTTGAGGTGTTAATGTTGTTGAATTAGTATATGAAAGTGGTTTGTTGTGGCTCTTAGGGAGTCCTTTGTGATGAAGTCGTGAAAGTTTTATGGTATGCGTTTTAAATCTCGTGCTTGGAATTGTAGAAAGATGCCGCCACGATGTCGGTTTCCAGTTGGGAAACGGGAGGATGTTGTTGATAACACTCCTCCGGTAGAAGAGAAAGAAAATACAGTGATCAATGAAGGTAGAGAAGACCAGTTCCGAGAGAACTTGGATTGCCTTATGCAAATGATGGATCGAGACCCAGGGCGTGTTGCACCGAGTATGTTTGAGCTGACCAGGGAATTCCAGCTACAGCACCCTCCGACTTTCATCGGAGAGGGTGGGACAGAGGCATCAGAGTTCTGGTTAGAGTCTGTCCAGACGATATTGGATCATCTGGAGACCCCTGTCAAAAAGCGAGTAAAGCTAGCCGTTTACATGTTGCGGGGCCAGTCTAGGCGTTGGTGGGACATTCAGGCTCAAACCGAGCAGGCTGAGGGGATGTCATGGAAGGTTTTTTCAGGAGAAGTTTCTGGATCATTTCTACCCAGACTTTGAGGCAGGAGCGGGCTGTAGAGTTTATGAGCCTGACTCAGGGATCAATGTCGGTGATGGACTATGCTAGTCACTTCACTGATCTGCGACGCTTCGTCCCAATGTTAGCCGGGGATGAGGCAGCGGTAGCAAGACATTTCCAGGATAGGTTGAGACATGAGATTAGGTCTCAAGTAAATATATTTCACTTGAAGAGGTTTGCAGAGGTGATGTATCAGGCACTCATCTTTGAAGGGAACCTGAAGGGAGCTTCAGGTGGTGGTCTTGTCGTGCCAGCTGGGTGGACAAGTGGTGCATCTTCCGAAGGTCAAAAGCATCGTTTGGAAAGTTTCTAGCAAGGTGATCAGAAGATAGGGTCATCCTCTCAGAGTGGGAATCATGTGTTCTTTTATCAGTGCGGTAGGCTAGGGAATATGTGTGGCCAGTGTCCTCGACCTCCAGTTGAGTGTCGTTCGTGTGGTAGGATGGGACACGTGTAGAGGTTCTGTAGGAATCCTCGGCAGGCAAGGGAGCATGATGGTGGAAAGCAGATACCGGATATGAGAAGAGTATCAGTTGCCCCGTATCAGGCAGGAAGTTGGAGCTCCATGGGTCGTACTGAAAGGGGCGGTGGATGTGGAACTCTAGGGAAAGATCGCTCATGACAGCAGGGTAGTGTGTCATAGATTACTCAGGTTGGAGCCCAGGGTAGAGGGGCATGTCAGCTTCAGGCAGTTCAGTTTACACCTGGTGATGGCGAAGCTAGACCGTCAACTGTTCGAGGTACGATCTTTGTAGCTTCTACGTTTTCTAGTGCATTGTTTGACACGGGTGCCACACACTCTTTTGTTTCTGCTCAGCTTTTGGTAGTGTTGGGTTTACCTGTGGAGAGGGTGTGTGGAGTTATTTCAATTGACACCCCATTAGGAGTGCAGGTTGAGGATATCAAGCAGTACAAGGGATGTGCCTTGGAAGTTGGTGGGTATCATTTTCTGTGGGACTTGTTCGTTCTTGAGATTTCAGGGTTTGACCTAATCTTGGGAATGGATTGGTTGGTGTTGTATCGGGCGCACATAGACTGTTATCATTGCAGAGTATCGTTCAGGTCACTTGAGGGTGACTCTTATGTCCACCGTGGCGAATGGGATGTTCGAGCAGGGCGTGCGAGGCCGTTTTGTCAACATATGAGTGGACTCATGACTCAAGTGGCATGTCTCATGCTTGATGATGATGAGGGAGGGGGACAACCTAGTTTTCCTCCTATGGTGGATCGATTTTAGGATGTGTTTCTTGAGGATTTCTCAAGGTTACCACTCGAGAGGGATGTTGAGTTCACGATCGAGTTGCTGCCGGGATCGGAGCCAGTTTCTATTCCGCCATACCAAATGGCACTGGCATAACTCTAGTAACTGAAGGTTTAGCTTGAGGAGTTGGAGTGTAAGGGGTTTATCCATCCTAGTATGTCTCTTTGGGGATCTCCCATGCTTTTTTGTAAAGAAGGTTGATGGGTCGTTGAGGCTGTGTGTTGACTATCGAAAGTTGAATCAGATGACGGTGAAAAATCAGTACCCTCTTCCTAGAATTGATGACCTGTTTGATCAGTTGAGGGGTGAATCAGTGTTTTCTAAGATTGATCTGAGGTCAGGGTATCACCAGATGAGGGTGAGGCCTTCTGACGTACCGCAGATAGATTTTTGGATTCGGTATGGGCTGTTTGAGTTTGTGGTAATGCCTTTCAACTTGACCAATGCACCAGCGGTGTTTATGGCTTTGATGAATCGGATCTTTCATCCCTATCTAGATCGGTTTGTGTTTGTCTTCATTGATGATATCTTAGTGTACTCGAAAACTCACGGCGATCATGCCCAACATCTTGACATCGTCCTGGGTACGCTATGAGAGCATCGGCTATACACTAAGCTATCAAAGTGTCAATTCTGGATTGGTGAGGTGAATTTTATGGGTCACATCATCTCATAGGTAGGTGTGTCAGTTGATCCAGAGAAAGTGCAGGCAGTTGTATCTTGGGATCAGCCCAAGAGTGTTTCTGATGTTCGGAGTTTTCTAGGTTTGGTCGGGTATTACCAAAGGTTCATTCGGGATTTCTCTCGCTTGGAAGCACCACTCTCAGGCTTGAACAGGAAAGGAATCAGGTTCTAATGGTCTGAGGCTTGTGAAAACGCCTTCTGGTAGTTGAAGAAGCGGTTGACGACCGCACCTATCTTGATCTTACCTGAGCCGGGTAAGAAGTACATCGTGTTTTGTGATGCGTCCGGAGTTGGAATTGGGGATGTGTTGATGCAAGATGAGCGGGTTGTGGCTTATGGGTCAAGGCAGTTGAGACCCCATGAGTGGAACTATCCCACTCATGATCTTTATTTGGCTGCAGTAGTGTATTCCTTGAAGTGTTGGAGGCACTGTTTGTTGGGAGAACGATTTACTGTGTTTACCGACCATAAGAGTTTAAAGTACATCTTCTCCCAGTGGGATCTAAATCTTCGGTAGTGGAGATGGGTTGAATATCTCCAGTCTTTTGACATTGAGTTTGTGTACACGCCAGGAAAGGGAAATAGTGTTGCGGATGCTCTGAGCAAGAAGGTTCAAGATCAGGTGGTTCAGGAGTCCATCACCGAGTGGAGGGTGATGGATTTGTTTGTAGAGACGCACCTAGAGGTGTAGGAGGAGAGTGGTCATGTCACTCTTGCTTCCTTAACGATGGAGTCGATGCTTTTGAGTCGAGTTAAGGAAGGTAAGCTTGATGATCTTGAGTGTTTGATCATGAAGGAAAAGCTTAAAGGTGGGGAGCTACCTTCTGGTTGGGCCGTCGACGTGGAAGGTGTTGTTCATGTTCGTGATCGTGTGGTTGTGCCAAAGTGTGTGTGGGAAGAGTTGATACGTGAGTTCCATGCATCAAAGTGGGCAGTGCATCCTAGTTTGACCAAGATGTACCGTGATCTCCAAAGGTAGTTTTGGTGGCCAGGAATGAAGAAGGAAGTTGCGGGCCTTGTGGCATGGTGCCTTACCTGTCAGCAGGTGAAGACTGAGCATCAACGCCCAGGTGGTTTGTTGCATCCATTTCCCATTCCGGAATGAAAGTGGGATGATGTAACAATGGATTTTGTCACGGGTCTTCCGAGGACGTCGTGGAAGAATGATTCAATTTGGGTGGTTGTGGATCGGTTAATGAAAGTAGCTCATTTCTTACCGATTCAGGAGACCTTTACAGTCGACCGGTTGGGTGAGCTGTGCGTTCTGGAGATAGTGCGGTTGCATGGGGTGTCGCAGAACATAGTTTCGGACCGAGATCCGCATTTCACGTCGTGTTTCTGGCAAGGGTTGCAGAAGGCGCTAGGTACGCAAGTGTTTTTGAGTACGACTTTCCACCCGCAGACGGATGGGCAGTTGGAGCGTAAGATCCAAGCGTTGGAAGACATGTTAAGAGCTTGTGTCTTGAACTTTGTTGGTTCTTGGGAGAGACACCTATCATTAGTTGAGTTTGCCTAAAATAATAGTTTTCAGGCTACAATTCAGATGGCACCGTTTGAGGCGCTTTATGGGAGACCATGTAGATCTCCATTGTGTTTGATAGAGGCCGGTGAATCTGAGTTGTTGGGGTCGAGTCTCATGCAGGAGACTTCTGAGAGAGTTCAGTTGATCAGGAAGCGAATGGATACGGCTTAGAGTAGATAGAAGTCATATGCAGATTGGAGGCATATACCTCTTGAGTTTTCAGTGGGTGATAAAGTGTTCCTTCGGGTGTCGCCAAGGTTGGTTCACCGTCAGATTTGAAATCAGGGTAAGTTGGCACCTAGGTATGTGGGACCTTTTGACATTGTGGAGAGGATTGGACTAGTGGCTTACTGATTGTATCTTCCACAACGGTATGGTGGGATGCATGATGTGTTTCATGTGTCGCAGCTTCGATGGTATCACCCTGACTCATCTCACGTGGTTGATGTTGAAGATGTGGAGCTTGAGGCAGATGCGTCCTTTGAGGAGCATCCGATTTGTGTGGTGGATTGTAGTGAAAAGGTCTTGCGAGGCAAGGTTGTGCCATTAGTGTGATTCCTATGGTAGTATGGGAAAGTTCAGGAAGAAAATTGGGAGCGGGAATCAGATGTGCAGGCTCAGTGGCCCGAACTCTTCTCTTCGGTGGATCAATGAGGCTTGGGAACTCGGCTCGGGGATGATCTGTAGTAAGGTGGGGAGGTTGTAAGATCCCGGTTTTTGGAAAGGTATGTTTTTTTTTGTGTTCTAGGTTAAACCCTTGCTTTTGGACTTTTAAAGGTTTCTTGAAAATATTAGAAGCATTGGGGGTGTTCCGGGGGCTCAGGGCACAGAAGAATGGAAGTCTGGGTAAAGTAGACCAAGGCGCATGGCCTGCGCACGGTCATCCAAACCGTGCGGCCTGCCCAGGCGAAACTGTGCGACCCTCCCTCCTCTGGACAGAAGCGAGCGCACGGTTTTCGCACGGTTTTCCAAACCGTGCGGACAAACCGTGTGGCCACTTAAAGTTGGGAAATTTACAAAATTGCTACTCCGCGCTTTTAAACCCCACTCGGGATTTTCCTTCCATTCCACCCTCTTCACCCTAGGGACGAACCAATTCACTCAAGAGCTCCAAGAGATCAATCTCCCTCGTTTCTAAGTCGTTTTTTGGTGTCGTTGGTTGCGGATCGAAGCTCCAGGTAAGGCTAACCTCATCCTTTCTTCTCTTTTTGGTTTAGGGTTTGTATCTCCTCCCTCTCTCGTTCTGAAGCTCAAAAACCCTATCTTTTGGGTGAGTTTTAGGTTGAAGCTCCAAAGGTTGGTCGGATCGAGGTCTAAGGACTCGATTGAGAGTGCGTTCAACCGCAATTTCGAGGTAGGTGGTCTACAAGTTATATCCCATGGTTATTTAGGGTTTTGTGCATGTTTAGTTGTGTTATTGCTTTCCTTTGGTTATGTTTTAGATAAACTTGGCATGTTTGGTAATAATTGTGTTTAAAATGGAAAATGGGAACCCTCGCGATCCCCGTGGGATGTGTTGGGATAGACTTGAACTAATTGGGTCCATCCATGGGATGTGCCGGCATTTCCCGGATTTAGGGATTGATATTAAACAAGTGACCTTGTTGTAATTAATTGTATAGCCCTTGACGAATATGTTGGCATGATTGGTTGAACTTGGAATAGAAGTTAGGTGATGCACCTAGACTTGGAAATAACCTAAGGGTTAATTAGAATGGGTTGACTGGTTGATTCATGGGAACGATGAATGGGTTAAATGGGTTAATGTGAAAACTGATTAAAAACCATAATGGGATGAATTATGGGTCTAGTGATGAATGCTTAGTGATATAGACATAACACATGGGAATTGGGTGAATGGTTAAATGATGTGAAATGGTAATGTGTTAATGGGTTAAGGCATGATGTGAATTTCCCGTGTGTTGTGAATGCTTTGTCCAAGGGGCAATGGTATGGGAGGTTGATGGTTACTTATATATATAAGCATGTGCACATGGCTTGGTAGAGTGAGGTATGACTTGAGGATCTATGCCCACGGGTCGAGCGAAGACTGATGCTCTAAAATCCACCCTAAATGCACGGGTTAGGAATAAGGACTGATGATCTATTCTCCTAAAGGTTTCATCCACCCGGACTGAGGCTTCAAGGTGAGAATATGGTTGTTATGAGGTATCCACCCGGAATGAGGCTTCGAGGTGAGAATATGGTTGCTATGAGGTATCCACCCGAACTGAGGCTTCGAGGTGAGGATATGGTTGCTATGAGGTATCCACCCGGACTGAGGCATCGAGGTGAGAATATGGTTGCTATGAGGGGGGTTAGTCCTAGTGAGATAGGATAACGATGTGTTTACCCTCTTTCATGTAGTTGTTGGACTTAGACCCATGTAACATAATGTATGTGATTAGCCCATGGAAATGTGATGAAATGGTAAGTGATGGTCAATGGTAATAAATGAATGGTAATGGAATGGCAATGGTTTTGGCTCTAATCTGGTTAATGGCACCTTAAGTAATTACTTGGAAATTATCATTCATTTCCTTTTTGCATGAACTACCTATTTGTACTGGATATTTTGTAGACACTGTTGGTGGTGACCTACTGAGTTGTACTCACACCCTGCTTGGGCCACCGCTGGGTACCCGAGAAGACTTCATGTTTTCAAGTCAGGAGAAGGGCAAGGTTCCTTGCTAGATAGTGAGTGGCATGGGTAGCACTTGGTAGAGGATCCAGACTTGGAGTCGGGACCATTTTGGGGATTTTGGCTGTTGTCCTTATTTTGGTCTTTTGTTCACTTTTGCACTTATAGTATGACACGGCATATTTAATGTTGGAATTGGTTGTTGATCAAGTTGCTTGTTTATTGATTATTTTTTCCGCTATTGGGTGTTTCTGTTGTGGCTTACTCTGATAAAAAGGGGGTATAGTCTCCCCACTTGACTACATAGACCCCTACTGCTAGTCAGCAGCCTTTGGCGTACAGGGAGGCATGCTTAAGGTCATGTAACCACCCAGCTCGGAGCACCGGTTTAGTGGCTTCCGAGTCGGAGATGTTACAAAGTGGTATCAGAGGAGGTATTTCTTCTCCTTCTCTGAGGTTTTGTTATTTGGGATTGGTAGCCAAGGGATTAGACGTGTCAGGACTTGGTAATGAGGTCGTGCTTGGGAGTATCTAACCCAGGTACGACGGAAAACCCAAGTCACCCTAGGTGGGAATTGTTATTCTTGGTTGTGTGTTGTTACAGTTGATGATATTTCACCATTGGGTGATGCACATGTGGTTTGATGTGACTGTTTCATGATATTTGGATCGTGTCCTTAACAGCACGAGGATTTGCATTCATACATCATTTTTAGGCACCTAGGGAGATAGGTGACATGCAATGTGTTGGGCACACGCACGGGGTGGGTGTGTGAGGCAGGAAAGTAGGGTGCATCATGCATTTCATGAAACCAAGAAATAATGAGAAGAATGAAATAAAAACAAGTGGGTAAATGATGTTTAATGAATGTAAGGGTTTGAAATGAAGTGGAAAATGTTTTGTAAAGTGTTGTGTGAGTTTGGTGATAGTGCATGGTTGCTTACTCCATGGACCGCGGTTGGGATTTTAGGGGCGGTGAATTTGAGGTGTTAATATTGTTGAATTAAGATATAAAAGTCGGTTGTTGTGGCTCATAGGGATTCCTTTGTGATGAAGTCGTGAAAGTTTTATGGTATGCGTTATAAATCTCGTGCTTGGCATTGTAGAGAGATGCTGCCACGACGTCGGTTGCCAGTTGGGCAATGGGAGGATGTTGTTGAGAACACTCCTCCAGTAGAAGAGAAAGAAAATGCAGTGATCAATGAAGGTAGGGAATACCATTTCCGAGAGAACTTGGCTCGCCTTATGCAAATGATGGATCGAGACCCAGGGCGGGTTGCACCGAGTATGTTTGAGCTGACCAGGAAATTCCAGCTGCAGCACCCTTCGACTTTCACCGAAGAGGGTGGGACATAGGCAGCAGGGTTTTGGTTAGAGTATGTCCAGACGATATTGGATCATCTGGAGACCCCTGTCAAAAAGCGATTAAAGTTGTCCGTTTACATGTTGCGGGGCCAGGCTAGGTGTTGGTGGGACATTCAGGCTCAAACCGAGCAGGCTGAGGGGATGTCATGGAAGGTTTTTCGAGGAGAAGTTTCTGAATCATTTCTACCCAAAGACTTTGAGGCAAGGGCGGGATGCAGAGTTTATGAGCCTGACTCAGGGATCGATGTCGGTGATGGACTGTGCTAGTCGCTTCACTGATCTGCGACGCTTCGTCCCAATGTTAGCCGGGGATGAGGCAGCAGTAGCAAGGCATTTCCATGATGGGATGAGACATGAGATTAGGTCTCAAGTAAATATATTTCTCTTGAAGAGGTTTGCAGAGGTGATGGATCAAGCACTCATCTCTGAAGGGAACCTGAAGGGAGCTTCAGGTGGTGGTCTTGTCATGCCAGCTGGGCGGACAAGTGGTGCATCTTCCGAAGGTGGAAAGCATCGTTTGGAAAGTTTCTAGCAAAGTGATCAGAAGATAGGGTCATCCTCTCAGAGTGGGAATCAGGTGTTCTTCTATCAGTGCGGTAAGCTGGGGAATATGCGTGTTCAGTTTCCTCGACCTCCAGTTGAGTGTCGTTTGTGTGGTAGGATGGGACACGTGCAGAGGTTCTGTAGGAATCCTCAGCAGGCAAGGGAGCATGATGGTGGAAAGCAGATACCAGATATGAGAAGAGGATCAGTTGCCCCATATCAGGCAGGCAGTTGGAGATCCACGGGTCGTACTGGCAGGGGCGGTGGACGTGGAACTCTAGGGCAAGATCGCTCATGCCAGTAGGGCAGTGTGGCATAGAGTACTCAGGTTGGGGCCCAGGGTAGAGGGGCAGGTTAGCTTCAGGCAGTTCAGTTTGCACCTGGTGATGGCGAAGCCAGACCGTCAACTGTTCGAGGTACGATCCTTGATGAATATGTTGGCATGATTGGTTGAACTTGGAATAGAAGTTAGGTGATGCGCCTAGACTTGGAAATAACCTGAGGGTTAATTGGAATGGGTTGACTGGTTGATTCATGGGAATGATGAATGGGTTAAATGGGTTAATGTGTAAACTGATTAAAGACCATAATGGGATGAATTATGGGTCTAGTGATTAATGCTTAGTGAGATAGGCATAACACATGGGAATTGGGTGAATGGTTAAATGATGTGAAATGGTAATGTGTTAATGGGTTAAGGCATGATGTGAATTTCCCGTGTGTTGTGAGTGCTTTGTCCAAGGGGAAATGGTATGGGAGGTTGATGGTTACTTGTATATATAAGCATGTGCACATGGATTGGTAGAGTGGGGTATGACTTGAGGATCTATGCCCACGGGTCGAGCGAAGACTGATGCTCTAAACTCCACCCTAAATGCACGGGTTAGGAATGAGGACTGATGATCTATTATCCTAACGGTTGCATCCACCCGGACTGAGTCTTCGAGGTGAGAATATGGTTTCTATGAGGTATCCACTCGGACTAAGGCTTCGAGGTGAGAATATGGTTGCTATGAGGTATCCACCCGGACTGAGGATTCGAGGTGAGAATATGGTTACTATGAGGGGGGTTAGTCCTAGTGAGATAGGATAATGATGTGTTTACCCTCTTGCATGTAGTTTTTGGCCTTAGACCCATGTAACGTAATGTATGTGATTAGCCCATGGAAATGTGATGAAATGGTAAGTGATGGTCAATGGTAATAAATGAATGGTAATGGAATGACAATGGTTTTGGCTCTTAACTGGTTAATGACACCTTAAGTAATTACTTGAAAATTATCATTCATTTCCTTTTTGCATGCACTACCTATTTGTACTGGATATTTTGTAGACACCGTTGGTGGTGGCCTACTGAGTTGTACTCACACCCTGCTCGGGCCGTCGTTGGGTACCCGAGTAGACTTCATGTTTGTAGGTCAGGAGAAGGGCAAGGGTCCTTGCTAGATAGTGAGTGGCATGGGTAGCACTTGGTGGAGGATCCACACTTAGAGTCGGGACCATTTTGGAGATTTTGGTTGTTGTCCTTATTTTGGGCTTTTGTTCACTTTTGCACTTGTAGTATGACATGACATATTTAATGTTGGAATTGGTTGTTGCTCAAGTTGCTTGTTTATTGATTATTGTTTCTGCTATTGGGTGTTTCTGTTGTGGATTACTCTAATAAAAAGGGGGTATAGTCGCCCCACTTGACTACATAGACCCCTGCTGCTAGTCGGCAGCCTTTGGCGTACGGGGAGGCGTGCTTAAGGTCATGTAACCACCCGGCTCAGAGCATCGGTTTAGTGGCTTCCGGGTTGGGGACGTTACATTGATTCACCCAAGTCCTAACAAAAAGACTTTAAACTAAATAGTATCTCTCATCATTGCTGCATGATGTTAAACTGCAAGTCATATGTCCTTTTTGAATGATGTTAAATTGCACGGGTTTCTTATAACTATGTACGGCTTGATTCTCATCTATCAATGAGATACACAAGGATTCCTCATTCCTATATCTTGGCCCAGCCACAGTATGATATAAAAAACCTATGTACTACTCTAAAATCCCTCTATATAGTGAGAGGAACCATTTTTGTTCATTGTTTCTCACAACGAGCATAGCTCATGTGAGATTAGGAGTTCGAAAAATGGCTTCCACACATGAACATGGCATATTAGTTTTTTACAATCTCATTTTGGTCCTAAATGAAAGACCTTAAAAGGAATTCCATGATTCATCACTGTATGACATTAAGCTGCACAATTAATGTCCCCTACACGACATAAAAATGCAACTCATGTGGACCCTGCTCAAGAGGACCACTGCAGTTGGTGTTGGTCTCCTACCACACCTCCAACTAATCTATTCCTTTTCATGTAAGTGATCCCACGTCCTTACCACATAATGTTAAAATGAATAGTTCATCAAGAACTATGTGTGACTTGATTCTCATTTTCACAAGATATGTAGCGACACCCAGACTTCCATCCTCGAGCACAGCCGCAGCATCACCACATTTTCACATTGGTCCATCTTCGTCCTTCCTACATGAAATTAAAATGCACAGTTCCTTAAGAAAAATGTGTGGCTTGATTTCTATCATCACATGATATGTAGTGATGGCCAGATCTCCAATTCTGGGCCTAGATGCAACAATCGATGGAAATAATCCCCACCTCTGCATATTGGTCAGACCTATGCAGAGTGTTTCCCAGTCAAGAACAATGTGTGACATGATTCCTGTCCTCATAGTATATGTAGCGATGTCTAGATTTCCAACAATGGGCCCAGTCATAAAAAATCAATAAAAACATGCCCTCCTATTTGCGTACGAGTCATACCAGTGCAGGGAGCATCATTAAGAACTATGTGTGGCTTGATTCCTCGTCACCCTGAGATATCACTACTACAAACACGACCTTTATCAGCGCTAAAAATGGCCTTTATCAGTGCTAGAAAAGCGCTGATAAAGCCAACGTAGATAAAGGGGGGGTCCCCTTTATCAGCGCTCCGAAAAGCGCTGATATAGGACTCTTTTATCAGCGCTCAAAAAAAGCGCTGATAAAAGTACCCCTTTATCAGCGCTTTTTTTAGCGCTGATAAAGGGGTCCTATATCAGCGCTTCCTTTATCAGCGCTTTCGTTTTAGCGCTGATAAAGGGGTCCTATATCAGCGCTTCCTTTGTCAGCGCTTTTAAAAAAGCGCTGATAAAAGTTAAAAAAATTTAAAAAAATTTAAAAATACTGCCAATCGGGGGGGCTTTTATAGCGCTTGAACCCCCCCTTTTACAGCGCTTTTTGGCCCTATACAACACCCCACGCACCCCCCTCCACCCTTTAACAGCGTTTGCTCCAATATTCCCCATGCGCGTGCACCCCTACCTCCACCAGGATTTGAACTCGAGACCTCCCCCTGCGCGCCTAAGCCCTTACCACTACTCTATTTTGATTTGGTTTCCAATTCATGATATCTCTATATATATATATTTATATATTTAGTTATATTTATTCGTATAGTAATATATATTTATATTAATATATATATATAGTTATATTATAATATATAGTTATATAGTTATATTATAATATATAGTTATATAGTTATATTATAATATATATAGTAATATTAATATATATATAGTGGTATTAATATATATCTATATTTATATATATATATAGTTATATTTATTCGTATAGTAATATATATTTATATTAATATATATATATAGTTATATTAACATATATATAGTTATATTAACATATATATAGTTATATTAACATATATATAGTTATATTAACATATATATAGTTATATGAATATATATGAATATATATTTATATAGTTATATTAATATATATATAGTGATATTAATATATATATTTATGGTGATATTAATATATATATTTATAGTAATACTAATATATATATATGTAGTTATATTAATATATATATAGTTATCAGATTAATATATATATAGTTAGATTAATATATATATATAGTTAGATTAATATATAGGTATATAAATATTCATATATTGGTATTTTAAATAAAATGGATGTTAGTTATTATTTAGATAAAGCTAATATATTTTATATGTAAATATATTTTATTATTTATATTTATAATTAAATTTTTAGGTGTGAATATTTAAAAAATATGAATATATTGTTATATATTTGATTATAAATAGCAGTGCATTATAAAAAATGATGAAATTTCAAAGACATAATATCAATATGAATGTAATACCTTGGAATAAATTCATACCCCACCAAAAAAAATCCAATAATACCCCCTTAAACGAGGTTGAAAATCCACAAAATGTTAAAAAATCGGGGTACCCCGACTAAAAACTCAGTTTTGGAGGCCTTCTGGGCCTCTTTTGGCCTCTAAAATCACTTGACTGGGGTCCTCCCGAGTCACAGCGACGTAGAGCTCGTCGCAGGCTTCGATTTGATATGTGGTAGAGTTCAAACGGACACCCGGATCAAAAGTTATGGCCGTTTGAAGTTTGAGTTGCGTTTTCAACATATTTTGGATCTTTTTTTAATTTTTTTAATTTTTTTAGTCCTCAAATTGTTATTAAATGACTATTACTCCATAATGATTATCAAAATATTAATTAAAAATATTTTTTTTAATTTTTTAAGAAGTCATTTTCACTAAATATCTTATATATTAAGTATAATAAGTGTAAATGTACATTTATACTTATCTAAAATATATTTAAAAATTATATATTATATTTATATAACAATATAACTATATTTATATATTAATATATTAATATATGTTAATTTTTTTTTTGAAGCCGACCCTTTATCAGCGCTAAAAAAAGCGCTGATAAAGGCCCCCCTTTATCAGCGCTACTAAGCAAGCGCTGATAAAGGGGGGGCGCTGCGAAAAACTGTTTTTGTGGTATATATGTAGTGACACCCATAATATCATTCATGGTCCCAACCAAAATACCACCATTTCACATTGAGGGACCCATGTCCTCACCACAAGACATTAAAATGCACAACCCCTCAGAACTATGTGTGGTTTCATTCTCATTTTCATGAGATACGTAGTGACACCTGGACTTCCACCCCTGGGCCCAAATATAACATTTCCATTTATTAATGTTGATTCACCTTCGTCCTTATCATATGATGTTAAACTGTATGAGATTTCAGGAACTATGTGTGACTTGATTCACCATCACCATTGAATACATGTTGACACCCATAATTCAATTCATGGTCACAGCCGCAATACCACTACATGTCGGTTCCCACATCCTTACCGAATGACGTTATACTGCAAGGAAAACATCCTGGTTGCATGACATTAAAACTACATAATAAATATGTTCTTACCGCATGATGTTAAACTGCACGGGAAATGTCTCCACTACATGATGATAGGTTGTGCATGTAACTGTTGGATTGGTGTTGCCCGATCCGGTTGGGCCGAATGCTTTTGTCCCGCCACTGTAGCGGAGCTGACCGACCGACACCGACAGGCACTGTAGCGGTGCGGACTTCGGGGTCAACTTTACTGTAGCGCTTTTGACAAAACCAGTCGTCGTTCACTGTAGCGACGCAGACCACTTTTCGAACAGTGATCGTCTTCTCCATTGTTTTATAGCCCATTTCGGGCTAGGGTTTCATGATCAAAAAAAATCCTCTGTAATTTTGTGCTTCCGACTCATAGTGAAATTCTGTCGCTCCCGTGGACGTAGGGATTTTTCCCGAACCACGTAAATCGTTGTGTCCTTTGCTTTCTTTCTTTCGTTTTTTTCCTCGTTCCTGTCGTTGTGTCTCCCGACGATTCCGCAACAGTAACACCCCGAGATTTTATGGACATTTTTTTCTAATGAATTAAAATTTTCATTTTACAATGCACTAAGTCAAAGATTCATTTCACGCAACACTGACTCGTCATACGTTACATGTAACACTGAGTTGGTGTATGATACACACAACACTAAGTTGCGCGTATGATACACGCAACACTGAGTTCACGTACGATACACGCAACACTGAGTTTCTACGAAACATCATTTTTTGTTTAAATAAGATAATCATAACCTAGTCATTAAACATAGTTATTGGAATAGTATTAACTACTTTTCAAATATTTTCTATAATTGTTTTATATAAATAAAACATATTGATAATGAAAGATCTTATTTTTGGTAGTCCTTCTGTGTCTAAAAGTACTATTTTTAATATACTTCTAATAAAATTAATTTTAGAAAAATTTTCAAATTTAATTTTATAAAATAAACCTCATTTTTCAATTTAGAATGCCAAAATTATATTAGGGTGAAATTTTGAGATTTTTATGAGATAACTTCATTTTTTGATGAATAGTGAAAAATACTGGTTTTTAATTCAAAACTATTTTTTAATTCAATTTGTTTATAAAGATAAAATATATTTTAATATGATTTAAAAGTTGAATTATATAATATTTTTATCTAAGTAATCCATTGTTGGTCATTAGAACCATTTACACATTTAAATTGGACTTAAAGACTTTACAATTTTTTGATTCTTTTTAATATAAAAACCCATAGTCTCGTCCGGACATTAAGACCTTATTCAGTGGAGGATGGAGTCACCCATGATTGTCCTGGAGAACGTGCCGCACGCGCATCCAATTTTTAAAATTTCTCCGCCCATCTTCCCGCCCTTGCCGGCTTCTTCTTCATCTGCAATCCTGGTGGCGTCGGACCCTATTCCTTCATCAGATCTGCCGCCGTCCTCATCTCTTCCAGTTCCAGGGGATCACAACCCTCCAGCTTCGTTCAAGGAAATCTTATCGGGACTGCCCGCGAAGGTTTTTCCTTGCCAGACGTCGTCCGGTTCTTCTTGCTTATCCCCGATCCCAGAGATTCCGTTTGGGGATCTACGCTCTTCATTAGTGGATGGTTCTCCTGCTCTGGATTTCTCCCCCAACGCATTTGGGGTGGCTGTGGATTTTCATCGATAGACTTTAGTGGCCATGTTTGGGGATGATAAACCGCCTCTTCCAATTGTTCAGACTTTCGTCGCCTCCTGGAATTTGGGTGCTCTCGATCCTCAATAGAAAGGCGTTCTGCATCGTTCTTGATTCCTGGAAGGATTTCGAGAATGCATGGTCCCAAAGTCCCTGCTCTCTTGGAAAATGGAGGTTAACCTCTTCTGGTGGACGATGGATTCTCATTTCGGACGGGATTCTTCATAAGCAGCGGTCTGGATTAATTTACCAGGTCTCCCGCTTCTCTTTCATAATCATGGTTTTCTGCGTGGTATTGGTAATATCGTTGGTTCCTTCCTCCGCGCGGATGAACATACTCGTTACCTTCAATATGCAGGGGTAGCGCGTATATATGTTGAACTTGATCTGTCTCGCCCTCTACCGGCTCGTATTCTTCTTCGACTGGGAGACTCAGTTTCATGGTGGAAACCTCTGATCCTCCTCTCCCCAGCGCGCTTCTACACAGAATTTTTGTCTTCAGGGTCACTCCCTTCCCGTCTGTAGAAAGCGTTAGTCCAGACCGGATATACAACCCCCGGTGCGTTCTTAGTCTTCTGATCAGATCTTGGCTCCGTTAAAAATGTTACCTCCACCAGAAAAAACAACGACCCCCATTTCTGTAGAGATGGCGCTCACGCTCCTTCAGACTTCTGCTCCAGATCTTCAGGATGAATGTGGCTGTTCTCCCTCTCCATTAGTACCACCAGGTCCACCTTCCACCGTTCCAGTCGAGGTGACTACGGTGACCTTCCCTATACCCGTTCCTACTGATATCCTGACTGAAGTAGGCTGTCCCCAACCAGAGTCTACACTGGTTGCATGCACACATATGGTTACTTTTCATCCAGAACCTGTTACTGATAACAGTTTGGAAGTACCATCAGTTCGGTTGGATCCCTATTCTCCTACCACTAGTACTATGAAGGCTGGCCTTGGAGGAGGAAAGGAGGTCGTTTCTCTGGAGGCAGTTTCCTTTATCCTGAAACATTCAGGCACTCCTCCTATTCAGATATCGAATGGGTTCAGTGTTCTATCCAATGTGGAATCGGATAAGAAAGTAGTTCAATCTCCTCCTCCGAGCAGAGCTTGTACCAAAGGCCGTGCAAAATGGGAGCAGGATGTCACGGGCTGAGCGTCTCAGCACAGCAGTTCGCCCGTGCGGCACCCCAGCCCCTCCAAGGCGGGCGGGGTTCAGCCATCCAGCTCTTCATATGTGAGGTTCACTGGTTTCGTCCTGCCATGAACTCATCAGGAGAGTGGCCCCAACTCCCAACCAGTGGTGTCAAGGTTGACACGCACCATCATCCTCTTTGTCGGGGCGACTCCCATCTCTTAGATATGGACTAACCAGATGAACCGCAGCTTTGATGTTCTTGCTGGTGTGGGACAGGACCCCCATGATTGGGTCGTGACATTCTCCCACCACCATTCCATGCACGCCCTCGTGCATGCAGGATCGTGGCCTTCTGTGTGTCCGCGACTGCTTCCAACTAACCGGTTACCAAGCATGGCCTCAGGGGACGCTCCTTCCTTGTCGTTGGCATCAATGGCCCACCCACTCTCTGGGTCGCAAACCACCGTGGTCCACCCTCTCTCTCAGGGTCGAAAACCACCTCCACGAGACCCACCCTTCATAGTGACGTCTCTGCCTCGGACATCTCGCAAGCGCGACCTTCTACGTCGTGTCATCTCCGCATGACACCCCGGGACTCCGCTCCCACCACCAAGGTCCATCCGGCAGCATTCCGCAACACCACGAGGCACATTCCCTCTGATACCACTTGTCACGGGCTGAGCGTCTCAGCACAGCAGTTCGCCCGTGCGGCACCCCAGCCCCCTCCAAGGCGGGCGGGGTTCAGCCATCCAGCTCTTCATATGCGAGGTTCACTGGTTTCGTCCTGCCATGGACTCATCAGGAGAGTGGCCACAACTCCCAACCAGTGGTGTCAAGGTTGACACGCACCATCATCCTCTTTGTCGGGGCGACTCCCATCTCTTAGATAGGGACTAACCAGATGAACCGCAGCTTTGATGTTCTTGCTGGTGTGGGACAGGACCCCCATGATTGGGTCGTGACAAGGAGCTCCTTTCTTCCAAGGTTATGAGGCATGTGTCACGGGGGGCCAAATCCCCACAGGTTCTCTTCCAATGATATCTTTTCTCATATGGAAGTCTCGGGGTTTAGGTTCCCTAGTGAATCTTGATTTCATTTCTTCAGAACTTCGTCGTCGTAAAGCTCTGTTCTTGAGCACAAATGATAGTCCGAGACTATTAATAATTTCATTGCCAAACTTGGTATCCGTAATTGCATGGGGAGCCTGAAAACAATCACATTTGGATTTTCTGGAACAATTTGATCACAGTGGAGAAAGTGGTTGTATCCGATCAACATCTTTCTATAAAGGTCAGCTTGGATAATTCCAGTTTTATCATATCCTTTGTTTATGCGAAGTGCAGTGCGAGAGATAGAGAACTTCTCTGGAAGGAGCTTGACAATCTTGATACGGGTGACATGGCTTGGCTTATTGGTGGTGATTTCAACGTCATTATGGATCCGTCTAAGAAGAAGGGAGGAGGGGTTTATCCGTGGAAGGACTGACAAGATTTTGTATGCTTCGCAGCCCGTAACGACCTTCTTGACATGGGGTACATAAGTGATAATTTCACATGGTGCAATCACCAGAAGGGGGATCATCGTAGGTGGTGTCGTTTGGATCGTTGTCTGGATAACATTCAAGCCATTTCATCCTTTCCTAATGCGAAAATTAAACACCTTGTTAGGGATTTATCTGATCGTTCTCTTTTGTGCATTAGCCTGGGTGACAATTCTGTATGGAACAATCTTTTCTTCTATTCAGGGCGGTGGACAGTTGACCCTAGCTATCATGTTGTGGTTCAGTCTTCATGGGGTAAATTTATGAATGAAAGATATTGGTTCGGGCTTCATAACAAGATTCAACGCTTCAAAGGAGACCTCATTATTTTGGAGGCCAACATACCCTCTCATTTTCAGGACATTGATGCTCTTAAGGGGGATATTGAACAAGCTGAGAGGAATCTAGAATCACATTGGAATGATGACATTTTCAGTAATTTGATCAACATGATGTCTCATCTTTCTAAAGTGCTTCTTAAACAAGAAAGAACTTTTAGAGGGAGATCCAGAGTGACTTGGCTCAGAGAGGGAGATCATAATACTGCCTTCTTCCAGGCATGCATACGAGAGCGGAAAAGACACATTTCTTCAAACATATTTCTCAAGGATGGTTTCTTTTCTTCCAACCCACCTCATTTTTTTTCATTACTTGCTGGTGTTAATCCTTGCACGCACGATGGTTATCCTACGTGGCCCACTGATTTCTTTGGAAACCTACATCATTGTGTATCAACTGATTCAAATGGTATTCTAGAGGGAATACTAGATGAGAGGGAGTGAGGGAGGCTGTCTCTTCCTTGAATTCTGGATGTGCCCTGGGTCCATATGGTTACTCAGGGTCTTTCTATATTAATTCGTGGGACATTGTTAAAAATGAACTTGTGGAAATCATTCAGCATTTCTTATGTGGTGGAAGTCTTCTTAGAGTGTCTTTTTCCACTTCTTTCATCCTCCTTTCGAAGGTCAATAATCCTTCCTCGCTCAAGCAGTTTCATCCAATTAGCATGTACAACATTTCTTATAAATTACTTACTTTGATTATCAACAAGCGATTATCCATACACCTGCTGAAATGGATATCTGAGGAATAATAGGGTTTCATTCGTGGAAGATCTACTCAAGTTTCCATTTCCATTGCTCATGAAATGATAAGTGATATTAATAAGAAGGTCGTTGGGTCCAACATTGCTATCAAGTTGGATATGGACCAGGCATATGATATGATGGAGTGGTGTTTCAAAATCAATGTTATGCGAGGTCTGGGATTTTCGGAGAAAGTTATTGATCTTATTTTCAGGTGCATAATTTCTCCCTGGTTTTCTATTACCTTCATGGGGAGAAGCTATGGTTTCTTCAAATCAGTCTGGGGGCTAAGGCAAGGAGATCCTATTTCTCCCACTATCTTTATCATGGCTCAAGACTCTTTTAGCATATATTTTTACAAGAAGATTGATGATGGATGTCTGAGACCCTTTCGGTGCAATCCTAATATCAGGGGACCCTCTCGTCTTTTCTTTGCAGATGATATCTTTCTCTTCCTTGATGGAAATATCAGAAATATTCATGAGCTTGACCGTATTCTTGCTGGATATTGCCATTAGAGTTGCAAATCCATCAACCGGGAAAAGAGTAGTGTTTATTTATCAAAATCATGTTCAGAATCAAGGGGAAAAGAATTGTTGATAAACTGGGAGTCTAAAAAATATCATTTCCCATGCAATATTTGGGAGCACCTATTTCTCTGGGTGGAGTTAGAATTCAACATTTTGATACACTTGTTGATAAAATTACCATTCGTATTCTTAACTGTAAGAATAGATTTCTCCCTTTTGGCGGTCGCACCACCCTGGTTAACAACGTCATTCTTCAATTCCTATGCATGCCTTTCCCTCTCTCATTGCTCCTAAAGTTTTCCTAAGGAAAATTGAAAAACTTATTACCGCCTTCATTTGGGATGCGCATGGTGAAGGCAAGCATCATTGGGCTTCATGGCATGGTATGGCTTGTGAAATTGAAGGTGGAAGCATCGATCTTAGAAGTGTCACTTGAGCAGCCTCCAAGCCAGATTAGCATGGGACTTTATAGAAGGTACATCACTGTGGGAAAAACTTATTTCTAATAAATATGGGACAGTTTGTAATGGAACAGCAAGAAGGAGTCCCAATCTATGGAATTCGATTCGCAAACACTTAACTGCTCTCCAACTTCACTCACGTTGGGTCATTGGCTGAGGTTCCATTAACTGTTGGAATGAAAATTGGGAGGGAAATATTCTGGCTTTTCCGGGCTTTCCAATACCTAATATTTCTTTCTATCAAGAAAGTACCTATCCTTTGTTATCAGTACGACTCTTAATCAACAGCAGTATGATGTCTTCAATAATGTCTTAATCTGTTCGGAGAATGATGGATTGGTTTTCACAAGATCATCCTCTAGGTATTTATCGACCAAGGAATACAGGTGCATCATGCATGGGGAATACATCTTTGATGTATGGGGCAACACTCTGTGGAACAAGGAAATCCCGACTAAGTTTAATTTTTTGTTATGGCAGGTGCATAACCAAGCCTTACCTACAGATGAGATAGTTCACTAGAGAGGTGTTTCTTTGGCATCCCAGTGTATCTAATGTCTTCTTCCTCCCGAAGAGACCTTGGATCATATTTTCTTCGACGGTGACTGGTCGTCCATGGTGTGGCATGCTTTTCATGAATACAGTGGAATGTTTGGATTGCAATATCCTAACAATGGATTCCTTCAACATTGGTTCCACGACTCCACTGATAATCCCCATGAACGCAAGGCGTGAGCTCTCCTCCTGGCTGCCGGATGTTGGACCCCATGGAATGCTCAGAATAACGGGCGGCATGAAGGGTTTTTTTATTCTCGTATGGGTGTGATGATTAAAGATCACACCTTAGAAATTGAATTGGATTCTTTTCTCAAGCAACGAGAATCCTCGCCTTCACTGTGATGCCTCCTGCATGGTAAGATTAATTAGGACACGGGTCACAACCCCCTATTACATGGCAATTAGATTCAATGGTATCCTCCTGATAATTGTTTTAAATTAAATATTGATGGTTCATGTATCAAGGATATTATGAGAGGGGTGGAATTGTTCGTAAACGGGCTGATTCTGTTACTCTTGCTTTCAGTGCTACTTTTGGCAGTGGTGACTCTCTTTTTGCAGAAACTCTGTCAATGCTTAAGGGATTGGAAGAGTGTCTTTCCCGTGATATTATGCCGGAAGGGGTGGAAACTGACTCATCTATCCTTCATGGATCTTTGAAAGGGACCATCTCAATACCTTGGGCTATCACATATCTAGTGTTGAGATGCAAGAGCATATTATCCAATGGCATTGCTATTACTCATACTTGGCATGTGGGTAATATGGTGGCGGACTTCCTGGCCTCCAATGGATCTCTGGACAACTCAATTATCACTTTTAATACAACTGGTTCCCTTCCCCCAGAGTGTGTTAATCTTGTTAAAGTTGATGCTCTTGGGCATCATTATTTTAGACCCATGTGATGTTTTTAGGCTATTCCCCTTTTCAATAAAATTCCATAATGTTGGATGGATCGTCCCGATAGTGGGATTATTTTTAAATTAATTTCTGCCACTTCTATGATTAGAATTTGGAAAAATGGTTTCCATATTTGGAATCAGAATAATTTATAATGTCAAATAAGGTCAAGTTTTTTTTGACCAAAATGATTTGTAAAAGTGATTAAAATTAATCACAACGGTTAAGGCTAAATTGTGCTTAATTAAGGACTAAACCTTAACATTAAGGGCCCAAACAACCTAGAAACATGTCCAAGACCCATTGGATATCCATATTTAGACCCTATAATCAATTGGATTGACCTTGGTCTATTATTTGATCCACTTTCAACATGAAAAATGTGGGTGGAATTCTCTGTTCAAATATTTACAAGAGTGTCACTCCTCCACTAAAAAAGGACACCACCTCTAACCATTCCTCAGGCCTCTAAATCCTTTTTAAGTTCATCCAATATTTGCCCAAGTAGCCTCCCAACAATCCTCCCTTATAGCTTGAAGCCTCCCTTTGGTTGGAATGCTTCTCAAGGAATACTTTTGGCATAAACCAAAAGGAGTTACCCAATTAAGAGGTAACATCTTCTCTCAAGCTCTTTTACTTTATTTTTCTTCTTCACCCCCTCCACTCACTTTATTCCATTCTTGTGTGAAAAAAAAGTATCCTATATATACTAGGATCTTTTTATGAAAATATTTCAACCAACACTTACACAAACCTCCATCCAATGGATATCTAACATTCTTTTTCTATGTACGGTGAACTACTGCCTCACAAAATGATGATTGTTCATTTTTCATTTACCACCTATCATGGTGGACATTATGATGGAAACTCTATTTATATATGTCATATATTATATTTATAATTTATTCAATCTTCTATATTCCTTTTACAAAACACATCTATTTACCTTCCATTTGGTGTTAATATGATAATCTCGTTTGAGAAAGTGTGGACTACCGCCCCTTCAAAGTGATGTGATTCGTTCACACACCACGTGGAATGTATTAAGGATGGGTTCAGTGAACTTATATAATATATTTGATATAGTAATATTATGGATGTAGGGAATAGTTGACCAAGGGAATATTCTAAGGCACAAGAACGCGCAACACGCGGTGTATTCTTTTTCAAATTTTCTGACCATTGCGGCCTCTCTCTCCGGCCCTCCGCCGCCTCCCTCCACTTCATCGTCCAACATTCCTGGCTCCTCCTATAGACTCGCGACATCAGATCCCCCCTTCTGATTCTGTGTGCTTTGTCGGCCTCTCCGACACTGGGCCTCCCTGAGCCCCCCTGCTCCTCTGGTCGCCCCTTCGCCTCCTTATGCTTTCCTCTACCCCGCTGGCCCCGCCCCAGGTCCCCGTCTCTCCTTCAGGGATGCCCTTTGTGACCAACCTTCTTCTTCCTCTCAACCCTGCTTCTAGCCAGTGTCCTTGTCAATGCCTTGTCCTTCGCGCGAGGGTTCTTGGGTCTCTCTGGATGTCCCTGCGGCGGCCTTCGAGGAGGCTTCGGCTTGGTTAAAATGGAAGTTGGTCGCCCACTTCGGCGCCGCTAATCCTCCTCTCCTTGTTTTTCAACACTTTGTATCCTCTTGGGGTCTCCGCCACCTGGAGATTATCTCTGTGATCCACAGGCTCTCCTTCTGCGTTGTGCTTGACTCACAAGTTGACTTCATCCAGGCATGGTGTAGGGCCCCCTGTTCTGTGGGTCATTGGGGATTCAGCTTGTCCCATTGGTCTATAGATGTCGACAGAGGCAAAGAAAGCTCGGTAGCAGCGGTGTGGATTGGCCTCCCGGGCCTCCCTCCACCTTTCCAGAATGAAGGCCTCCTTAGGTCCATTGGGGACTCCCTCGACAGCTTCCTGTGCTCGGATGTCTGGACCAGTGGATGTGCGAATACCTTGGTGTCCTGCATTTGTGTGGAACTGGATCTCACTCTTCTGGTACTGGAAATAGTCGACCTACGGGTGCAGGATGCCTTCATATGGTCCCAAGCTATATCGTATATGGTATTCCCGAGGTTCTGCCTGCATTTCCTCCTTCAGGGTCACTCTATGCAGAGTTTTCGTCGTCAGCGTCATGTTGGGGGTCGTCGGCCTGCCCATGCTGCTGCTGCTAGAGATGCTCACTAGGCTCCTCCTAGTGGGGAGGTGGAGATGTCTTCGACTCCTGATGCTGCTCCTTTGGCTCCCCCCTAGGTCATGTTCTGACGATTCCCCCAAGCCCTACGCCGGTAGATGATCAGAGGCCATGCTGGGAGATCATCCCCTACTCTCCAATGAAGCGGTCCCTAGCCCTGGCTGCCTTCGACCCCCCCTCCCTTCTCCACTTTGATCAAGTTTCAGGGGTTATAAGTGCAAAAAGTATGAAAATTCCTCTCCCCCCCTGCTCCCTTGGCTTTTACCCTATTGATCTAATCCTACCCTAGAGTTCTGTTGTTGGGGATGAGATCCCTACCGAGACAGCTCCCTTGAATTTGGTCTATCTGCATGAGGGGACCTCTCCTCCTTCCTGCCATCCTCAGTTCTCTGTATGTTCCTCCTTCCCTCCAAAAGGATCAATGGAGGGATTGTATTCCTCCCCAGGAATTAGGGGGGGGGAGCCTTCCATGCACCACACCTCAGTTTCTACCCCGATTTCGTTTGTATCTAAGGTTAACAAAGTTTTTACCAGGTCACAGTCCAGGAAACTAAAGGTGAAGTTCTCTTCCCACTTCGAGATGACTATGATATCTGGAACCAATCCCAGAGCACTATTTTCCCTATGATATGAGTCCTTATTTGGAACGCCTGTGGTATAGGATCTCGGGTCAAAACAAACTTCTTGGCCTCGAAGATTATTAAGCACAAGGCTTCTATGGTTTCCATTCTTGAAAACAAACAACAACTGAGCAGGATCAGCAGCTTTGCCAGGAAACTCAAAATGCATGGCTTCATGCATGAAGACCCTTCCAACTAACACATTTGGATCTTCTGGCACAATAGCCTCTCGGTAGACTTCACCCAGGCCGATGACCAATTCATCACAGTGAAAGCGACTCAGGGAACCCATACCTTCTTTGCATATTTTATCTACAGGAGTTGAAATCCTTAATAGAGGGTGTTCCTTTGGAACGATCTTACTGTGTTTTACCCTGGTAAAATTCTATGGATTGTAGGGGGTGATTTTAACATCATCGCGAACCCAAAGGAGAGAAATGGAAGATTCCTTTTCCCAGGAAAGCTAGCCAGGACTTCACTCTGTTCATGGAGGGTAGAGGCCTCATGGATCTCAGATTCTCCAGCGACAACTTCACGTGGCGTAACAACCAACAGGGGAATCGTCTCTCTTAGAGCCATCTGGATAGGTTTTTGGATAACATGCAATCCATCCCTGCGTTTTTCGATGCTAGGGTGACTCACCTTGTGCGGGGATTATCATACCACTCCTCACTGCTGATCTTCTTATCTTCCAGGCATGATCATCATCGACAGTTTCACTACTACCGACACTGGGACAAAATTCCAGGCTTCTGGGATCTGGTTATAAACTCCTGGCTTTCCCCATCCCAAGGACACACATGGATTTCCCTCCACAATAAACTATGAAACCTCAGGTCGAGCCTTCAGGTGTGGTCAAGGGACTTTCCTCACTCAGATGGTGACTTGGAGTCCATCATGAAAGAAGTTGATCGTCTTGAAAGAAGTCTCGATGAGTCTTGGGACGACCACGTTTTTGAGGTCATGCATAGTAGGAAGGATCTTCTGGAGGACATGCTTCTAAGGAAGGAGCACCTGGCTAGGGATGAGGCGAGGGTTAGGTGGCTTCGGGAGGGGGATAGGAACATCGCTTACTTCCATGCCTGTATCAAGGAGAGAAGGCATTCTAAACTGAACATTCTGCTGGAAGACGACACCTACATTGATGACAAGGATGTGGTGGGTGGTATGGCCAACTCATTTTTCAGGGACCTCCTGGCTGGCCCCAACAACCTATCATAGGATGGCTACTTGGGTGATAACGTGAGGCTCTTTGAGGTGATCCCCTATAACTTCTCGGCCCGGGACAATGATCTCATGGAATCTATCCCCCAAGAACAAGAGATCCGAGAATCCATGCTCAACCTTAATCCTGATAGTGTGGAAGGTCCCGACAGCTTCTTGGGTTCATTTTATAGATCTGCGTGGGAGACGGTGAAGGGTGATCTTATTGTGTCCATCCAAGACTTTTTTTGAGGAGGGCCACTCCCCCGAGTTGTGAGTGCCACCTCCATCGTGCTCATTCCCAAGTCTAAGAATCCCACCTCTCTCCTCCATTTCCTTCCTGTGAGCATGTGTAACTTCCCCTATAAAATCCTCACCAACATCATCAACTCAAGGCTTTCCCAACATCTTCCTTAGTGGATCTCTATGGAGAAACACAGCTTTGTGAAAGGGTGATCAATCCAGGGGTGATTGCTCTGGCCTAGGAGATGACGAGGGATATCAACTTCAAGACCCGAGGCTCCAACATCATCATCAAACTTGATATGATCAAGGCCTTCGACTGAGTGGAGTGGAGTAACATCAATACAGTACTAGAAGGTATGGGTCTTTCTCCTTGGAATGTCAATATTATCTTACGCTTCTTTAGTTCTTCATGGTTGTTGGTCACTTTTATGGGCAACACCTACGGCTTCTTCAAGGCTACCTTTAGATTCAGGCAAGGGGACCCCATCTCCCCGAGTATCTTCATTATCACCCAAGATGTTCTCAGCCGCCTGATTAATAGGATCCTGGGGAATAGAGACATTCTACCATACCGCAAAAGGTTGTGTTCCCCTTAGGTGTCCCATCTAATTTTTGTGGACGATGTGATCATCTTCATGAACGCCTCGAGCAGATCGCTGTAAGGTCTTAACAGGGTAATGGAGGAGTACTACTACTGGAGTGGCCAAACTATTAATAAAAGCAAGAGAAACTACTACATTGCTAGCAACTGCCTCCTGAGCCGGGTTTCTAATGTGAGCGACATCCTGGACATGCAGAGAGGGGTGTTTCCCATGGATTATCTTGGCGTGCCTGTCTCCCCTACAAGACTCCAGATACGTGACTTCGACGCCCTCCGTAACTGAATCACTGACCTAATTCTTAATTGAAAAAATAAATACCTCTCTTTCGGGGGGAGGATTGTGCTGGTGAATAGTGTGCTGCTAGCCTCACCAGTCCATGATATCTCTTCGATAAAGGTCCCTAAATGGTTGATTAGGAATATTGACAAAGTAATTGTGAGATTCATCTGGGATCCCATGTATGAAGAAAAGTGACACTAAGTCTCTTGGATTAGGATGGCGAGGCCGACTGAAAAAGGAGGGGTTAATGTGAGGAGCGTCGAAGATACTCTCTTATGCATGCATGTCAAATTAGCATGGGAGGTCTTGGAACAATGCACCATTTGGGGGACTATCATGCATGCACTCCTTCAGGGCGACCATACCTCTACAGCTAGAAATTATTCTCCCCTATGGTCTAATATTTCCCCCCTGTTGATGCTCTTAAGCCTTTCTCTTGCTGGATCATTGGTAAAGGGGACATCTCCTTTTGGCATCAGAACCGGGCAGGGGAGACCATTGGTTACCCAAGATGTCCTGCTCCTTCCATTTCTTACAGGGAAGCCAGCCAACATCCGTCTTTCCTCAACGCCGTCTTGAAGAAGGACCATCAGGAGTTGGTGCACATTATTGAGCTAAGGTCAGTGTCAGAAAAGTCTGTCTTCACCCCCTCTCCATTTGGCCTCTTCACGTCGAAGGCCTTCTGTCATACCTGCACCATGAACGATCCGATGGACTCGTGGATGACACTTTTTTGGGACAAGCATATCCCTTCAAAATTAAACTGTCTAATATAGAGATCAAGAAATATGGAAGTTCCCACTGATGAGAATATTAGATGATGCGGAATCAACACAGCCTCCAGGTGTGTCTGCTGCAAGAGCCACAAGGAGGAAACTTCAGGTCACCTCTTCTTTGAGAGCGAATGGGTGCATGATGTTTGATCTTACTATGGTGACTTCACGACCTTTTCAAGTTCGGTTATGGCCGATCAACCCTTCCTTGAACACTGGTTCCACGGTTTGGGTGAGGAGGGCATGTAGAGGATGGATCGTACTACTTTGCTGCATGTAGGCTGCTGGTGTTTGTGGAAGGAGAGGAATAAATGGGTTCACAAGGGGGTGTCCTCGACTGGTCGCTCCATCATCAACTTTTCTAGCACTTTACTCGTTGATCTGGTTAGGGTCTTAGGCAACTGGAAGGAGGCCCTGCCCTTGCAGCGCTTCAAGCCCAGGCCCCCCACCTCTTTTCCCAGCAACATCTCCTCTATGGGCAACTGGGTCCACTGGAACCCCCCAGCCAGGGGCTTGAAGCTTAACTCGAATGGCTCTTATGCATCGGGGGTTATGCGCAGTGGGGGTGTTGTCCGTGATGGTAATGGGTCGGTCATCCTATCTTTCTCTATCCATCTGGGTATGAGTTCATCCCTCTAGGATGAGGCAATGGCCATGTTAACATGAATTACAGTATTTATCCAAAGAAGTCTGGACATCTCAGAGATCGAAACAGGCTCGTTGGTCCTACACAATGCTCTATAGGGTCTTGGTGTCATCCCATGGTAGATAGAGTACATGATCAGGAAATTTCACAACATACTTTATAGAAACACCAGAGTGATGCATACCTAGAGGGAGGGAAACAAAGTTGCCAACTACCTGGACTCACTGGACACCCCCAGCTCTGAAGGACTTTTCCTGTAAAAAAATGGACAGTCTAAATCCGGTAGGGGTCAATATCATCAGAGGGGATGCCCTCATCCTCCACTACTTTAAACCCCCTAATCCCTGTGTCCCCTTGTTTTCTTTATCCCCTCTCCCCTCGAATAAATAATTATATACTGATGATGATGATGTAGTAATGATATTTTAATGATGATATATATATATACATACATATATATATACATATGTCATTTACATACTTTCTTTCAGTATGACAATAAAGACAGAAACAACGTTCATGCGTACGTACAGGTTACTGTCTCCATGAACGGTGTATTCCATTTCATACTCCCATATTCTATAGATTATTATAATACAAATATACTGTATATAACTGATATTTATATCATTTTTTACATTTTGGAATCATGATATATGGACCAAAGATAAAACAAATTAAGTCACATGTGAAGAACAAAGAGAATTTTACCCAAAGTGAAACTGTAACATAGGATCAGTAGCAAGAAGGCAATATAAGGTAATAACCAAACCTTATATCGTATTATGTATAAGAATATAAAGGGATGCCATCTACAGGGAGGGTGGTGGTGGCCAGAACTAGATGCATGCTGTTTGACCTGGTTGGTACGATGGGTATTGGGAAGGAGGCATCTGCGTTTTGTTGTTTGCAATTTCCGCTTGCTGAGGTTAGGAGGAATGGTTCCAGGGTACAGGGGAGCTGGATCCATTGGTTGCCTCCTGAGGAAGGTTTTAAGATAAATATTGATGGGTCCTGCGTCACAGAGGTCATGCGTGGTGGTGGGGTCTTACATGATCATAGTGGAAGTGTGGTCTTGGCTTTCTCGGCTTATTATGGTAGCGATAGTTCGGTTCGGGCAGAGGCCCTTGCAGTGCTCACAGGGCTGTCTGTGTGTAAGAAGAGGAACCTCAACATTGCAAAGGTTGAAACAGATTCAAAGATTGTTCAGGATGCCTTTCTTGGGAGGGGTAGCACTCTGTGGGCGATCACCTATACTATCAGACAATGTAAGGCTCTCCTCTCGGAAAGAGTTAGGGTCAATCATACTTGGCGTGAAGGAAACAAAGTGGCGGACTACTTGGCCTCCCTTGCGGTCCCGAAAGATCCTGTGGTTTTTTATTCTAATGTCTCTCTTTTTAAACCAGAGGGGGTGAACCTGATTAGGGGTGATGCTCTGGGGCTTCATTATTTTTGGCCTCCCTAGATGAAGTCCCATGTATTGTACTTCTTTCTTGCCTATTTTGAAATAAAAATCGTAATGTTGGATGGATGTTGTGGGTGACATACAACAATGACAGTGGGTTTAAAAGATAGGGAAGTGAGGAGAAAGTAGGGTTGGGATTCCATCATTCAAGATTCACAACTTCTCACACATCGGAGCAGAGCAGATACATGGGAAGATTCTGGAGTCGAAGGAAGCTAGGAGCAAAGTATCATTTGGGGAGTTCTTCCTCTCACTTGTTTAAAATTATTTTACTCTATTCTAGAATGTTTTCAATTACTGAATGAAAATGAACATGATTGTTAGCTAAGATTCTAGTTCGAGGAAAATTCAAGTTTTTATGGTAGTCTTTCTTCTTCCTTTTCACTTTATCATTCTGATGTATTCGGAGTTGATCAACCATATCAATTTTGAATTTAATCAACTACATTGTACCACTTGTACTTAATTTTCAAAATCCATGATTGTTTGGTGAGAATGACCATGGATACATTTCTCATAATATTTAAAATTCAGAAAACTTAAGAACTTACAGAGAGTTTGTTCTATCATCATTTTCCAAGATAAATTTTCACATTTAAACTTTCTTGGAGTGGAAAACTCCAAGATTGATAAATCAGTATAGATTATCTCCTGGAGAGGGAATTAAGTCATTCTTTTATAGTGGTACATTATAGAAACATTTAAGTGATTAGGATTCCTTTTAAAATCGGTAGAAAATAATTTTTCCCCATGCTTTTCATCCTGATTGTTCATCTATTAGCATTTAATATTTTTGTAGTTTTCTTCTTTCAAAATTTTTTCTGTTTCAACATAGTTTAGAACAGAAAAATACAAAAAAGTGTGGTGTTACTTATTTTAAAATGATAAAGCAGTGGGTTGTTTAGAGTTTTTTTAGAAAATTGATCACAATTCCTTCCCTATGGGTTCGACCCTACTTTCCACTATACAGTAGTTTGTAGGAAATTTAAAATAATTAAACTTTGACTCGATTTCAATGACAGACGTGTTAGGATTTTTGTGCTATTTCCAAGGAAGGGAATGAGCAACCAATTTTTCATAGAAAACATAAAATTTCACATGTAAATAAATATTCAAAAAAAATGAAAAAATTGAAAACTGTAAAGAAAACTTTCTTTTATTCAATGCTTTATTTGCCCACTATTTTCTGTTTGTTTATTACCACTACTTGTTGTTGTTGTTTCTTAATTTTCCCACTTTCTATTCATTTATGTTTTTGCTAGTTTCACTAAGATATCACACTTTCCATGAGCACAAGATAATTCATTGTTACATTAGAGACCTTGAACTCTGAACTAGACAAACATTTAGATGCTCCTAAAAGGAATATTGCAATGGGGAATTAGGATAATATATTTGATAATCAAAACATGAATGTGCCACAACCCATAGTTCCACCCCCCCGGTTACCTAGACTTAGGGAGTTTCAAATTCCAATTGTGTCAAGCAACCCATGTTGTATTAGGTTGTCCCCTTGGTCCAGGAACTATGAAATTAAGAAATCTCACCTCTCTCAACTTCCATCATTCAATAGTCTTACAGGAGAGGATTTACTTGAGTTTATTAGAGAGTTTTATAGTTATATACGAAAATTAACTCTGAGTGAGCTTTGTGAGGAGGATTTGAGATTGAAAATATTCCCATTTTGTCTGAAAGGGAAGGATAGGACTTGGTTTCAAATCTTAGATGAGGAAATTTTTGAGACCTAGGAAGAGGTGTTCACTGCCTTTATATCAAAATTCTATCCTAGGAACACCACCTCCAAGATTATGCACAAAATTAATGGCTTTGTCCAGGATGAGGGAGAGTTATTTCACGAGGTGTGGGATAAATATAGAAGTATCCTTAGGCAAATTCCCAATCACCAGTTTTCTCCCCATCTACTCATGGATACCCTTTACAATGCTCTCAACCCTTACAACTAGAATTTTGTTGACCAATTCTATTGGGGTGACTTTTATGACTCCACTGCTGATGAGTTGAAACATGTGTATGAAAAAATTGCACAAAAATCTCAGCACAAGTGATCTAGGAATAGGTATTTCCATAGGGTTGAAGTCAATCCCCAGGTTGTTTTTGTTAATGATAAGGTCCTAAGGGAGCAATGTAGACATTGTGGTATGTTCAGTCACATTCATACATGTTGTCCCAATTACTGAAATCCCTATCCAGTTTGATTAGAGTGACCAATTCGTGGATTTTAGAGCTAGGAACCAAGGGTCAAATGATCAATTCTCATATCAGAACAACTCTAGAAATAAAAATTACCCAAATCTGTCATGGAAGGATCAAGGTGTGACAAAACAACCCACTGCCCAAAACCTCAACCCACATCCCAAACAAATTTTCCAAAATAAATATGGGGATGAATCTTATAATTATCAAGAAGAGTTAAAGGGGTTATTACAATAAGTTTTGGGAGAGTTAAATTAATTAAGGAAGGATACAAATGATAAGATTCACAATTTAGAACATCAAATTGGTCAAATGTCTAGGGATCAAGGTGGTAAGGAGAAGGGCAAGCTGACCAACACTTCAATTCTTAATCCAAGAGAGAATAGCATGGTTTTAATCACCAGATATAACCGTTACACTTAAGAACAAGTAAAAGAACACCCTAGGAAAACTAAAATTGATGATAAAACTAAATCTGGAAAGAAAAATCTGCTTGATACATAATCTAGAAATCTGGAAAGCTTTGTCCAAAATGAACAGAATCTTGAACCCACACCTAAAAAAGTTAAAAAAACCCAAGGAAAATGAAGTGAGAACTAATTAAATAAAAAAATAAAAAAAGTTGAATTGATAAGGATAATAATAAACCTATTCTAAAACATTATGCCCCTCCCATTCCCTTCTTTGAAAGAGTGAAAAAGAATAATGAACCTAACTATTTTAGGTTTCTTCAAATGATTAGAAAATTTAGTATCAAAATTCCATTTGTAGAATCCTTGAATAAAATCCCTTCATATGTTTCATTCAACAAATGGTTTCTAAAAACAAAAATGATTGGAAGAAGTTAGAAAAAGTTAATCTCAATGAGGAGTGTAGTGTGAACCTATTAAAGAAGTTACCTCCAAAATTGAAGGATCCTAGAATTTTATCATTCAATGTAGAATAGGAGCAAGTGGGAAATATAACTGTTTGTGTGACCTAGGAGAAAGCATCAATATTATTCCTTACTCCCTATTTAGAAGGTTGGGACTTATGGATTTGAAACTAACTTCTGTTTGTCTTCAACTTTCTAAGAGGTCACTCACACATCCTTTAAGGATGGTGGATGACCTATTAGTGAGTGTAGGAAAACTCACATTTCCCAATGACTTCCTTATCAAAGATATAGAGTGTGATGAAAAAGTCCCAATCATCTTAGGGAGACCTTTCCTTGCTACTGTTGGTGCTGTCATAGATGTATCCAAGAGGAAACACACTCTCCAAGTTGTTAATGATTTAGAGGAGTTTTTGGTATTTGAAAAGCCCCAACATAAGGTTGGTTGGGACTTGATAGATGATGCTGAGAATAAATGTTTTAAAATTGAGGTTTGAGCAGAGTATGGTTCTTTCCCTCTTGAGGTCACAGAGATTATGATTACTCAGCCTATTGAAATTTTTCTTCAGGATCCTACTCCTCCCCCCACTCACTTCTATAGATGAGCAGATTCTTTATTTGGAACCCAGTTTGGGATGTGAGTCACATTATTTCTATGAACTGTCTCAACATTTTTTTGAAATTCTTCTTTATGAAGTTGACTGTCTAAGGGTTTCTGAAGTTAGAGAAAGTTCTGGGCTGAGTCCTACTGAAAAACTAGATTGTGCCCATTGTGAACAAGTGTATTTTCTAGGAGCCTTCTTTCTTGCCTAGTTTGATGCTATTTGTGATGACTTCCAACCTTAAATTGAAATGTTAACATCTTTTGAGTCCTCTGTGGACATTGGGAACCACCTGTTGGAACCTTAGTATGATTCCTTCTTCCAAGAGTTTTATGAGCTGTCTTTTGTACAAGTTGTGCTGGGAACATTTTCTAAAAATGATAGTTTGTTTCTGGTTTTTCATTTATTTTTGGGTTTGACCTAACCCCTAAGTGTGGGGGAATCCATGGAAATATTCTTGGTCAATTTAGTGATTTTTCTTAGAAAGTTGGTGAACATTTTTAGATTTAAGGAAGTGATCTCTAGAGACCAAGCTGATCTGGATAGTATATTAGAAACTGTTGTATTGAAAGAATTTTTGAGAATGTTGCTTAATACTGAAGATGAAAATGTCTTGGTTGATCTTGTTTTTGAATCATTAGATAATAGTGAAGTTCTCACTATTAATAAATCATTCCCATTAAATGATCATGGATAAAAATATCTAGGGAAATAAAGTCCAGTTGGGGACTTTAAATCTAACACTGCATGGGAGTCTACCCATGGTTTTTCTTTTGTTTTTAATAAAATTTTTGTAATTAAATAAAGTATAACTTAAGACTTCAAACTCAGCGCTTCATGGGAGTCAACCCATGGGTTTTGTTTAGTTTTTACTATTATTATTTTGTGTTTTAATAAAGTGTTTCTTGCTACTGTCTTTTTGATCTCTGTATATACTATAAATTTCATCTCAGCCTATTTGCTTTGTGATTTTCAGGATGTTGTTGTTTTGTTTCAATAAAGGTGTGAAATTCTCTTACTGGAGGATTAATGAAAAACATTAATTCAGGGAAGTACTCAACTCTAAATTTCTGCATTTTTTATGCTTTTATTTACTTTAATATTAAAAATATTTTTTTATGTGTGTTGTTACTAGAAAATTCTACTTGTGTTTTAAAAAATATGTCTCATGTCTTGCTTGCATGAAATTTTTTGCAATTGCTGAAAAATTATGCTACTTGTGCTGGAGTGTTAAATAAAATTCTGCATGTCCCCTTGCTGAAAATTGAAATTCATTGATATATTGAAACCACTCACTGATTGAACTTAAGTGTGGGAGGGTGCATGTAGGTTGGATGGTTCTTGTGTTTTGTTGAATCTGCTTCAGTCTGTAGGGTCTATAGCATGAATTTTTTTTCTTTATTAAACATCTAGTTGGAACCAAAATTTCTGAACTTGCTTTCACCCTGATTTACTGTGCACTCATAAGTTACATGCAATTTTTTGAGCTTAATTGAAAACCTATCTGAACTTAAATTATAATGCATGTACTTACTTGTGGACCAGCTGTTAAGTTATTTATAGTGACAAACACATGTTCTTATGAACTTAAATGAGACCCTTAAAACATGTCATTTATCTACTAAATTGAAAATCTATTTTGAACTATAGTTGTCAAATTTTTCTTCTCTGCTTTGGAATTCAACTTTGGGGACAAATTTGGGTTTTATTTGTAGGGGAGGGGTCAATTCTTGACTAGGCTAAACTATGGTTAATTGGAAGCCCTTCAATTCCCACTTCTACTTCAATGTTTTTGTAAAAAACAGTTAAATTTTTTCAAAAATTCTTGCACAATTTTAGGCTTTACACTATTTCTGAAATTAGTATTTCCTGAGGATGATGCTTGATTAGTAATTAAGAACTTCTTTGAATTTGAAATTAATGTGAGTGGATGATTGCTGAGTGAACCTGTTTAGTAATTTAATGAAAATTTGGTTTAGGAACTATGTTTGAGAGTGATTTGGGTAATATTTTTGTGGAGCAGAGATCATGGATTTAGGAACTAGAAGTTTGAATTTGATCTTAGGAGACACACTTTCTTTTAATTATTAAAAGTAATCACTTTAGTGAACCAATTTAAATGGTTGTCATATGAATCTTTTGAAACTGGAGTAGTTTGGGTATTTGGGATCCCACGGTGAACCTCTAAGGCCCTAAATGTTGGGTGTGTTTCTGTTAACTATAAGCTCTCTGTACACTTTGAATAAGCGCATTTTAACAGTTCTTAACTCATGTTAAATGGCTTGTGGAATAAATAAATAAAGTTTCTAGGGTCAAAAATGAGTTCATTATGGTGAGGGGAATGATGAACGCCAGATGAAGAAGGGGACAATTGGTTTATATAGGAGTCATTTAGGGTGTATCAAAAAGGTGATTCAAAAAAAAAAATTGAACCTAGGTGAAAATTCAAAGTACAAAGTTTCATTGGTTAAGTTTTTAATTCTACAAATATCTAACCTATTGTCACTCTTGGACTTAGAACTTAAGTTTGGATTAAAGTGAGTCACTAAGAAGAATCTTTTATGAGGTAAGACATCTTCATTGATAGATGATTTATTTTGCTTTTGATTATCCTTTGGGTATTTGTTCTAAGAAATATTTGATTTGGAGACATCTTTACAAAATCCTATTGACTCTTTCAGTCCACTATTTTAAGTGTTACACATGTTACATTTTGAGTTAACGAATATTTACCACATTTCTTATCTTCAAAGTTAATAAAGCATGAGATTGTTTGAGGACAACCAATGTGTAAGTGTTGGAGAATTTGATGTGGCTCTATTTTCACACAGTTTGCCACATCTTTTTATTTAATATTTAACAATTTAATTAATTAATTTAGTATTTTTTAATAAATAAATGCATTTTTGTTTTTTTTATAATTAAATTTATTAATTAATCAATTTTTATAAATAATTATGTATTTTTAGTCTTCAAAGTAATTAATTTAGACTCAGTTATTTGTATAGTCGTATAATTTAATTTTTAGTTTTGCTATCTTAATTTTCTTGACTTTTTATTAGTATAATCTTTTTATTAAATAATCAATTAAACATTTTATTTGAAAATTAATTAATTTAGTTTTTAATTTTATATTATATATTTTAATTTCTTTCAATTTAAATAAATTAACATTATTAATTTTTCTATTAAACAATTCTATTAGTTTTAACATATGTTAAAAAATTAAGTTTTAACTTAAATGAATAATGTGTTTTTATTTTTTATTATTTATCTTGTTAAATAATTAATTAGTTTAGTATTTTAAATATTTATTTCTTTATTGATTTAAGTTTATGTTGCAGATTAAATTTTAATTCATCAGTGCCACCGTTCTTCTCTCCTACTACCGATACCACCAGTTTCCACACCTACCGACACCGTTGGTCTCACTATCCGCACACACACACCAACAATTCACTTTTTATTTAGCATCGTCGGTGTCAGTCTCTCATGCTTTTCCCTTCTTTCAGTCGGTCACACCAACTGGCGCATATATATTGTTGGAAGCACAAGCCATAGACTTAGTTTCCTTCATTCACTATTTTTATAAAGTTTTAACTTCTTTCATTTAGTTTAATCTTTTTATTTTAGTTTAACGTAAATATTTTTTTTAATTAATTATGTTAAAAATAGTAAAATTGTGTTAATTTAAATAATAATTCAGTTTTATTTTAGTTTAATATGATTCAGTTTTAGCTTATGTTTTATTTTTAGCTTTATGTTTTTAATTTAGTTTAACAAATAATTATTATTTTTAATTTATGATTTAATCCAACTTTATTTTAATTAGATAAATTTATTTTAATTTGTAAATTTTAGTTTATGTTTATTTTAGTTTTATTTTGATGTTATTCTAAATTAATTTTAGTTTTAGTTTTATTAATTAAGTTTGTATGTTGGAGTTAATTTTCTATTGATTTACTGATAATCATTTATTTTTCCTTCTATCGGTGTCTGTTCCATTTACTACTACCGACACCGATACTTTTCCCCGGTAACATTGGTCTATGTTCAACCTCACTCACTAATTCTGCCTCCACACCCTTTCTTCAATGGTGTCAATCTCACCATCACTCATCGACACAGACGCCTCTTCCAGCCCCCCTTCCACAGTCGGTCTTTCAATTTTCCACCCGCATCAATGGTGCCACCGTTGTCTATCATCTCTTCCACCATCATTCCATGCTACCAACACTAACCCCACCTCTTCGGTGTTAGTATCTCCCATATTTACCACCACTCAACAAAAAAATCACCCTTCTTTCTTTTCTATTGATGGTGTCAGCCTCTTCCACCTGCACACTGCTACTGACGATGCCCTGGCTCTGTCTACTATGAGACCAATGTTTCTCTCTCCATCGCCACCCCTACTCACCTCCTCCACATTTGAATCATTACACAGAATCCAGATGCAACAAATTCAAACCAGAAACATACACATATTCGAACGATAAATTTAACACAGTTCGAATAAAACACACCCTAAAACTCAAAACTATAAACCCAGTTTCATTCGTGAGGCCAAGCCACCATTCCTCATTTCCAAATCTAGGTAGCCAAGCCTCTGAACAATGTTTCCACATTGTGTCTCTGCCATTGTGGGAGTCTGAAATTGATCTGAGTCATCCATGCTGCTGGTCAATTAGGAAACCCGAGTAAAGGTTGTAGGACGTGACGTCGTTGAGGAAGAAGATTGCGTTGTTGCTGATGCCTAAATCAGACCACAACGAAGGGGTTGTGACGACAGGGTGGTCGTCTTCTCATTTCTTCGATGCATGTTTCACTTTCCCCTGGTTCGAGGTCTTCTTGTTTGGAACTACTGTTATCTGGAGACTTGATTTTTTTGTTGGATCAACTGCTTTTCTGGTGATGAATGTTTTTTGGAAAAGGGATTGGGGTTCGGTGATATGTGTCTTGATATCAGCCGATGATGATGATAGTGAATTTTGGAGTGAATGGAGGCGATGTGTTGGTGAAAGCGACAATGTGATGATAGTGGAAACGCAGTGGCTGGTGAAGTGGTAGCATCATGACTACATTCAAAGATGGTTCATGGCTCAAGGCATTGGTGTTTTTTGAAATTTGAAACAGGGTGCTTATAGGTGGTTCGAGGTGCATTGATGTTGGTGGGTTCTTATGGGATAATTTGAATCTTGAAATATGTAAGGTGGAATTTGTTTTTGGAGGGTCCGTGTGTATGGTTCCCACTTTTCCTTAATGTGGCTTTTTAATAAAATTAGAAAATGAATTGGGTGATGCCTGAATCTGACGATGCGCCACTGTGAGGCCAAGCCGAGGAGGCTGATTCGAGTTCTTTGGAGGAGACTTGGAGTCACTACTAGAGTTTTATCCACTGTAGATTAGGAATCCAAACCATGGTCATCGAGCTCAGGAATCATGTTGCCAGACATGGAGGAGGATAGTCGTCGAGCCGTGCTAGAGAAGAGGCGGGACATCACCAGCACTAGCTGCTCCGAAGAAGAATAACCCTATTCCCATACTATGCTGAAATTGGAGGGAAAGAAGTTTGGAGAAAAAAGAAAGAAAGTGATGAAATATAATAAAAATAAAACAAAACAAACAAACAAATAAAATATACAATAATTATAACAATTATAATATAAATAAATAAGTTATAAAATAATATAGAAGATAAATTAATAAGATTTAATAAAACTAAAATATTAATAATAATAATTTATAAATAAAATTAATAACATATTACAACATTAAATAAAAGAAAGTTAATTATCAATTTAAATAATAATAATTAAATTAATAACTAATAATTATTAATTTAAACTTAATAACATTAATAATTATTTTATTAAACATTTTTTTATTTATAAAAGTTAACATTTAACATTGATTAATTTATTTACTTTTCTGTCTTAACTATGAAGGTTCACACCAAGGTCAGAAACACGTCCATGTGCATTCAACTAACTCACCAGAAGTTAGTTGCATGGGAAAAGCTAGTCTGATGTGTGGTTCACAAAAAAATGCACGTGTGTGTTAAAAAATTAAAGAACAAGATTAAGTCGGTGGATGTTGTGGGTGGCGTACAACAATGAAAGTGGGTTTAAAAGATAGAACAGTGAGGAGAAAGTGGGTTGGATTCCATTATTTTAGATTCAAAACTTCTCACATGTCGGAGAAGAGCAAATCCGAGGGGTAGATTCTAGAGTCGAAGGAGGACAGAAGCATAGCATTATTTGGGGAGTTCTTCCTCTCTTGTTTAAAATTCTTGTACTCTGTCTAGAATGTTTTCAATTGCTAAATGAAAATGAACATGATTGTTAGCTAAATCTTCTAGTTCGGGGAAAATTCATTTTTTTCTCGTAATATTTCTTCTACCCTTTCACTTTATCATTCTGATCTACTTAGAGTTGATCGTAGAGATCAATTTTGAATTCATTCAACTTTATTGTACCACTTTTACTTAATTTTTTAAATCCATGGTCATTTGGTGAGAATGACTGTGGATACATTTCTCATAAGATTTAAAATTCAGAAAACTTCAAAACTTATGGTGAGTTTGTTCTGTCGTCATTTTCAAAGATAAAGTTTCAAAATTGAACTTTCTTGGAGTGGTGAACTCCAAGATTGATCAATCAATATAGATTATCTCCTAGATAAATAATTAAGTCATTCTTTTTATAGTGGTACATTGTAGAAACATTTAAGTGATTAGGAGACCTTTTAAAACTTGTAGAATAGAATTTTCCCCTGGACTTTTCATCCTAATTGTTCATCTATCAGCATTTAATATTTCTATAGCTTTCTGCTTTAAATCCTTTTCCTGTTTCAACATAGTTTAAAACAAAAAAATACAAAAAAAATTTGGTGTTACTTTACTGCTTTATAAAATGATAAAGTGGTTGGGTGTTTAGATTTTTTTTAGAAAAGTGATCACAATTCCTTCCCTGTGGGTTCGAACCTACTTTCCACTATACATTAGTTTATAGAAAATTTAAAATAATTAAAATTTGACTCAATTCAATGACAGTCATGTCAGCACCATCTCAGACTACCTGATGATCATCGAGGCTTGAAGAAAGAATCCAGTAGGATACACCCCTCTCATGCCACCAATGTAGCGGTGGAAGTCGACAAGTTGATTAAATACAACTTTTTCCGAGAAATTCATTACTTGAGATTTCTTTCCAACATCATCCCTATCAAGAAAAATAATGGGCATTTTAGGGTATGCATTGAATTCATATACCATAATCAACATTTCCCAAAGGATGAATTCCCATTTTTGATCACATAACTCTTGATCGATTCCACTGATGGCTTTTATGCCCGTTTATTTATGGATGGGTATTTAGGGTAAAATCAGATCAAGATGTTCTCAAAAGAAGAAGAAGCCTGTAACTTTAGAAAACCTTAGGGTATCTTTTGCTATTAGTTCACACCCTTTGGTTTGATGAATTTTGGCACCACAGATCAACATGCCATTCACCATATTTTAAAGCCATTCTTGGGAAGGATAACTGGATGTTATGTCGACGACATGGTGGTGAAGTCCCGGCAGCGATGTGATCACCTCACGAACCATCAAATAATATTCGACAACCTGTGACAACATAGTCTGAAGATCAATCCAATGAAATTCAATTTCGGGGTAACATCAAGGAAATTACTTGGATTGTGGTATGCCACCTCAACATCGAGGTCGAACCATAAATGACTAGTCCTATCTTAACAATGTCGCCCCCCCCCCCCCTCAAATAAAATTTCAAATAACAGAGGGGGATCAACAGGTACCTCACCTACATTTGGAATTTAATAGCCAATTTGGCCATAAAATCTCTCTTCTTAACCAGGATATTGAAGAAGGGAATCACCTATAAATGCTTAGATGGTTTCCAAGAAGACTTTGAGAGTCTCAAGAAATATCTCCTGCACCCACTGGTCCTAGTGCCTTTGGTGGAAGGGAGGCCACTCATCCTATATGTGGATTCCATGGAATGCTCACTGGGTACCCTCTTCACATAGAAAAATTATGTGGATAGAAGTAATAGTCTCTACTACCTCATCCCAACCATGCTAGGTACTGAGACCCGATACTCTATTGTTGAGAAGATCTTCCTTGCCCTCATCTTCACGGTGAAAAATATGAGGCATTACTTGCAGCCCTACAAAGTCCTTCTGGTCTGTCATATTGATCCTATAAAATACATACTTGGTCACACAATGTTAAATGGGTGCCTAGATCGATTGGCAGCCATTCTGAATCAATATGGCATTGAGTTCGTATCACAAAAATCAGTGAAGGGGCAAGCCCTGGATGATTTCTTCACAGCATCGATGGACACTGAGCTTCTAGATGAGGAGGTATTCTATGCCCATGACACTCCTCGGACATGGGATATTTACTTTGATCGAACCTCCTGGAGTCCCATCGACACAATGATGGAAAAATCTAAGCTCAATCGGGTTGGCTTTAGGATTGTATTTGTCTCTCCAAACAAAGTAGTTTTTTCCCTACTCTTTCTCATTGTCTGAAGGATGTGAGAATAATGAGGCAGAATATCAATCCCTCATCACTAGGTTGGAACTATCCCTATAGTTTCCCATAGCCTACCTGAATATAAAAGGGGAATAAAAATTGTTGATAAATTAGATCAATGGAGAATAAGCTATCAAAAAGGAAGAATTGGCCCCTCACTAGTTATGTATTGGGATTGATGGAAGAGATCCCTTTTAAACCCACATTGCATCATGTTCCCCAATCACAGAATGATCAAGCTAATGCATTTGAAAATTCCGCCACTGTCTTGGTCGACCCTAATAAGGAGGAAGCAATATTTTGTATCACACATAAAAGGTCTTGACTATCTCCATATGTGATACAGAAGAAATCAATCAGGTCAGAACATCCCTAGAGCATGATGAACCAATATCCACACCTAGATAGATGGATCCAATAATTGGTTACCTTCAAAATAGGACTCCCTAAATGACTGAGCTGAAAGAGAACAAATTTGGTGTTGTGCAGCGAATTTCACCTTACAGGATGAGCCAAATGAACAGAATACCCTCTAAAAGTGTGGATTTGACAGAATCCTCTTCATATACATAATAGAAGGAGAGATTTCCACCTTCATGGGAGATTTCCATGTGGGTTCTTATGTTGCCCATAAGTCTGGGACCAGGCTCTCCCTTCAGATTTGGAGGTTGGTATATTATTGGCAAACCACAATACAATACTTCATGGAATACACCAAGAAATTTCATGCATTCTAGATCTGAGTGAAATTCATCCATAAACCCTCAGAATTGCTTCATACATATAAATATTCTTGTGCATTTTCTATTTGGGAATGGATTTATTGGGGCTATATCCCCCAGCCATAACTAAGCAGTTCAAGAACATCATTACTACCACTGACTTATTTTCTAAATCGGTTGAGGTAATACCCCTCAAGGAATTCAGGACAAATAAAATCGTTAACTTTGTAAAGTCCCATATCATCACTAGGTTCAGGGTTTCTCACACAATATTTACAAAGAACTTCACCAACTTATGTTCTACAGATCTGAAGAAACTGTACTAGGAATACAACATCGAGTCCAATCACTCATCTCGCTATCATGTAACAAAAAATAGACAGATAGAGGACTTCAATAACACTCTATCAAATATACTCCAGAAGATGGTGAAGAAAGATAAAAAGTCCTGGAAAGACAAGATCCTCCATTCTTTATTGTCCTACTATACCACCATGCATACTGCTATACAAGTAACACCATACTCTCTAGTGTATGGGACTTGGGTAGTGCTACCCATAGAATTCTAGTTGCCTTCGATTCGAATAGAGATTTGAGCAATAAAAGAAGTGTCTGGATGAATTGGAATGACTGAATGAAAACATGTTGCACACATTGCACATTCTTGAGGTCCATCAGAATCAGATTGCATGAGCCTTTAATAAAAAGGTTCGCCTCCACTCATTCCTCTAAGGGGAACTCTTGTTGGTCCTCAAAACCCCAATTATACTGGGAAAGAATCCCCCAAATCTAGTACCCAAATCGGAAGGACCTTACATCATACATAATTTCTACAACTATGGGGATTATTTATTGGCCACAATAGATGAGGAGCATGTTACACCACCCACCAACAAGTGATTTCTCAAGAAATACTTTGCATCACTGCCACCAAGGGTGTCCACATCAGTGTAAGTCCCACCATTAGTCATAATAGAATGACTTTAAACTACACAATATCCTTTTTCCTAGTTACATGATATTAAAATGTATGAGTTCATCCTAGTTACATTACATTATGGAGTCACCCATGGTTGTTCTGGACATTATTCCCTCCTCCGCCCTTGCCGGATTCTTCTTCATCTGCAATCCTGGTGGCGTCAGACTCTATTCCTTCATCATACATGTCTTCGTCCTCATCTCTTCCAGTTCCAGGGGATCACATCCCTCTAGCTTCATTCAAGGAAATCTTATCAGGACTACCCGCGAAGGTTTTTCCTTGCCAGACGTCATCTGGTTCTTCTTGCTTATCCCCAATCCCAGAGATTCTGTTTGGGGATCTACGCTCTTCATTAGTGAATGGTTCTCTTGCTCTGGATTTCTCCCCCAACGCATTTGGGGTGGCTGTTGATTTTCATCGATGGACTTTAGTGTCCATGTTTGGGGATGATAATCAGCCTCTTCCAATTGTTCAGACTTTCATTGCCTCCTAGAATTTGGATGCTCTCGATCCTCAATTGAAAGGCGTTTTGCATCGTTCTTGATTCCTGGAAGGATTTCGAGAATTCATGGTACCAAAACCCTTGATCTCTTGAAAAATGGAGGTTTAACCTCTTCTGGTGGACGATGGATTCTCATTTTGGACGAGATTCTTCATAAGCAGCGGTCTGGATTAATTTGCCAGGTCTCCCGCTTCTCTTTCATTATCATGGTTTTCTGGATTAATTCAGGCACTCATCCTATTCAGATATCGAATGGGTTCAGTGTTCTATCCAATGTGGAATCTGATAGGAAATTAGTTCAATATCCTCCTCAGAGTGGAACCTGTACAAGAGGCTGTGCAAAATGGGAGCAGGAGCTCCTTTCTTCCAAGGTTATGAGGCATGTGTCACGGGGGGCCAAATCCCCACGGGTTCTCTTCCAATGATATCTTTTCTCATATGGAGGTCTCGGGGTTTAGGTTCCCTAGTGAATCTTGATTTCATTTCTTCAGAACTTCGTCATCATAAAGCTGTGTTGGTTGCTGTTCTTGAGCACAAATAACAGTCTGGGACTATTAATAATTTCGTTGCCAAACTTGGTATCTGTAATTCCAGTTTTATCATATCCTTTGTTTATGCGAAGTGCAATGCAAGGGATAGAGAAATTCTTTGGAAGGAGTTGGACAATCTTGATACGGGTGACATGGTTTGTCTTATTGGTGGTGATTTCAACGTCATTATGGATCCGTCTAAGAAGAAGGGAGGTGGAGTTTATCCGTGGAAGGACAGACAAGATTTTGTATGCTTTGCAGCCCGTAACGGCCTTCGTGACATGGGGTACATAAGTGATAATTTCACGTGGTTCAATAATTAGAAGGGGGATCGTCATAGGTGGGGTCGTTTGGATCGTTGTTTAGATAACATTCAATCCATTTCATCCTTTCCTAATGCGAAAGTTAAACACCTTATCAGGGATTTATCTGATCATTCTCCTTTGTGCATTAGCCTGGCTGACAATTCTGTATGGAACAATCTTTTCTTCTATTCAGGGCGGTGGACAGTTGACCCTAGCTATCATGTTGTGGTTCAGTCGTCATGAGATAAATTTATGAATGAAAGATATTGGTTCGGGCTTCATAACAAGATTCAATGCTTCAAAGGGGACCTCCTTATTTTGGAGGCCAACATACCCTTTCATTTTCAAGACATTGATGCTCTTAAGGGGGATATTGAACAAGCTGAGAGGAATCTGGAATCACATTGGGATGATGACATTTTCAGTAATTTGATCAACATGATGTCTCATATTTCTAAAGTGCTTCTTAAACAAGAAAGAAATTTTAGAGAGAGATCCAGAGTGACTTGGCTCAGAGAGGGAGATCATAATACTGCCTTCTTCCAGGCATGCATACGAGAGCGGAAGAGACACATTGCTCCAAACATATTTCTTAAGGATGGTTCCTTTTCTTCCAACCCACCTCATTTTTTCTCATTACTTTCTGGTGTTAATCCTCGCACGCACGATGGTTATCATATGTGGCCCACTGATTTCTTTGGAAACCTACATCATTGTGTATCTACTGATTCAAATGGTATTCTAGAGAGAATACTAGATAAGAGGGAGTGAGAGAGGATGTCTCTTTCTTGAATTCTAGATGTGCCCTGGGTCCATATGGTTACTCAGGGTCTTTCTACATTAATTTGTGGTACATTGTTAAAAATGAACTTGTGGAAATCCTTCAGCATTTCTTATGTGGTGGAAGTCTTCCTAGAGTGTCTTTTTCCACTTCTTTCATCCTTCTTTAGAAGGTCAATAATCCATCCTCGCTCAAGCAGTTTTATCCAATTAGCATGTACAACATTCCTTATAAATTACTTACTTTGATTATCAACAAGCGATTATCCATACACCTGCTGAAATGGATATCTAAGGAATAATAGGGTTTCATTCGTGGAAGATCTACTCAAGATTCCGTTTCCATTACTCATGAAATAATAAGTGATATTAATAAGAAGGTCGTTGGGTCCAACATTGCAATCAAGTTGGATATGGACCATGCATATGATATGATGGAGTGGTGTTTCAAAATCAAAGTTATCCGAGGTCTGGGATTTTAAGAGAAAGTTATTGATCTTATTTTCAGGTGCATAATTTCTCCCTGGTTTTCTATTACCTTCATGGGGAGAAGCTATGGTTTCTTCAAATCAGTCTGGGGGCTAAGGCAAGGAGATCCTATTTCTCCCACTACTTTCATCCTGGATCAAGACTCTTTTAACATATATTTTTACAAGAAGATTGATGATGGATGTCTGAGACCCTTTCGGTGCAATCCTAACATCAGGGGACCCTCTCATCTTTTCTTTGCAGATGATATCCTTCTCTTCCTTGATGGAAATATCAGAAATATTCACAATCTTGACTGTATTATTGCTGGATATTTCCATTGGAGTTGCAAATCCATCAATTAGGAAAAGAGTAGTGTTTATTTATCAAAATCATGTTCCGAATCAAGGGGAAAAGAATTGTTAATAAACTGGGAGTCTAAAAAATATCCTTTCCCATGCAATATCTGGGAGCACCTACTTCTCAGGGTAGATTTAGAATTCAACATTTTGATACACATGTTGATAAAATTACCATTTGTATTCTTAACTATAAGAATATATTTCTCCCTTTTGTCAGTCGCACCACCCTGGTTTACAACGTCATTCTTCAATTCCTATGCATGCCTTTTCCTCTCTCATTGCTCCTAAAGTTTTCCTAAGGAAAATTGAAAAACTTATTACCGCCTACATTTGGGATGCGCATGGTGAAGGCAAGCATCATTGGGCTTCATGGCATGGGATGGATCATGAAATTTAAGGTGAAAGCATCAGTCTTAGAAGTGTCACTAAATCTATGAGCAGCCTCCAAGCTAGACTAGCATGGGACTTTATAGAAGGTACATCGCTGTGGGAAAAACTTATTTCTAATAAATATGGGACAATTTGTAATGGAACAACAAGGAGTCCCAGTCTATGGAATTCGATTTGCAAACACTTAACTGCTCTCCAGCTTCACTCACGTTGGGTCATTGGCTGAGGTTCCATCAGCTATTGGAATGAAAATTGGGAGGGAAATATTCTGTCTTTTCCAGGCTTTCTAATACCTGATATTTCTTTCTATAAAGAAAGTACCTATCCTTTGTTTATCAGTACGACTCTTAACCAGCAGTAGCATGATGTATTCAATAATTTTCTAATCTGTTTAGAGAATGGTAGATTGGTTTTCACAAGATCATCCTCTAGGTATTTATAGACCAAGGAATATAGGTGCATCATGCATGGGGAATACATCTTTGATGTATGGGAAAACACTCTGTGGAACAAGGAAATCCTGACTAAGTTTAATTTTTTGTTATGGAGGGTGCATAACCAAGCCTTACCTACAAATGAGATAGTTCACAAGAGAGTTGTTTCTTTGGCATCCCAGTGTAGCTAATGTCTTCTTCCTCACGAAGAGACCTTATATCGTATTTTCTTCTATGATGACTGGTCGTCCATGGTGTGGCATGCTTTTCATGAATACAGTGGAATTTCTAGACCACAATATCCTAACAATGGATTCCTTCAAGATTGGTTCCAAGACTCCACTGATAATCCCCATGAACGCAAGGCGTGAGATCTCTTCCTGGCTGCCGAATGTTAGACCCTATAGAATGCTCGGAATAATGGGCAGCATGAAGGGTTTTTTTATTCTTGTATGGATGTGATGATTAAAGATTGCACCTTAGAAATTGAATTGGATTCCTTTCTCAAGCACTGAGAATCCTCGCCTTCACTACGACGCCTCCTGCATGGTATGATTAATTAGGACACGGGTCACAACCCCATATTACAAGGAAATTAGATTCAATGGTATCCTCTTGATAATGGTTTTAAATTAATTATTTATGGTTCATGTATCAGCGGTATTATGAGAGGGGTGGAGTTGTTCGTAAATGGGCTGATTCTGTTACTCTTGCTTTCAGTTCTACTTTTGACAGTGGTGACTCCCTTTTTGCAGAAACTCTGTCAATGCTCAAGGGATTGGAAGTGTTTCATTCCCGTGATATTATGCTGGAAGGGGTGGAAACTGACTCATCTATCCTTCATGGATCTTTGAAAGGGACCATCTCAATACCTTGGGCTATCACATATCTAGTGCAGAGATGCAAAATCATACTATCCAATGGCATTTCTATTACTCATACTTGGCGTGAGGGTAATATGGTGGCGGAATTCCTGGCCTCCAATGGATCTCTGAACAACTCAATTATCACTTTTAATACAACTGGTTCCCTTCCTCCAGAGTGTTAATCTTGTTAAAGTTGATGCTCTTGGGATTCATTATTTTAGACCCATGTGATGTTTTCAGGCTATTCCCCTTTTCAATAAAATTCTATAATGTTGGATGGATCGTCCCAATAGTGGGATTATTTTTAAATTAATTTCTGCCACTTCTATAATTAGAATTTGGAAAAATGGTTTCCATATTTGGAATCAGAATAATTTATAATGTCAAATAAGGTCAAGTTTTTTGACCAAAATGAATTGTAAAAGTGATTAAAATTAATCACAATGGTTAAGGCTAAATTGTGCTTAATTAAGGACTAAACTTTAACATTAAGGGCCCAAACAACCTAGAAACATGTCCAAAACCCATTGGATATCCATATTTAGACCCTATAATCAATTGGATTGACCTTGGTCCATTATTTGATCCACTTTCAACATGAAAAATGTGGGTGGAATTCTCTGTTCAAATATTTACAAGAGTGTCACTCCTCCACTAAAAAAGGCCACTACCTCTAACCATTCCTCAGACCTCTAAATCCTTTTCAAGTTCAACCAATATTTTCCCAAGTAGCCTCCCAACAACCCCCCTTATATCTTGAAGCCTCCCTTTGGTCGGAATGCTTCTCAATGAATACTTTTGGCATAAACCAAAAGGAGTTACCTAATTAAGAGGTAACGTCTTCTCTCAAGCTCTTTTACTTTATTTTTCTTCTTCACCCCCTCAACTCACTTTATTCCATTCTTGTGTGAAAAAACTATCCTATATATACTAGGATCTTTTTATGCAAATATTTTGACCAAAACTTACACAAACATCCATTCAATGGATATCTAACATTCTGTTTCTGTGTACGGTGAACTACTACCTCACAAAACGATGATTGTTCATTTTTCATTTACCACCTATCATGGTGGACATTATGATGGAAACTATATTTATATATTTCATATATTATATTTATAATTTATTCAAGCTTCTGTATTCCTTTTACAAAACACATCTATTTACCTTCCATTTGGTGTTAATACGATAATCTTGTTTGAGAAAGTGTGGACTACCGCCCCTTTAAAGTGATGTGATTCGTTCACATACCGCATGGAATGTATTGAGGATAGGTTTAGTGAAGTTATATAATATATTTGATATAGTAATATTAAGGATGTAGGGAACAGTTGACCAAGGGAATATTCTAAGGCACAAGAACACGCAGCACGTGCTGTATTCTTTTTCAAATTTTCCAATTGTTATGGCCTCTCTTCGGCCCTCCGCCACCTCCCTCCGCTTCGTCATACTCTATTATTGGCTCCTCTTATGGACTCACAACATTAGATCCACCTTTCTGATTCTGTGTGCTTTTTCTACCTCTTCGGCACTAGGCCTCCCTGAGCCCCCCCTGCTGCTCTAGTCGCCCCTCCGCCTCCTTCTACTTTCCCCTCCCCTGCTGGCCCCACCCCAGGTCCCCATCTCTCCTTCAGGGATGCCCTTTGGGACCAAACTTCCTCTTCCTATCAACCATGATTCCAGCCAGTGTCCTTGTCGATGCCTTGTCCTTTGTGTGAGGGTTCTCGGGTCTCTCTGGATGTCCCTACAGCGGCCTTAGAGGAGGATTTGGCTTGGTTAAAATGGACGTTGGTCGCCCACTTCAGCGCCACTAATAATCCTTTCCCTATTTTTCAACACTTTGTATCCTCTTGGGGTCTCCGCTGCCTGGAGATTATCTCTGTGATCCACAAGATCTCCTTCTGTATTGTGCTTGACTTGCAAGCTGACTTCATCCAGGCGTGGTGTAAGTCCCCCCATTCTATGAGTTGTTGGGGATTTAGCATGTCCCATTGGTCTATGGATGTCGACAGAGGCAAATAAAGGCCGGTAGCAGCGGTGTGGATTGGCCTCTCGGGCCTCCCTCCACCTTTCTAGAACGATGGCCTCCTTAGGATCATTAGGGACTCCCTCGGCAGCTTCCTGTGCTTGGATGTCTGGAGTAGTGGATGTGTGAATACCTCGGTGGCCCACATCTGTGTGGAGCTGGATCTCACTCTTCCGGTGCTAGAAATAGTCGACCTACGGGTGCAGGATGCCTTTAGCTGGTACCAAGCTATATCGTATACAGTCTTCCTAAGGTTCTTCCCACATTTCCTCCTTCAGGGCCACTCTATGTAAAGTTGTTGTCGTCAACGTCATGTTGAGGGCCATCGGCCTGCCCATGCTACTGCCGCTAGAGATGCTCACGGGGCTCCTCCTGGTGGGGAGGTGGAGATGTCTTCAACTCTTGGTGTTTCTCCTTTGGCTCCCCCTAGGTCCTGTTCTGACAATTCCCCCAAGCCCTACGCTGATAGATGATCAGAGGCCATGATGGGAGATCATCCCCTAATCTCCAATGAAGCGGTCCCTAGCCCAGGCTGCTTTCGACCCCCCTTCCCTTCTCCACTTTGATCAGGTTCCAGGGGTTATAAGTGCAACAAGTATGAAAATTACTCTTCCCCATACTCCCCTGGATTTTCCCCTATTGATCTAATCTTACTCTGGAGTGTTGTTGGGGATGAGATCCCTACCGAGACATCTCCCTTGGATTTGGTCTATCTGCATGAGGGGACCTCTCCTCCTTCCTTCCATCCCCAGTTCTCTGTATGTTCCTCATTCCCTCCAAAAGATCAATGGAGGGATCGTATTCCTCCCCGGGCATTAGGGGGAGGAAGCCTGCCATGCACCGCACCCCAGTTTCTACCCCGAACTCGTCTGTATCTAAGGTTATCAAAGTTTGTACCAGGTCATAGTCTAGAAAACTAAAGGTGAAGTTTTCTTCCCACTTCTAGATGGATACGATCTCTAGAGACAATACCAGAGCACTATTTTCCCTATGATACGATTCCTTATTTGGAACACCTGAGGTATAGGATCTTGAGTCAAAACAAACTTCTTGGCCTTAGAGATTATTAAGCACAAGGATTCTATGGTTTCCATTCTTGAAAACAAACAACAACTGAGCAGGATCAGTAGCTTTGCTAGGAAACTCAAAATTCAAGACTCCATGCATGAAGACCCTTCCAACCAACACATTTGGATCTTCTGGCACAATAGCCTCTCGGTAGACTTCACCCAGGTCGGTGACCAATTCATCACAGTGAAAGCGACTCAGGGAACCCATACCTTCTTTGCATCTTTTATCTACGAGAGTTGCGATCCTCAATAGAGGGTGTTCCTTTGGAACGATCTTACTGTGTTTTACCCTGGTAATATACTATGGATTGTAGGGGGTGATTTTAACATCATCGCGAACTCGAAGGAGAGAAATGAAAGAGGTCCTTTTGCTAGGAAAGCTAGCCAGGACTTCACTCTATTCATGGCAGGCAGGGGCCTCATGGATCTCATATTCTCCAACGACAACTTCATGTGGTGTAACAACCAATGGGGGAATCATCTATCTTAGAGCAATCTGGATAGGTGTTTGGATAACATGCAATCTATCCCTGCGTTTGTTGATGCTAGGGTGACTCACCTTGTGCGGGGCTTATCAGACCACTCCCCACTACTGATCTCCTTATCTGCCAGGTATGATCATCATCGATAGTTTCACTACTACCGACATTGGGACAACATTCCGGGCTTCCAGGATCTGGTTATAAACTCTTGGCTTTCTCCATCCCATGGAAACACATGGATTTCCCTCCACAATAAACTAATATACCTCAAGTAGAGCCTTCAGGTGTGGTCAAGGGCCTTTCCCCCTCAGATGGTGACCTTGATTCCATCATGCAAGAAGTTGATCGTCTTGAAAGAAGTCTTGAGGAGGTCCGGGATGACCACATTTTTGAGGTCCTGCATAGTAGGAAGGATCTTCTGGAGGACATTATTCTAAGGAAGGAGCGCCTGACTAGGGATGATGTGAGGGTTAGGTGGCTTCAGGAGGGGGATAGGAACATCTCTTACCATCATGCCTATATCAAGGAGAGGAGAAGGCATGCTAAACTGAACATTCTGCTGGAATACGACACCTACACCGACGATAAGGATGTGGTGGGAGGTATGGCCAACTTGTTTTTCAGGGACCTCCGGGATGGCCCCAACAACCTCTCATCGGATGGCTACTCGGTTGATAACCTAAGGCTCTTTGAGGTGATTCCCTATAACTTCTCGGCCCAGGGACAATGATCTCATGGAATCTATCCACCAAGAACAAGAGATCTGAGAATCCATGCTCAACCTTAATCCTGATAGTGCGGAAGGTCCCGACGGCTTCCCATGTTCGTTTTATAGATCTGCGTGGGAGACTGTGAAGGGTGATCTTATTGTGTTTATCCAAGAATTTTTTTGAGGAGGGATACTCCCCCGAGTTGTGAGTGTAACCTCTATCGTGCTCATTCCCAAGTCTAAGAACCCCGCCTCTCTCCTCCATTTCCGTCATGTGAGCATGTGTAACTTCCCCTATAAAATCCTCACCAACATCATCAACTCAAGGCTTTCCCAACACCTTCCTCAGTGGATCTCTATGGAGAAACAAGACTTTGTGAAAGGGCGATCAATCCAAGGGTGATTGCTCTGGCCCAGTAAATGACAAGGGATATCAACTTCAAGACCTGAGGCTCCAACATCGTCATCAAACTTGATATGAGAAAGGCCTTCGACTAAGTGGAATGGAGTTACATCAACAAAGTACTATAAGGTATGGGTCTTTCTCCTTGGAATGTCGATATTATCTTCCGCTTCTTTAGTTCTTCATGGTTATTGGTCACTTTTATGGGAAACACCTACGAATTCTTCAAGGATACCTGCAGACTCAGTCAAGGGGACCCCATCTCCCCGAGTATCTTCATTATCACCCAAGATGTTCTCAGCCGCCTGCTTAATAGGATCTTGGGGAAAGGATACACTCACCCATACTGCAGAAGTTTGTGCTCCCCTTAGGTGTCCCATCTAATTTTCGTGGATGACATGATCATCTTCATAAACCCCTCAAGCAGATCGTTGCAAGGTCTTAATAGGGTAATGTAAGAGTACTATCACTGGAGTGTCCAGACTATTAATAAAAGCAAGAGAAACTACTATATTGCTAGAAACTGCCTCCTGAGCCGGGTTTCTAATGTGAGCGGCATCCTGGACATGCAGAGAGGGGTGTTTCCCATGGATTATCTTGGCGCACCTGTCTCCCATGCAAGACTTCGGATACGTGACTTCGATGCCCTCCTGAACTGGATCACCAACCTAATTCTTAATTGGAAAAATAAATACCTCTCTTTTGGGGGGAGGATTGCACTGGTGAATAGTGTGATGTTGGCCTCACCAGTCCATGCTCTCTCTTCGATAAAGGTCCCTAAAGGGGTGATAAAGAAAATTAAAAAAGTAATTTTGAGACTCATCTGGGATCCCATGTCTGAAGAAAAGAAACACTATGTCTCTTGGAGTAGGTTGTCAAGGCCGACTGACAAAGGAGGGATTAATTTGAGGAGCCTTGAAGATACTCTCCTATGCATGCATGTCAAATTAGCATGGGAGGTCTTGGAACAATGCACCATGTGGGGGACTATCATGCATGCACTTCTTCAGGGAGACCATGCCTCTACAACTAGAAATTATTCTCCCCTATGGTCTGAGATTTCCCCCTTCTTAAACCTTTCTCTCACTAGATCATTGGTAAAGGGGACATCTTTTTTGGCATCAAAACCGGGCAGGGGAGACCATTGGTTACCCAGGATGTCCCGCTCCTTCCATTTCTTACAGGGAAGCCAGCCAACATCCACCTTTCCTCAAATCCATCTTGAAGAAGGACCATCAGGATCTGGTGCACAGTATTGAGCTAAGGTCGGTGTCAGAAAAGTGTGTCTTCACCCCCTCTCCATTTGGCCTCTTTATGTCGAAGGCCTTCTGTCAGACCCACACCATGCACGATCCGGTGGACTCGTGGATGACACTTTTTTGGGACAAGCATATCCCTTATAAATTTAACTTTCTAATCTATAGATTAAGAAATATGGCAGTTCCCACTGATGAGAATATTAGACGATGCAGAATCAACATGGCCTCCAGGTGTGTCTTCTGTAAGAGACACAAGGAGGAAACTTCGGGTCACCTCTTCTTTGAGAGTGAATGAGTGCACGAGGTTTGATCCTACTATGGTGACTTCACTACATTAATCTCTTCTTATGCCCATACATGTCTTCTTGGGAAGATTTATTCCATGCCACTCTAGCAACAGTTCTCCCATGAATTGTTTCAACATGATTTTTTCAAAACATTTTCAGTATATGTACTATTGATTGGTTCTAAGAAGTCATTAGATCTACCTCAGTAGATCATGTTCCCTATAATTTACATTTCTACATTAATTAAATCTCTAGAGAGATATTTTTTCTAGTCATAACTATCTATAATACCAATAGTTGTTTTCCTTATGTTATGAAGCATATTTTACTTGGAAAACTATGACAATCCCACTAACCTCTGGTAGCTAGACACATGGAAAATATTCATTATAAATGAATATTCTATGATCTTTTATCTTAATTCAATCCTAAAATAAATTTCAATAACTTTCACCCCTTTTAAGCATTATTCAATGTCACCATCCATTTTTAGTTTTGTCGTATAGACACCTTCCAAAATTGGTGGTCTTGACATCCAATGCATAATATGATGATCATAGAAATTTTCTATGATGAGTAAAATTATAATGGATTTAGGAATAATGACTTATTTTTTTCAATCAATCCTTATTGGTACCATTATTGTACCATCCAAATATAGTCTCATTGAATACCCACCACAATATTAAAAAATAAGCCCCCTCTACTTTGATACATGGAATCCATAATTGAATTTTAATTGATATTGTTTATTTTAGCTAATTTTAATATACTCATTACTTGTATGAATTATAATTCTCAATGAATAATGTATCACCAACCATGGTGAATATAAAACCATCAACATGGTTTTATCCTTCCTACGCAGTATGTGTCTCTAGAACATTCTCTTCCACACCTATTATGGAACTCATTCCTATGGCAATTACTTTTTCATCTCTGGAATTTAATAACCCTAATTCAATATTTCTCCCACTATCTCAAATAGATACGCTCAACCATTTATAGAAATATAGCCTATAACATTACTATATCTTTTATATCATCGGGTTTCATATAATACCCTAAGAAACTTTTAGGATGATTACTATAGATGAAAATTGGGTTTTTCTTGATGTCTGTATTTTTATATCCTAATAAGATCTTTTTGTATAAACACATTCACTTATAAATAAATGGATTTCCATTATACTATAACTCATATGATATCACTACTAGAAATGAGACCAATAGCGACCGCCATTGGAAGTCGCTATTAGTCTTTAGAGACTGCTTTGAGACCTCTAATGGCGGTTGCATTAGGCCCATTGTTGTAGGGAAACAACAACCACCAATGACAGTCTCTGTAGGTGACCTAAGGCTCAGATGAATAACAGTCTCTATTAGGTTAAGCTATAGTGATCGCCATTGGTGGTTGCTATAGATAAACTAAAAAATGGCCTACAGTGACTGCCAATGGCAGTCGCTAACCTGAGAATTAAAAAAAAAAACAATTACAGTGATACTTCTCAAACAGTAGAAAATAGCATAAACAGAGTGAAAATCAGAAAAAAAATCAATTTGAAACAGCAGAAACACCAGGATCCTAAAAAACAATAAATGACAGACATACTTCTTCATATCTAGTGATCCAAACAGCTCCAATCCATTCCAATATTCTGCTCCAATAAACCTAAAATAAGATACAAAAAAAACAACTAGACAAATAAAGTAAAAATTGGAAATATTTTTTAGTTAGAATATATATATATATATATATATATATATATATAAAATCAAATTGGGTCATTAGACCGTTAGGGTATTTGGGAATTTGGAAAATTGGCGAGTCTCCATTTAGCTAATTGGTCATTAGGCCAATACGCTAATATGCCAGTTGTCCATTTGGTCATTAGTCCAATAGGATAATATTTCATTATTCCAATATCCTAATAGGTCATTAGGCCAATAGGACATTAGGTAATTAGAACATTAGTCCATTTGGCCAATTGTCTGTTAGGTCATTCGGTCGTTGGGCCGTTGTTAGGTTGTTGGGTCATTGTTAGGTCGTTGGGCCGTTGTTAGGCCATTAGGTTGTTGTTGGGTCGTTGTTAGGCCGTTGGGATGTTATTAGGTCGTTGGGCCGTTGTTAGGCCGTTGGGATGTTATTAGGTCGTTGGGCCGTTGTTAGGCCATTGTTAGGCCGTTGGGCCGTTGTTCAGCCATTGGGCCGTTGTTCGGCCATTGGGTCGTTGTTCGGCTGTTGGGCCGTTGTTTGGTCGTTGTTAGGCCATTGGGCCATTGGGACATTGTTGGGTCATTGGGCCGTTGGGCTGTAAGGTAGTTAAGTCATTCAGCTGCGTTCACTTGACATTGAACTATATAGAGTAAATTTCAGTACTGAATAGCCTCCCCAACCACCCCCCTTGGACAGCCCCCTCCCAACCACCTGCAACCCCCACACCCCCCCTGGACACCCCCCCCAAAAAAAAACTCCCTCCAGGAATCCCCCACCATGAACACCCCCCCTCCACACCCTGTACCCCCCCCCCAAAAAAAACTCCCCTAGGATAGCCCCCCACCCCCGGACAGCCCCCACTCTTCCCCGGCTAGCCCCCCCCCCCCCCAAAAAAAAACTTTCCCTGGACACCCCCTCCACCTACACAGCTCCTCCTCCTCCACCCAATATCCCCCAACAACAGATTCATTTTCAATTACACATGTTCAATTTGTCAATTTGATTATTATCAAATTATAACCAACACCAGATTCAATAAACATGACTCTTAATATGCCAATAGGCCAATATTGGTCATTAGGCGATTAGTCCATTTTTTCATTTGGGAAAAAAGGCCATTAGACCATTTAGTCCTTAGGAAAATAGGCTAATATTCCATTAGGCCAATAGGACATTAGGCCAGTAGGCCAGTAGGCCAGTAGGCCATTCGGCCCTTAGGCCATTAGGCCATTCGGCCGTTAGACCAATAGGCCAGTAGGCCATTCAGCCCTTAGGCCAATAGGCCATTGGGCCATTGGGCCATTGGGCCATTGGTCCATTAGGCCATTGGGCCACCTATCCTAATTCCCATCCTCCAATGAGGATTCTAAGAAATTATCTGTCACAATAAAGTATCCAATTACCGATCATACTCTTAAAATTAAAAAAATGTGGAGTTTTTAAAAACATAAATTGTTCTAATCTCAAACAATTCTACATTTAAAGTCTAAATTAATATATAACATTAATTCAATAATAAATATAAAATAAACACGCCTCGTGAATATGATGCGTCATGTGTGGTCATGCCTGCTACCTCCATCCGGTGTGCGCGGGGCCTACAACAAATAAAAATTATAAAGATTTTAATAATGAAATTAATATAAAGTAAATAAATAAATTCATTATAAACCTGCATTGTATGATCCCCTACACCATCACCCAGACACACATATTCCTGCAGTGTTCTAACATCAGTGATCAATTGTGCATTTACCTCCTCAGAAGCGCGCAACCATGCCTCAAAATCTGACAGTTGTTGTGTCATCCAAGCAACAATAGGACCAACAACCTTAGTTCATGATACTACAGAATGAGGAATCCTTATTCCATAGGTTAAAATATATCCATGCCCGTCACGATCAATAATGCGATGGAATATCTCATCCCTTCTCATGAGAAGTTGTCGCTGGTCCTCTGGAAGCTATTCTAACTCAGCTTCAAATTGAGACTGTGCAATATTTAAATATATATACATATATATATATGTTTATATATAGATGCATTTAAGTATTGGTAATGAATACAATCACTTACTATAAGAGCTGCAGCCTCTCGATCATTTTGATCATGAGTTCTCATCCACACTGAAATTTTATCAGTCGGTGCACCTTGCTTCCATAACTATATACCAATAAAATATAAAAATATAACACAAAAACATATTAAATAATAAATTAAAAAATTAATAATAAATGCATCATATCGGATCTGAGACACATGACGTGTCCCGAGCCTGTGAGGTGGTCCCTGCAACGCTCGATTCTCGAAATGGCGTGCTGACACCTCCTACATTCAATTAATTCAAATTTTAAAAAATATAATGTCACACATTCTTAAAAATATATATACCAAAATAAATATACTAACTGTAATGGACACAATAGACCAATATGCAACTAATTCGCACCATTGAGATGAGAGAACACCTCTTGGGACTTTTTCCAGAATGTCTAGGGCACCCACATTTTGTACCCAGTGATCCCTCTTGATTTTGCCTTTAAAATCTTTCCACATCTTACAAAATTTTTCCACACACCGGAAGAAACTCATTGGGGCATACTTTTATACTATTCTATTTAAGAAAAAAAATCACACATGTTAATATTTTTTAAACATATGAAAGAAACTAAAATGGTCTTCTTACCTGAACTTCCCTCCAAAGTCGATCTAATGTATCCTGAGGGATCGAAGCCCAGTCATGTGTGGTCAATGGAAATCTATGTGGTTTGCATATGATATGACCCAACTAATGGATAAATGTAGGGGTAATCAGTCCCACAGGATGAAATCTCTCGTCAAATGAAACATCAATGGTCGTGTTAGAATTCCACGATGAAATGCCACGACCAGGGCCTCTCTTGCAAGAGGAAGAAGCGGTCGAGTCCGATCCTGTTGAAAAAAATTTTATACATAATTTGACAGATGTGCACACACACACACACACACACACACATATATATATATAGAAATTACATAAAAAATAAACACAATTACATTCAAACATACCTTGACTCTGAGACGTAGATGGTTCAGATGGATGATGTGGATGTGCTACTTGTTCCCCTGAAATGCCTACATTCATAGAAAACATTAGTAAGGGGACCATTCAAAGTATCAAAAAGATAAATTGCATTGTTTTTAAAAAAATCAAACTTGTACAATTATTAATCAAACAAAAAGGGATAGGATTTTAAAAAATCAGAAACTTAATAGAACATAAATAAAATTATGTACAAAAAAGGCTTGTATTTAGAGGGTTCTTTTAACGTAAAGTGATTTGGGGGTGGGCTATCCATAAGGGGGGGGGGACTGTCCGAGGGGGTTTGGGAGTGGGGGGGGGCTGTCCAGGTGGAGGGGTTGTGAAGGTGGGGGTGGGGGTGTCTAGGGGGAGTTTTGGGGGGTGGGTTGTCCGGAGGGGAGGGTGTGTGTGTGTGTGTGGGGGGGGGGGTGTCCAAAGGGGGGTTGGGAGTGGGAGGGGCTGGGGGTGGGGGTGGGGTGGGGATGTCTAGGGGATGTCAGGGGGGAGGTATGGGGGGTGGGCTGTCCGGGGGGGGGGGGGGGTTGTCCAAGTGGAGGGGCTATGCAGGTGGGGGTGGGGTTGTCTAGGGGGAGTGGGGTGGGGCTGTCCAGAGGCTGGGGGTGGGGGGAGGCTGTCCGGGGGGAGTTTTGGGGGGTGGGATGTCCAGGAGGGGTGGGGGGGGGGGGTTGTCCAAGGGGGTGAGGGGCTATCCAGGTGGAGTGGCTGTGCAGGTTGGGGTGAGGCGTTTCGGGGGGAGTGGGGTTGGGCTGTCTAGGGGGTGGGGGTGGGGGCTGTCTAGGGGGTGGGGGTGGGGGCTGTCTGGGGGGAGTTTTGTTGGGTAGGCTATCCGAGAGGGGGGATGTACAAGGGGGGTGGGGGGGGATTTCCAGGTGGAGGGGATGTGCAAGTAGGGGTGGGGCTATCCGGGGGGAGTGGGGTGGGGCTGGGGCTGTTTGGGGGGAGTGGGGCGGGCTGGGTGTAGGGAGGGGGTGAAGGGGGCAGGGGGTAGTGGGGGTGAAGGGGGCAGGGAGGGGGGGGGTAGGGGCTGTTTCAAGGGAAGGGGGGAGGGGGAAGGGCTGGATGGTGTAGGGAAGGGGTAGGGGAGGGGCTGGTGTAGTGCAGGTGGGAGGGGCTGGTGTAGTAGGTGGGTAGGGGCTGTTGGTGGGGCTGGTGTAGTAGGGGGGTAGGGGCTGGTGGGGGGAGGGGGATGGGCTGGTGCAGGGCAGGGGGAGGGGGAGGGGTTGGTGTAGTAGGGGGAGGGGGGCTGGGTGCAGGGGGAAGAGGGGAGGGGGGCTGGGTGCAGGGAGGGGGTGAAGGGGGCAGGGGGTAGTGGGGGTGAAGGGGGTAGGGGGTAGGGGCTAGGGGGCTTTCTGAGGGGAGTTTTGAGGGGTGGGATGTCTGGGAGGGGGACTGTCCAAGGGGTGGGGTGGGGTTGTCCAGGGGCTGGGTGTGGGGGGATGTCTAGGGGGAGTTTTGGGGGGTGGGTTGTCCGAGAGGGGGGCTGTCCAAAGGGGTGGGGGGGGGGGGGGGCTATCTAGGTGGATGGGATGGGCAGGTAGGGGTGGGGTTATCTGAGGGAGTGGGGTGGGGTTGGGGTTGGGGCTATCCGGGGGGAGTGGGGTGGGGCTATCTAGGGGGAGTGGGGTGGGCTGGGTGTAGGGAGGGGGTGAAGGGGGCAGGGGATAGTGGGGGTGAAGGGGGAAGGGGGGGGGGGGGTAGGGGCTGGTTCAAGGGAAGGGGGAAGGGATGACTGTTGTAGGGCGGGGGGTAGGGGAGGGGCTGGTGGAGTGCAGGGGGGAGGGGGAGGGGCTGGAGCAGCAGGTGGGTAGGGGTTGTTGGTGGGGCCGGTGCAGTAGGGGGGTATGGGTTGGTGGGGGAGGGGGATGGGCTGGTGCAGGGTAGGGGGAAGGGGGAGGGGCTGGTGTAATAGGGGGAGGGGGGCTAGGTGCAGGGGGGGTGCAAGGAGGGGGTGAAGGGGGCAGGGGGTAGTGGGGGTGAAGGGGGTAGGGGGTTTGGAGCTGGGGGTGGGGGCTATTCAGGAGGGGAGTTTTGGGGGTGGGCTATCTAGGAGGGGGGCTATCCAAGGGGGGGGGCAGTCTAGGTGGAGGGACTGTGCAGGTAGGGGTGGGGCTATCCGGGGGGAGTGGGGTGGGGCTGTCCAGGGGGTGGGGGTGGGGGGGTTGTCCAGGGGGTGGGGGTGGGGGGCTATCTGGGGGGTGTTTTGGGGGGGTGGGTTATTCGGGAGGGGGGAGGTTGTCCAAGGGGGTGGGGTGGGGTGGGTGTCCAGGTGGAGGGGGTTGTGCAGGTGGGGGTGGGGCTATCTGGGGGGAGTGGGGTGGGGCTTTCCAGGGGTTGGGGGGCTGTCCGAGGGGAGTTTTGGGGGGTGGGCTATCCGGGGGGGGTGTCCAGGTGGAGGGGCTATACAGGTGGAGGTGGGGTTGTCTGGGGGGAGTGGGGTGGGGCTGTCCAGGGGGGATATTATATCTATATAAACACATATGTGTGTGAAATATGGATATTTCAAGATCAAAGTAGAATCATCATCCCATATAAAATTATCAATCTGATTAAAAATTACAACAAGGATTGAAAGGACATGGAAAGGGAGAGGGGAACCTTAAAATCAAATCCACAAGGTCACAAAACATTTCAATAATTTTAAAATTCCATCTTTTTTCCTTTACCAAGAACTAGGGTGAAATCACCTTATTTAAAAAAATGCTTTTACTCAAAGTAATAAAACTTTTCAATTTCATCTAGAAAACAATTTATAAAACCAAAGAAATATAGTTCATCCCACAAATTCTAGAGACAGAACCAGATACCAGAATCTTGGTTCACACATGCCTGTAAGGGAAGCCATCAAAAAGGATTGAACATAAGGTTAACAATAGTGTCCCCGATCTTTATTCTCATTTCTTAGAATCACATCCCATAATGAAAATGAATTTAGGAAAGGGTATCTCATGAAAAAACTCAATGAAAATACACCAACAACACCATATCCATTCAAAGGATCATCCCCTGGAAGAATATCAGAAAGTGGACGTATAAGGAACAAAAACACAAGATCATTGGATGTGAAAACATAGAACAAATGTGCTGTTATGATCAATTGAAAAGAAGATACAAAAGGATCACTTAGTCAATGTGGGGGTGGGGGGATGTCCGAGGGGAGTTTTGGGGGGTGGTCTATCCGGGAGGGGGGGGGGTTGTCCAAGGGGGGTTGGGAGTGGGGGTTTTCTGGTGCTGGGGGGTGGGGGGATATCCAGGTGGGGGGGATATCTAGGTGGAGGGGTTGATTCTGACTAATAATAAATAAAAATGCTTATGTACCAAATTATTTTTGGGTTATTTTAAACAATTTTAAAAAAAGGCTTTAAACTGAAGAGTGGGAAAACAATTATACCTTTCATTAAACATGAAAATTGACAGTTTCTCCTTCAATGACCACTTTAACCCAATAAATATATTCTTCATGTTGAACTATGATATGTTGATCAAGCTGTTGGGAAACAAAGGAAACAATCTCAGGTTCATCTTGTTCAAATAAAAACACTCCTCGCTGGGACATTTTCACAACAACTTGCCAACTAGGATTTGAAGGCAATGTAACAAAGAATACTTGTTCCACTTGTGATGTCAAAATGAAAGGTTCGTTATCAAATCATTCATTTCTGTATAACATATAGTTAAAATTCACCAATGTAAACTGATATTGATCGACTTTACTTCCATCCACTGGATCAATCCAATTACACTTTAATAATATGTACTTCAACCTGTGTGCATATAAAACTTTAATGCTGTCTGTCAATTGACCATAATAATTACCAGAATCAACGAATGGACAATCGATGCCACTATTTTGTGTTTCTCATTTTTCGTCAACATCTTTAATGCGAAATCGAAATCTATTAGCATCTATAGCTTTATAATGACGATCCGTTATAGATGGAACCTCAGCTAGTTGGATAAATTATACAGTTAGTGTGGGGTCACCTAACTCCCTTAGGTTATGAAACTACATAATTCACAGATTTCAATAATGATTTCTACATAAATAAGTTAGTGTAATACTTCACTCATAATAAAAATCAATTTATACTTACAAAATACTTGAACCAATCATGAAATGACGCATAATGAGATTGATGAATTTGATACTCAGATGCAAGAGACGTCTCTTCTTTTAGCTTATTAATGTGTTTCCTGCAAATGATAACGCGATGTTTAAATGATCAACTTATTCAAACAAAACATGTAAAAGTTAAACAATAAAAGTGATAAGACACTTAGTATTTTAATGGTGAAATGGATGGAGTATTGAATAAGATATATCGATGCGCTTATATCCACTCGACGTTGTCCATATCAAATATGGTTCCTTCTCCAACTAGACCATCATGAATCTGAGATGGATTATCTAATTTTGTTTCAAAATCTATAAGATATTCTGCACAAAAATTAGTACACTCATCAATCAAATAACCATTGGCTATTGATGCCTCCAGATGAGCTCTGTTGCGTACAAATCGTTTCAATGTATTCAGATACCACTCAATAGGATACATCCACCTGAATTTCACTAGACCATTAGCCATTACTTCATAAATTAGGTGCACTGTCAAGTGAACCATAACATCGAAAAATGAGGGGGGAAACATTTTCTCAAAGTGACAAAGCGTATGTACAATTCGGTCCTGCAAAATTTTTAAATCACTCATTTTTTGATTTCTTAAACAAATTTGTCTAAAAAAATTATTCATCTCAATCAACGGTTGAATAACATTGGGGGATAAAAAATCACAAATTGCGATTGGAATCAAATGCTAAAGTAGTATGTGATTTTCATGACTTTTCAACCCTTGCAATGCCCTTCTCGTAAGATTCACACACTTTTAAATATTATAAGAGTAACCATTAGGAACCTTGAGCATCTTCAAAATGGAAAGAAATGTCTCTTTATCCTTTTTAGTCATCGTATACTGTGTAGTAGACATATATTCCTTGTTTCCCTCAGCTAACTGTAAATGAAACTATTTCCTTAAACCCATTTCTTCCAAATCATGATATGCATTAACATGGTCCTTTGATTTTCCACTGACACCTAAAATGGTCCACAATATATTATCACAAAAAAAATTCAATGTGCATGACATCCAAATTATGCCTTATCATATTAGTTTTCCAATAAGAGAGATTGTAAAAAATACTCTTCTTTTTCCAATTGTGACTGCACTATCTACCCGCACCATGGATATTAGGTAATGGATGAGCCACCAAATCCTGAAACTTATATACCATGCAGATGTTTTCTTCCTCAATCTGTGATAACATTTCGACTCCTGTCATGATCTTTGGTGTTGGGTTAAACTCTCTAGAACCATAAAATGTCACTCTGTCCTTTCTGAACCTGTGCTAAGGGGGGAGAAAATGTCTGTGACCCATGTATGCCCATTTTTTGGAATGTTTAAGCCATACAGATTTTTTACTTTTATTGCAATAAGGGAAAGAAAATTCCCATTTTGTACTTCAGCCTGATAAATTTGCATAATCTGGGAAGTTATTGATTGTCCACAATAAAGCATCTTTTAGTTTGAAAATTTCATTCGTTTCACAGTCATAAGTCATCACACCATTTCCCCAAAATTCATTCAACTCACCAATCAATGGCTGAAGGTAAACATAAATCTTATCCACCGGACTTCTAGGTCCATCAATAAGAGTGGAAAATAATATAAATTTTTTCTTCATACAAATCAACAGAGGATGATATATGGAACCAACACCACAATCCATGTGCTATGAGTTACACAAACCATAGACTTGAATGGATTGAAACCATATGCTGCCAACCCCAATCAGACATTACAAACATCTTTAGAAAAGTTGGGGTGTCTCTTATCGAAATCCTTCCATGCACGAGAGTCTGTCGAGTGGGTTAACACATCACTTTCTTGATTTCTTTACGCATGTCATCTCATTAAATTATAAACTTTAGATGACATAAACATCTTTTCAATCTCGACTTTAGAGTAAAGTAATGCATTTGATTTACAACAATCAGTTTTCCCTGTTTTGCAGTCTGACTTTGATGAGTCAGATTTCCCCTGTTCTCTTTCCACCTGGAAACTCCATAGACCATACAAATATCCAAATGAGCGATTTCTTTTCTAAAAAACATACAATTGTTTACACATGCATATATGGTCTCATATGTAAAACATAAGTTCTCTGTCAACTTACAAGCATGGTAATAGAACTCAGGAATCTTAGCGTCGATAGGAAGAACCTTTTTCAATAACACCAACAGCATGTCGAATGATGTGTCTGACCACTGATTCAAAGTCTTCAAATGCAACAAATCCATGATAAATGAAAATTTATTGTAAGTAGTACATCTAGGATATAATTCCATTTTTGCATCATCAAGTACTTCATAAAACCTCCTCAAATCACGATCTGCACCAAATCGTAGATTTATCTCACCGGTCTCATCATTCTAGATGTCAATGCTTTCAAGAGCTAACCCACATACCATTTCTGTAAGCATTTCATGCATTGGATCATTCATCCTCACATAAACATTCATCTGAACTGCATCTGTATTTTGACAACAAATATATTCTTCCCCGTGATGAGTCCAACTCTTACAATTTTTCAGAAATTCATTCAAGAATAGGTGCTCCCTCATAGTATCTCGTGTGAATTGATATCTGCTTGCACATTTTCTACATGGAGAACTAATAAAGTTGCTTTGAAATCCTCCATTGAACTCAATAAACTATATAATTCCCTTGAAATATTCTCTAGATGTTCGATTTGGAAGATCAATCCAACTCTTATCCATAATAATATTTATATAACAAACATTTACAAAAAACTTCATATTACATGCATTTTCATATCAAATATATTTAAAATAAAGACTGTCTAATTGCATGTGGACCATTGATAAAATAAAAAAATTATATCTCTGAATAATAAACAAGAGAATAGATAATAGAATGGAAGTGAAAGCCCATGTCATCACCACCATGTTGGTATGATGAATCTAATGATGATTCTATATTCAAGAAACTATATTGAGAATGAATTTGGTCTATAATTCCATAGAATAAACATTTTTCAAGAACAAAATATTATAACCTGCATGCGTATGTGGTACATGAAAATATTCATCAAACACCAATCTTGAACTATCAACCTTAGCAACTAAGTTAATGCCTAGCGATAAATCAACAAATATAATTTGTGATGAAAGTGTCCAAAATCAATTAGTGATGAACATTCTTCTCAAACTCATAGAAACTGTATCTTTGTACAAACAATTTCTCACTGCCTCTTGGATTCACACTGCCTTTGTGCCATCAGATGCATTAAAGATTAACTATCAAATATAGCAATCAATCTCTAATTTATGGAAAACTAACTAATCTATATCAATGATAACATCAAATATATACAATTCCATAACAAAAAAAATACAAATCTATCTTCACTTATGTTATCAATAGAGAATATGTGGGATAATGAATGTGATTCCCCATGCTGGATCACAGGGTCCAATATAGTGTTCCTCATGGCCCCAAGCAGGTATCATTTTATGCAAGATGTTTGTTACTAGTAGTAAGGGTCTGAATGTCATCAGTGCATAAAATATACCATTGGTATCAATAAAGAAAAGGATAAACAATAACATAATAGAGTCAATAAACAATGAAAAATCATAATCCATGGTAGGTATCTCAAGTCATATAGTAAAAACCCAAATACCCCCAAAGTGTTAGGTCAATAAAAGTGTGGGAAATAACAAGAATGTGAAAAAATATTGATACATCACTCTAAATTCCATTCCAATTCTACCTCTAAAATATACAAAGTATGTCACATTGAAACATGGAATATCATATAAAGGAACATCATATAGTATTAATAATAACATATAGTATTGAAACACGTGTAATCAAACTCAAACATGGGTCTCATGGGCTATGCAAGCACACACATGTGGTCAAACCTCAAACATTTTCTCATGGGATACACACACACGCAGAGACATGTGATAAACTCAAGAATGGTATAAATCAAATAACAACACAACTTATAATATCAATCCAATCAACATATACATGGACTTTGCATTGTATGTAACTTACAACCTCAAGTAAAGTGTGAAGTCTTCTCATACACACACTGTCAACACACATTGTTTCATAATTCTTCATGCACACAAACCCGTATACACATGAAATTCCATTTCCACACTTTTTATTCACACACAATATTCATATAATATTCATGCATGTCAAATTTGTGTTGTAAATTGCCCAAAATTAAAACCTTAAAACGAAAATTAGGGCATACCTGATAGCATGAAAAATTCAGAACCGAGGGGAGCCAGGGGTGGTGTTGTGAGGGAGAGGAGGGGCAGTAGAGGGGAGCTGGAGTTGGAGGCTATGCGGTGAGGGAGGGTATGGGCGTTGACGATGGCGGGGAGCCGAAGGAGGAGGCGGTGAGGTGGCGGCGGTGCAATGAGGGAGGGGACGAGCGGTGCGGCGAGGGAGGGGATGGGCGACCATCGGCGGGAACTGGAGGTGGAGGCAGTGCGACGTCGCTGGTGCGGTGAGGGAGGGGAGGCGGTGCAGCAAGGGAGGGGACGGGCGGCTGCAGGGGGGGTAGGGTTTGGGATCAGGGGGAGGAAGGGGGGGGATTTTTTTTTGAGAAGCCTTGCGACCGTCGTTGGGGGTCGCTATAGGGCACCAATAGTGACCAGCAATGGCGGTCACCCATGTATGGGGCCTCCAAAACCCCATTTTCTAGTAGTGTATCCATTTTCATGATAGTTGGCATTTTTTGTTATGGGATAACGTCATTATTTGCGATGAATGTCTTGAAAACAATGGAAGTATCTACAATGCATGAGTTTTAACATTGATGATTCTTTTGCATACATCATGACTCCGATGTGGATAAATAAATTCATGTTTAGGAATTTCTCCATGCTATATTTTATCGATCAATGTTTTTATGTAAGTCTCGTCATCGATCCTCCTTATGAGCATCATAGCTTTGATGTGGACAAGGTAATTTGCATTTAGGAATTACTCTACTCTACATTATTTTTTATCAATGTTAACATGTAAGACTTATCATCCATTCTCATAATTAGCATAATGGCTCTAATATGGATAAAGTAATGTTCATTTATAAATTACTCCACGCTATATTATATTGATCGATGAATGCTAGGCCAAGATATTCTTTAGCATACTAGCCTGAAGCATCTCATATCTTCTGACCATGCATATACCATAGTTCACCTTTTCATTCCATCATAAAAACTTATAGTAAATACATACTTGGTATATGCTTAAAACTACTTAGTTTTTCTCGACATAGTATTATCTTGACAGAACTTGGTATAATGGAGTCCTACATTTTATACTCATCGGGTATTGCCAATGATTCAAGCATTAATGAACTATTATTTGAGTATTAAACACAAAAAAAAACATTCATTCCTGATTTGGAATAATACCTCATTGTGTCCAAAGGACACATAAGATAAATGTTATGGTAATACTTAACAAAATTACATCTATAATCATTAACTTAACAATTATAAGTTGTGTACTTCTCACCGCTGACTTAGGAACCACTCTTTCTCATTCGCTTGGAGAATACACCTTACTTCTTGTAATGTTTCTATACTTACTTGGTTATTGTATTTAAATAAATATATGTAATAGGCATATTGTATTTAATACCCAAAAAGTTTAACAGAAACATTACTCATTTTTTATGAATATACCTGAATAATAAGTTATTACTTTCATCTTTAATTCAGTTCATTGTGTTTAAACTTCCATAGATTTATTTCATGATATGTGAAGAAAATAACCTCCAATTTAATACCACATTCTTTGAACAATTTTATGAAGGTGAATTTGACATCACACTTTCCATTGTACTTTCTCCCTGCCTTTCAACTTCTTCACTATAAGAACTAAAGTTTAATCTTTCTTTCTTATTGCTTGGTGAACCTTACCAAGAAGGTAACAAATCATTTTCTCTATACTGTTCATTTTGTAATCTTAAACAAAACTGCAGTAAATAGGTGAAAATGATATGAAAAAGGGATCTATTGAAATATCATGATCTATCTTTCAATTTACACATATCCAGTGTAATCACCATACAATCATATCTCATTTCACTCTCTCCTTGAAAGCTTCTTGAAGATGAGATAACATGTGAAATCATCCATGACCTGATGTAGTATCAAAAAATCACATTGAATGTTGATGATATCATTATGAAGAAACCATTATATACATCATACATGAGTCTCCTATAAGCATTTTTAACACCCTCACATCCTGAGGTTCTTATCAGGTATTGGGGGCACAAGCACCATGAATTTCAAAAGTTCTTGTACTTTTTACAAGGGCCTTTACTACTCTTTGGAAACTCATGTCGGCGTGGACATTAAATTTTTCCAATAGTTATTGCAGTATACTTGTGGTATCACTTTCCATTTTTTACAAAAAATTAAGTCTTGAATTTTATCACTTTTATCTTGATTTCCAATTAAACATTACTGATCAATTAAATCATTAAATGTCTCTCACTATTTTATCAAACTCTAGAAACCCGTTGCACTAGAATCAAAATACTATGTCGCTTGAGTATTATAGTGGAAAGGATCCTTTAACCTCCTGTCATAGTATAAAATATTTGACTATGCCACTACTCAAAGAGTTCAAGTTAGGTGTTTAACTAGCCAACCACATTAACTTGCAACTCCTTGATCTCTTGAGTGAAGTCTCAAATTCTAAAATCGTAAATATGATTTAATCAATTCTTTTTTCTAAAGTTGAAGAAAGATAGATTTGGCTACTTATTTGCTTCTAAATTCAGTTAAGTCAACCTATCACTCTTATAAGGACTCCAAGGTAGTAGGAGGCACACTCACCATTGGCTGTCAAGCACCCCAAATACATGGTTTTGTTCAAATTTAAACGATGGAAGGCGTTTGTGACTTACTATGTCTTTGAGGGTTTTATTATTACATGACCAAATGAAATCATTTTCTGTATCATATGAACATACTACGTGATCTCACTCACAACTGATCATTTAGTAAATATAAAACATTCATCGTGTCCCATGTTCATTTTATCTTTACATTCTTGATTATTATTTTATGTGATCGCTCATAAAAACTAAACATAAATAAACTAATAAACCATGCATAAATAAAATAATACAATGTTATCAAGAGTCGATATTGATGGTTGATCCATTGAGTGAATAATGGATCAACCTAGACCCTAGGGGTAACTTTTTGAGTTACGTCGCTTGCGACTCGAGTTGCATTGCTCGCTCATCCAATGAGTTAAACTTTTTCCCAGTGTGTCACCAAATCTCAATGCGAAGTACATCACTGCTTGTCCTCATCATTATAAAACAATACTCGCACGCAGGTGAGGAGGTCTCATGAATGCGGAATACATATAAAATTTTTAATTTGGAAATGCAATCCCTTACAAATATAATGACGTAGAGAAGACAATCATATTGTCATTTATAAAAATAATTATTACAAACATGAATTGCAATAATTAAAAAAATAAATAAACATGCATTAGTGGATCATGATCATTCAATGTGCATAAAACTCATGTCTATTAGGTAAATGCATAAATAAAATTAAATTTTCATTAATTTTTTCATAGGGTGATTTTAATGAAATAAAAATTCACTATTATTTTTAATTCAAAAATTACATCGTCCGGTTGCATCAATTAATTTAATTATATTTCAAATTTTAACTAATTTTGAAATATTACATATTAAATTAATTATTTTTTTAACTTAAATATATTTCCAAACATAACTTATATCGAAATATATATATAACATTTAATACCCGGGTCCCTATGCACCCCAGATTAGGCCGGACGGGTAAGGCAGATCCCATCCTGGCCAATCATGGATTAGACCGGACCCATCTAAACCCCATGTGGATCAGGCAGGAACTAGCCACCCCGTTTCAGGTTAGTCCACTCAGATCTGGTCGGAACAAGCTAGCGGCACGCATCGGGAGGCCGAGACAGTGGAATCACCTCCGAGAAGCTGTACATGTTTTTTTTCCTTGGAAAACTCCACGCCTACCGCTAGACCCATTATTTGTCATTTTGTTGTCCGAGATGAAAGCCTTCCAACTACACCCCATTAAGAATTTTTAAGACTATTTTTTTCGATTATTCCACACCTGGTGGAAAATGGGGGTGGCTGAAAAACATTGTTCTGACTGCCTGAGATCCGGCCAAAAATTGTTTCTCCCAGTTTATAACAGGTAAAATTTCAATATATATATATGTATATGTATATATATCTCCGTGTGTGTCTCTGTGTGTGATATTCAAAAATAAACACGTGAACAGGTTGATTTCAATGCATATTAAAAACATCAGATGATCGTAACTTGGCCATTTGATGTAGAATTGTCTCGCCATTTTAAGGAAAATTTAATTTTCCATAGGCTGAAAATTTTCACACAGTTCTCTGATACCAATTTAAGGTATTGGGGGTTGTACTGGAATCCGGTGGCCTGAGGATTTAAAAATTTTCACTAGTGATTGATGTATCTACATCATCATCGGTGAAACACTACCTCGGTTTAAACCCAAGGAACATGTGTGATGAAGTTTAAGTGCAAAAATTAGACAAAAAATTATCTGGTTTGATATGAAGCTACACGTTTTTCATATGATCATCACTGGAGATCTTTGCTCGAAGAATCCGAAGGCGAATTTATCTACATCATCCACACACATTTCAAAAAATCTGTGAGTGTCGATTATCAAATTATCGGTGCTAGAGCGGAGACTTGAAGATGCCTTCTATGTCTCAATGATCGCCACATCAACAATTTTGCAATACACGAGGGGGAGCTCAATCTGATCACTTGGATCAAGAGCTTCTCTCTCTTGAAATTAGGAGAGGAGAGATAAGATCTGAAGAACTCATAGTGAATAGTCATCATGAGAGATCCTCTCTCCTCCTTTATAAAGTGTGTTATGAAATTACCTAGAAAAGGCTCCCCAACCGTCGAATGCTTATTACTCACTATATAAAATATAAATGATATATTGTGATTGAATGAGTGAGTCATAAATATCATTTATATATTTATCACTTACATGTAATATAATAAACATATTACATGATAAAAGTGAGTCATTAACTCGAATCTTTATTCCCACAAATATTAAGTGAACCTTAAATATTAAAATAATATTTGTTCATATAATACTTTACATGTATTCACTTTAATACTTGTAAATACATCTAATAAAAAAATTCAATGCTAATTATTCTTAACTATAATAATATGAATTTATTTATTCATTGGAGATTATACATCCTTGGACAAATCTCAGACCCTAGTGGTGGTCCCATCATGTCCTAAGTTCGTTTTAATCAGAATAAGGAGGGTTTTTGAATACTCTATTATGTGTGACCCTTAGACCCTTATCGCTATAATAGTGAATACTATTAACAGACCAATATTAGACTCTAGAAACCCATTAAGGACCAAAAGGTGATAAGGAATAATAATAGCAATGATAACGAACCTATGTACATGTACTGTGTAATATAATATCTTTGTCTTTATATATCTCATAATGTGCGATGCACACTTGCACCATCACCCTTTATTGATTTATTATTTATTGATATAACTGGAGAGATTTACCTTTGAATACCATGGATATGAATTTATAAATGTACTACAATCTTGATCAACCAAGACCGAGATATTACTTGCTCAACTCAAAAGCGGCAATTTCTATCTTGACCATTCAACCAATGTCATACCACCAATGACGCACCCAACACAAGCTACCTTACCATGATTTCATTATCATGGTTTTTTTCTTGTATCAAAGTATGCGATCAAATGGCACACATTGATAATGATCTCAATTTGGGAGACCAATGCACATGCCTGTATATAGGAACTACCAATGACACCCAAAACACATGGTGTTCTGATTGGTGGGTCTGTCCTCATAATATCAACTACTATAGATCACCAAGTGAAAAATTCATGAGAATAAGTCTCAATGATTATACGCCCTCATCACCTAATAGTCAAACATCTTATATTCCATGTCAGTTGATGTATCTTGACCAAATGACATATATTTAAGATTAATGTCATAGTATCTCAGGATTCTTATTATATCCTGGGATCTAATATAACCTTTTGATATGATAAATAATCTATGGAAATTACCCTTAAATAGTGGGTATATAAAATTTTAAACTATACTGGTAAGTGTACATCATTCATATCTCAATGTATACATGAAACAATAATCTAAAAGCACTATTTAGTTAGGTTTAGGGCACCCACTATTACAACATTCTTCACATTTTTCACCATAGAGGTAACTCCTCCATATTTTCTTTGAAAATATTATAACCTCCATTTCAATATTATTGGTTGGATAACTCTATTCATGGATCATTAACTTCCATGATACATAGGAAATAACTCTATCATTCTGTATAAGGACATATCTAAGTCTATTCATTGATGTGTCACTGTATATCACAAACCCATCCCTTCCCAATGGTATTGTCAATATCAGTTCATTGACCAATCTCTGACTTATTTTTTCAAAACATTATTTATATTATTCTAACTATATGAACATAAACCATTTATGCATCAACTTGGTTAACAAGTTAGTTAATTGAGAAAACCATTGAATAATTTTTTGATAGTAACATGCCAATCCAAGGAAACTACATACCTTGATTATATTTTTCATCATTAACCATTCCATCAACGCCTTTTTCTTTGAAAAATCAATAAATATTCCATCCTTAGAGACAACATAGATCTAAAAAGAAATATCCTAATGCCAGAATTCATATTTATTAAATTGTCCATGCAACTCCTTTTCACTATAATTCTTAAGAATAATTCAAAAATAACTATTACGTGCATCACATATTTTAGATTATACGATTATATAATCAATAAATACCATAATGAAATTATTGTGATAATCCTTAAATAAATTTTTATCAGGTCCATAAAAATAGAGGGTGAATTCGTCAATCCCAAGGGCATTAATATAAATTCATAATGACTATACCTCATACAAAATGTTATCTTTGGAATATCTTCCTTCCTTACTCATAGATTATGATACCTAGAATAAAGATAAATCTCTTAGATATATTGAGATCATTCAATATGATAAAAAAATCTATCAGTATGGGGTAGAGGATAATTTTTATTAATAGTAATGGAATTTATTTCCCTATAATCAATGAAAAACATCATATACCCAACATTCTTCTTAAAAAAATAACAGGGGCTCCCCATGGTGACATACTAGGGCGTATAAATCCATTATCACACAACTCATGTAGTTGGCTATTTAGTTACACTAAATCCACTATAGTCATCCTATAGGGTGTATTATATATCAGTTCTAATTAAGGATTATATCAATGGAAAACTCAACCTCACACTCATTTTGATGTATGAATAGTTCTTCAGGAGACACATTAATGTATTCCTACAAATTTGGTATATCCTATATTCCAGAGATACCTTTCCCATTCAGAGTATCTGTCTAATATTATTCTTAAAGAATTTTATTAAGGATAGCTATTGGTGGTGGATCTAGACTTCATTCAAATGATGTAGTCTCCCCTATGAATGAAAATAGATTCCAAATCTCCACAAAAAATTGTAATCCCCTTCTTTGAGTAGTAAATTCTGGCATTATAATTTGAAATCCAATCCATACCAATTATTATATCAAAGTTAAAAAGAGATATAATATTTATGTTTTCAAAAGGGATATATCTATGTTTCATAATGGGAACTGTATTTCATTTCCTTATTAAAATAATATTTCCACTATGTGACTTGATCCCTTCTTAAGGTTCTAGGGAAATATCTAATTTTCTTAGAAAATGTAGAATAAATAAGAGTATGAAGATCCAAAATCAAATAACGAAATAGATAAATTTGATGTTATGTTCATTGTACCTACAACCAAATCATTAGTAACTTTAACCTCAACTATAGTAATAAAAAAACCTTAGCCTTCTCCCCTTGGACCCTTTTATATGAGATTCCCTATATTTTTGGGATATTAGTTTGAATAATTAACCATCACATTACAGCTGAAGCACTGATGATAATTGGTTTCTTTCTTTCCCTTGAATTCATGATCCCTATGACCAGTTTCTATGCACTTAAAATACACTCTTATTCTAATTAATCAAGTACCTTGGATTTTCCTTCCATAATAACCACGTGTTAGAAATCTAATCTTCACTTTCTTCTTCTTTAACTAATTTCTTTCTTTCATAGTGCTTAGTTGACCTCTTATTTTCTTGATTTCCCAAGAATATATAAGACCTATAAAATTATTTCTCTCTATTGATGGAACTTATTAATATATCATCATATGATGAAAAATTATAAGAAACGACTGCCTTTGGACACTCAGTATAATCCCATCCAAGATACCATCAATATTTCTTTCCAAATTATGTATGTAGTCCACAAAATTTTTGGACAATATTATAAAGTAATCCACATACTGTATAACACTTTATGGTGATAAAGTGTTGAACTTTATCACCATTTCATCTCGTTTCTTTCGAAGAAATTATTTCATGAATAATATCACTTTAAAATCTCTATACTCCATACATTATATTTCATCAAGATGTTTAGTGTTCTTGATCAATGACCACCATTTATTAACATCTCTCTTAAAAAAACACACCTCCAAAATAACCTTTTCCATTTCAATACTTCCCAAGGATTGAAATAACCTTTTGATAGAATTAATTCATTGTTCGTCTACCAATGGATTAGTAGTTATATTAAAATAAATAGGATTATATCTTATGAAATGATCCACCAAAGGTAGATCATATTATCAAATATTAGTCTATTTCATATAGGAAAGTTTATTCATCATAACCAAAATCAACATCCCTAATGTGGCCATGATTTTCTTGGATCCAACACTAGATATATTTGATTTCTCAACACGATAATTCATACACTGACTATGGGTGCTGATTCTCTTTCTTCTAATAGGATACATATCTAAACAATAACATACACTATGTTAGATCATAATCACAATGAATATTGAGCTATAAAATAAAAAACCCTTGGATGGTAAAATTTATAAAATACCCTAATGGATTATCATAATTATCATGTTATCTATGTTTAGTTGAAATCTAGTTACCAAGGTACCTACAAAACATTTACTGATAAGAATTATAATGACCTTGAAACCAATAACCCATAGTAAAAGTTTATTTTATCATATTTCTATAAGATATAAGGGATCAAACCATGGAGGATATATCATTTTAGAATTATGGGAATACTAGATACATACATGAATCCAAAAAAACATCAAAAATATATAAGCATAGCATAAGAAGAGATCTTTCATCCTTTAAAATATTCAAAATATCAGTCTTCATATCATGGGAAAAGTAAAACAAATAAAGTTTGAGATCAAATTATCAATAAGAGTTACTTATAATAAAATTTATCAATGGTAAATAAGGCCTAATCAATATGGATGATTGGATAATAAAAACACATTCCATTTAATCAACAACTTGATTTCAATTCACATCCATGAATAATATCAGCATTGAAATCACATGTATAATAGAAACTAAATTCTTAATAAAGGAAGCATAAAAAACCTTACATTTATGAACTTACCATCAATACCTTGTCTATGATATCATGAAACTTACCATAAAACCCTTGAAAAAGTCATTCTTAATATATGGGTATGTATCAACCAAATACCCATATAATTTGGCATGATTTCTATTTTGTCTCATCTGACCTACCGATACATTAAGGGGATATATATAACTAGGACCCACCTATCACTTACCCATCCTATGAATTCCTCATATATTTAATGATCAATAAATTTCATTATAAAAATTCCTTAAAATCAATATTAATCTATATTGAAGAGTGAGTAATTGAAATAAATTCATAAATAAACTTCCTTCAAATGATACCATATATAGATATGGAATACGATTGGTATAACATCAAATTAGTGGAAATTATGTTGTCTAAACTTTTGATACTTAATGCATGGATATAGAGGGGAAAATAACGTTCAATGAGATTATGGAGAGTGATAGGTAATGTCATCATGAGAATGTTAAAGACCACAAAACCATAAATCAGTAAAGGATGAAAGAGGACCACAAATTCATTAGAAATAACGGTTTTATAGTAAAAACAAGCCTTTCCAAAATAGAGAAAAAACAGAATAAACAAATTAAAAATAATTTCATATTATATTTTTGTAAGAATGATATAATAAATTGATTTCAAAATTCTTTTCACTACTTCAAGAAAACAAAAAACTTTTATTTTGATAAAATAACACTAAAAAGTCCTAGAATATTGAGAAAAAAAATTTGTTTGAAAAAAAACTTAGAAACCATTATATGATTCTTCAATTTAAATAGTGGTTATGAATGCATGCAATCCTATTAGTGTAGTAAACTTTAAAACAATGAATCTTTTCATGATTTTGGTAAAAATTCCAAAAGTACCTCATTTAGAAAATGACAAGAAGATTACTTTTAAATCATTTTAAACAAATTCAAATATGGTTCAAAATGACTTTAAATAATCATTATATATTAAACAAAAGTATTCTTCATACATTTAAGAGAACCTTGGCATAAAAGAAAAATATTTGGAAAGAAAACATTAAAACATGAATTTTATTAAATGAAATTCTCTTACATATAACTCACCTATTTATTATTGATCTAAAAAGAGAATAAATGGAAAATAAGCATGTAAAAAATAAATATAACCATAGTATAATAAAATATACGGGGTTCAAGTTATTATGTTCATATAATTTTCCTAACGGAAATATGAACATAAAAAATCCTGAAATAAAATAAGATTTTAATAGAAATCCATTATATTGGGTCTCAACTTAGTCATAGGTGATTTATCCTATCAGATTATGAATTAAAATTAAATAATTTTTGAATAAAAAATTTCTTATATATTCCATTTTTATGGTTCTTTTATAATCATTTTAAATCTATTCATTGAAGAGTTCTTTCTTACGTTGACTTTTTAAGGTTGTTTGGTTAATTTATCCAAAATTACTTCAGTATATTGTTCATGGTTAAAGGTGTTATGAAATGGTTCAATCATCTCTAGAATTTTAATAATGTCATGAATATGTTTTTTATTCATTATATATAATTTTAAAATCATTTATACATTGTGATAATAGAAAAATGAGTCACATCGCTTCATGGAGTTTATAGTCTACACATAACTAGGAGGGACATTATCATTTTTCAATGAAGGAAAGGGTAAGAAGGTAGATGAAATATTATATATCAATATTCATAATTATATCATAAATATAATATATATTCTTTAATTATATCTATATAACCATCCAAATGAATTGGTTATTAAAAACTAATTACACTGTGATGTGGAGATGGTAGGTTGTTTGTATGCATGAGTAATGTTTTCATTTTCCATAAGATAAAAATGACATAGAAAATGGTTTTAACATTAACATAAAAATGTATAAATATATTTAATACACTTATGTAATTATTTTAATATTGTTATTAAATATTTTGTGGTTTTTTAAGAATAATGGAGAATGAAAAATCTCATAAAGAACATATACCTCTTCTTTGGTAACCTCCTTTGGCTTACACCTTAAGCCTTCTTGAAGTAGTATTTTTGTGACACTAGGGCCTATAAACATGGTTTGTGGAATTTTTAAGGTATTTGGGTAGGTATTTTTTAATATAAGAGTCTCATGTAGTTTGGATAATAGAGGAGAGATGGTTCCTTTTTATAAGTGAGGTGGGTGGAAAACTTATAAATAATTAAAAATTTTAAATATAATATATGTCTTACACAAGTAAAGTGGATCTAAAATGTCATATATTTTAATATTGTAAGTTTAAGGTATAAATAAAACCAACCAATAATTTTTAAAAATTATTTTGTGTTATCTTGGATCCTATCCCTTTATTTCAACCCATTTAACTCATTTTACCCTTATCCAAAGTGATAAATATTTACCATAGTTGTTATTGATTATGATTAAATATTATATTCCCCTAATTAAATAATATTATTTATTCTAATTAAAAATATTAATCTATTTTACTTGATTAAATTTCCACAAGTTTCAAAAATTACTTTTAATATATTTTATTTTAACTCAATGAAATCCGTTTTTAGAAAAATGTTTGTTTTACGAATAAAAATAATTTTACTAAAAATAATGTATTATTTTTATTACAATGGATTTAATTTAATTATTTCAAATAAAAGTATACTTTTTTTTATTCATAAAAAAAAACTGTAAGGAACCTTTTAAAATATTGATTAAGATCATTGAACTAAATAAATTTTTTTATTTGAACAAAAATATTACATAGACTTCAAAAATGTTATTCATATATTTCTAAGTTTAGTAATATATTTATATATAAATTATATTACTTAATTATATATTTTTTCTATAAAAAAGGTTTCACATAATTTCAAGTTATTCTTTTATCATTATAATTTCATAAAATTGGTGGTTTTTTGAAAATCAAATTTTTTCATTTTTCACCCAAAAATCCGCTATTTTTGAAAAATATCAAAAATTTACCCTATGTTAATTTTGATATGCTGAATTAAAAAATTAATTTCAAAAAATTAAATTTATAAAATTTTTGAATTGGGTTTTTAAGAAAATTATTGAATAAAGATATGTGCATTATTTTATTTTTCTTTAGGAAAAAAAGCTTACTTATAATTGAAGCTCAGGTATTATAAATTCATTCAATTATAGGGAGTTCGTTAAAAGTATATTAAAAGTCTCAACCTAAGTATTACATAATCCTTACCCATTCTTAGTGTTTGTATTCCAAACCAACCCTAACCATATTAATATAATTTCATTAGTATCATTAGTATACTAAAGTGTTGTTATATTATTGGAACAACCCTGATTTATTCCTTTACATTCAATTAGAAAAACAAAAAATATCAGTTGTGCATTATGTGAACTACCACCTCCACGAAGAAAAAAATTTAATTTTTCACCACCACCTCTCTTAAATTATCATAATGATGGAATTTAATAATAAATATGAAATATATTTAATATAGTTATGAATATGAAGATACAAATAAAAATCCACCTTCATTTACTATCATTCATTGGGAAATGAAAATGTTAACCATGTGTTGTATGGAATACAACCTCCACAAAGTAACATTTTTTGTTTTCCATCATGATTTTAATTATTTATAAAAATCACTTAAAATCTCATTAAAAACCTTAAAACATATAAATAATATAATTATTCTTCTTTTATACTGATATTATGTCAAAATAAAAAATTTCATAGACATACTCATCAATCAAATTTTGTTAAGTTCATGTTTGGGTTTGTCTAACAACCCGTCTGAACAATAATATAAAACTATATCATGGATGTTTATGGGAACTTAAATAAAAATATTATTATAATTTAATAAAAATATAATGATAGTATTATGGTTCTAGAAAGGTTGTTTTAAGAATTTAACTTATTATTAAAATATCATCTTTGATCGCAAAAATTTAAAAAGTAAGATGGGATGATTCCATTTTAATGAAACATAAATATTACCCTAATTTAATGAAATAATTTAATTATAAATTAATATAATCTATATATTCTAGTACCTTAAATTTGTTTTAATGATACAATTTGGTTGGATAAAAAAACAACATCGCTATTAAAAAACTAGTTCGGAACGATCAAGATAAATGACACCTGATATTGAAAATAGATAATAACTAACTTAGATGTATAATAATTATAATTTTATTGTATACTGGGTTATATATATGAATAAATTTCGAAAATATTATATTATGTTAATTATTTTTATTATATAGAAGTTTCAAGAACTTTAGTGGAGGTCAAGAATTAAGGTAAGGGTTTCTGGTCTCAAATTTAATTTCATGTGACGTATTTCTTATTATAAACTATATTTTATATGGAATGGTGTATCTATAACTAATTAAATATTTTTTTATCATGATCCACTATTTATTCATTTAATTTAATGTTTTATTTGAAATAAATTTATTGAAGGGGTTTTCATTTGAAAGTTTCTGGTGTTGTATGTTTTTTATTTAATCAATTTCTGATAGATTGGGTAATATACTTTCATACTTTAATATGCATTTTATGATTTTTTTATTTTACCATTACCCTATTTTCTATGGTATTTCTTCTAGTCCTATGTATAAGTTACTTCTCATTATCAGTAACCACCTCTTTGATAAAATGTTTTTAGAAATAAAAGGATAATGTATATATAAATAACTCGCATTATTACCAATGAATATTTTTCCCTTATCCATATTTTCCTTCATTCAAACTTTTTCCTCTCTTTATAGGAACTCAAATATGGATTAATTCAAGCGACCCTCTTAATTCTCATTACCAATTTTTAAATAAAAATTTTATTTCCCTGTTTATGGTGTTGATTTTCGATAATGGTGTTTCAAAATATAAAATGGTTTTATGTATCCTAGATATATTTATTATCATCAGCTCCACATTTTCTCTGTAGAATATTTATACCTGTTTCAAGACTCAATTATTTTAAATTTCAAAAAAAAATAATTTTTTAATATATTTGAAATTTTTTCTTTACAGTATTTTTGAAAATTAATTTTCAAAATAAATTTGACTTTTTTGTATACATTATTCATAAAAAATAAGAAAATAAGCATATTTTTAAAACATTTTCATAAGAAAATATTTCCCAAAAGATTTCAATCTTATATTCCATGTTTCATTTTTTAAAAAACTAAATTATTTTTCCATTAATAAATGTGTTTTATTTAAAAAATAATTTTCATGGAAATGATTCTTTTTTATAGTTTTCTCTATGTAAAATTACATTATTCTTATAAAGGAATTCTTTATCTACTTGTTGATTCTTTATGCATGTTTTCAAAAATGATCAAAATTAAACCTCTAAAAGGTAATTAACCCATCACTTCTGTTATCTTTCCTATTTTTTTTCAATGTATAACCATAATTTTTCATTCAATGCCTTTATTCTAAGAATAATAAATTTTTTATTACTTTGATTGAAGGGGGTTCACCTAGATTTTGTACATCAATTGATTGGGGAAATTATTAACATAACTGAATTCCAATTATCTATTTAATCTAAATAAAATTTTCTTTATTATCTTGATTTATGGGTATTTACCTTATAATTTACTAAATCTATTTGGATAACTATTTATTTTCCATGGTTATATTGTTTTATGATTATTAACAGAATTATGAATGTTTTAATTTGGTGATTTCATTTGACAAGGGTATGAAATCCATTTAATTTTTGTGGGTTCTTTGTAATGTTATGAATGATGGATTTTATGTGGAACTCATATTTATGGATGAAGATGGATGGTCTCATATATCACCCTCCAATGCATTGCTTAAATCTCATGAGATATGTATATGTAAGAAAAACGTTTTTGTTCAAAAACATGGGTTCATGAGTAACGACCCAAACTTTTATCCATGAAAATTCCTCTTGGTATAACTAAATGTCTTACTATATAAAATGGTAATTTAAAACATATGAAATTCCTTGGTTTTATGTTTTTGGATTTTAAAATACCGTCAAGAATTATGACCGTTGCTAATATAGCTGTTAAACAGTGATCACATGATTAGTATAAATATAGGGCTTTAACAAATCCAATTTACTCAGACAAAGGAAGCGATGACCTCATCTAGTAGAATTGCTCCATATAAATCCCATTTTTCAGAGCTCATAAAGGAGGTGGCTTCATTGGTATTCACTCTTGACCAAGCCCAATACGAGCTTCAACACGTTAAGCTTGAACGAAACCGCCCATGGGAGAAGTGGAAGTTGATAGAGATTACTACCCAAGCGATTTTATCCGAGCCACCCCAAGAGTTTGTTACCATCGCACACCTTAACCTTCGGTATTATGTGGGTGTTATAAGGGGTTATGCAATGATACCCTAGTATTATGATTATGTACATTATTTTTAAATAGAGAATATACTTTCATTTTACTATTGTTACTTTGTAAATAAGTTTTTAAAGCAAAAATAACTCTTTTAGTTAATTAAGAAATCTATTTTAATAAATTAATGAATTTTTGAATTAATTAATATTTTAATTAAATATTATTACTAAATTAATTTATATATAATATAAATTACCTTATAATTATTATGAATACGATTGTGTTTTTTTATTAAGGTTTGAAAGCTATTGTTGTCAAAACCCATGAATTTTCGATAAATGTCAGTTTTTATTTTAAAAGTAAAAATTCAAAATTTTAAAAAATTATTTAGATAAAATGAATATTATTTTTGGAATAAGGATGTCAAAATTATCTAATGGTGAATCTTTTATAATTTTTTTAGACAATCAAATTTTTGGGTAAAAATTAAATACCGTTTAAATAAATAATGTGTTTTATGACATCATAATGACACAATTGTGATGTAATAAAATACTATAAACATTATGTTCAGAAAATATATGTTTTACTATTAAAATAATGTGATTTTATTTTAGTTTTATTTATTTTACAATGCTTTAGTGGACCCTTCAAGACTTATAAAACATTTTAACTTTTTAAATTGATTTCCTTGAGAGTGTGACTCACCTCCACATAAAAAACCCTATTATTTTAAGAAGTTAGGCCATTGGACTTATAAAATAGGGTTTTTCACTCCCCTTTGAAAAAAACCTTGGGAAAAAAACCATGGGCTGGTTTGTGGTTTTTATTCTTTTAATATGTGGTGTCCCAAAACCTAAATAATAATGAATTCCCTCTCCTTTCCTATATAAACCCACCCAAGATCCCACTTCCTCTTCACTCAAAGACTTTGGAGTTCTTAAAAAATATTCCCTCATCTCTCTAGAATCCTCCCATGGTTCCCCAAGATCCCAAGAATCCTCACTCAAGCCTCTCCCAAGCCTTTGGAATCACACTTCCAAGTAAGGGATTCCTTCCTTTCTCATTTTATCCATGTTTCTTAATATTGTTATGCCCTTTTATTTTAAATTATAAATGTTGGGGTATGATTTATAACCTACCCCATAAAACCCTATTTATGTTTTAATGATGAGAGACCCCTTTTCTCTTTCATTAATTCCTCCCATGTACACCCATTACCATGCCAAAATTTCGTAAGGAATTTCTCTCTTCTCATTTACATTCAAGAAATTATTTTGTATTATGAATCCAAATTACTTTACTTATGTTGGTACATGTATCTATATGACCTCCTTACTTTCCATGTTATTTACATATTATGATACACCCATCTCTCTCTCATAAACCTTTTTTATGAAGTCTTATGTCACGTCGTTATGCTACTGAAATTGCACCGCCATTTTCCGAGCCAAAATCATTGTGTAGTGAATACCATGCCCATTTATCTATCAGGGGTATTCACCTTTATGCACATTTACTTATTTATGGAAGAGTTTCATGTATGAATTCCACATTCCTTTATCATGTAATAAATGATTATGTTTAATGAATCCATATTTTATGATCCATGTGACACACTTATGCATGAAATGAAATGTTTAAGAATGGTGCAACCTGATAGCACTCCAATGCATTGGGTAAAGATTAGTATCATGATAAATCAAGTTTAATAAGGGTTTACTCATGCTAATTCAAGTGAAATGAGTATTTACTCATGCTAATTCAAGTGCAATGAGGGTTTACTCATGCTTCATGTGCAATGAGCCTTGGATCACGCTAATACCATGTTAAGTGTTGTTTCCACATTTCCATGTTACGATAATCATGTTTTATCATGACTTTATGTTCATGTTTCTCTTATGCTCCATTGATATTCCTATTTCCCAACATGTACTGTATTCTTCATGTTATGCCTTGTTTACTCTCTTATTGGGCTTTATAGCTCACCCTTTTCTTATGAATGTCCTAAGGTTATCCCATGCAATGCTAAGTATGAGGGAATGTAGTGGCCATGTAACGGATGTTTTCAATAAACATGTTGTGTTTCATGTTTTAAGTCATTATGTAATATTCCTAAGCTCCAAATACATTAGAAATCTCTATCTTCCATATTGTATCAAGTGAAGAGTTTATATAATAAATCATTTTTAAGTGTGTAATAAAGAGAAGGGTTTTTATAGTTGGTATTAGAGGATAGGTTTAGTTATTTTTGGGATTAGTATTATAAAACCCTAGTGAAATACTTAGGGATAATACTAAGTATAATAAAAACGTCCCTAAGTTTTTGTGAGTATTGAGTAAGTGGTTTATCAAGAAAATACATCCCTGTCTGGATACGAGCAAGTAGAGGCGGCTCTGGCACAGATGCACCTAGGAGTGAAAACTCTGACCAGGAGTTTCAGGCTTGACCCGGGGTATCCTGGTACACGACAATGGGTCTTGATGCACTCTTGGTTACAATACTCCTAGGGGATATGCTTTGGTGAATTCACAAGCTCGGTATAAACCATTATTAAGGGAATTAAAAAATTGCCCCTAAGAATATATGTTAGAAAGTAGATCGTGGATAACATAGATTGATGCCTACAATTTCATAAGTTAAGGAAATAAAAGTTATTTATAAGTCACACATTTTTGTCCTTGGATTACCCTTTATGTGTTACCCCTAACTTTCCTTTTATTCCATCCAATGGACGATAATAGGAGGACTTGGTCTAACAACCGATGCGAAGATCAATGTGATGAATGTTATAATGAGATGCCCAATCTGATGGGAGTAGGAATCATGAACTTTGTCATGATACTCTCTTAGTTAACTCAATATTTGAATATAAACATGAGTCAAGAGGAACTTTTAACCCCCTAAGAAATAATAAGTCGTAATTGAGAGATTCATGAGACAAAGGCCTCCTACTTTTAATGGATCATCCGATCCCTCAATCACTGCTTATTGTATGGAGGGTGAAGCTGATAAATAGTGGACATTGATCAAAAATATGAAGCCTAAGGAGGAGTTAAAGGCATTGGAATGGAAGGATTTCCTTAAAATGTTTTTTGACAAATATTTTCCTCACACCCTCCAACATAAGATGGAAATTGACTTCCTTGCCCTCAAGAAAAAAGATGACGAATCCATTGGAGAGTATGAGGAAAACTTCATAAGGCTTGCATGATATGGCTCTGGCTTTGTTGTTACCCCTGAATGCAAGGTTTATTATTTCTTTGGTGGGATGAAATCTAGCCTACGGGAAGCTCTAGAAATCCATGACTTCAATAGTTAAGAGGAAATTGTCTGATGTGCCCTCAAGGTTGAAATGGAGATCGGTAAATCTCAGGGGGATCATGGGGATAAGAATCATAAGGTGGAATTTAATTCTAGCTATTCGATGGATAAATCCAACGGTGCTAAGAAGATCCAGCACCCCACTTTCCAAAGGTGCTGAAAGAAGCACCCCAAAAATTTCCTGAAGAGAATGAGAAAATTCTTTAGGTGTGTAAGAGAAGGGCACCTGGCCATTAACTATCGACAAGAGGAACCCACAACTGCGATAGAGGAGAGGAATGATTTGTTAGACCCTCAACGCATTGTTCATTGCTTCAAATGCAATGAATCAAGGCACCTTGAAAATATGTTCCCTAAGCGAAGGGTTTTCAGAGGCAACCAATAACCTCAAAGGTAGAAAGGGTGAGCTTTTTCCATCACTACCGCTGAAGTGAACCCCGACAACGAAGTGGTGATAGGTACGCTAGTTATTCATTCAAGAATTACGAACATAATTTTTGATTTTGGTTCTATGAATTATTTTATATCTTTAAATTTTAGTATAACAATCACAACACCACCAAAAATCATGGAATTAAAGATGTCAGTGAGTACGGAAAATGGATAAATCATTGAAATCCATGAATATAACTCCTCCCCTGTTACAATTTGTGTATTGAACTTCCTAGAGAACCTCTTCATACTCCCTCTGGTGGAATTTGATGCAATTATCAGCATGGATTGAATTTCCTTATATAGATCCAACATAAATTTCCATGAGAGGGAAATCACTCTCCATATTGAGATTCAACCCCCGATTCTATACAAGTGCAAGAAGGAAGATGAATCTTCTTTAGCACCATCATCTCAATCATGGATATTACTGACCTATGAGCATGCGTATCTGGCTCATATTATTGAGTCTAAGGAAGTAACCATCCTTAAAGACATGCCTATTGTGAGGGAATTTGCAGAAGTGTTTCCCAAGGAATTGTCTGGTCTTCCTCTTAAAAGAGATGTTGAATTATCAATTGACCTTATACCTAGGGTGTTTCCAATATCCAAGACTCCGTATAGAATGGTTATTGTAGATCTTTAGGAGATGAAGAAACAACTATAGGGGAATATGGATAAAGGGTTTATATGACCAAGTGCTTCACCATGGGGTACAACAATCCTCTTCGTCAAGAAGAAGGATGGGTCAATGTGCCTTTGCATTGATTATTGTGAGCTCAACAAAATCATGACAAAGAACAAGTATCCTCTGCCATGAATTGATGACTTGTTCGATCAGCTATGTGGAGAACAATACTTCTCCAACGTAGATTTGTGGTTATAATATTACCAAGGGTGAAGGAGTATATCCCCAAGATTGCTTTTTGTATAAGGTACGGGCACTATGAATTCATAGTAATTCCTTTCAGAATCACCAATGCTCCAGAAATCTTCATGGAATTCATGAATAAAGTCTTTAGATATTACCTCGACAAATTTTTGTTAGTATTTATAGATGATATACTAATATAATCCAAAACCAAGGAGGAGCATGAGGAGAATCTAAGAATTGTACTAAAGACCTTGTGGAAGGATAAGATCTATGAAAAGTACAATAAGTGTGAGTTTTGGTTGAAGGATGTCTCATTCTTGGGCCATATCATCACAAGCAATGGGATATCTATGGATCCCTCCAAGATAGATGCAATTGAGGGATGGCCGAGGCCAACATCGGTAACAGATATCCATAGCCTCTTAGGGTTAGCTGGATATTATTGCCGATTTGTAAGAAATTTCTCACGATTCTCAAACCCACTTACCAAGATAACTCAAAAGGCAGTCAAGTTTGCTTGGAGTGACGATTGAGAAGAGAGCTTCAAGGAGTTGAAAAGGAGGATTATCACTATGCTCATGCTCACATTACCCACGAATGGAAATTTTTTTATGGTATTTAGTGATGCTTCGAAGAATGGACCGGGTTGTGTGTTGATGCAGAATGACAAAGTCATTGCCTATGCTTCAAGGAAATTGAAACTTCAGAAGAAAAACTATCCAACACATGATCTAGAGATGAATGTAGTGATCTTCACTTTAAAAATTTGGCGGCATTACCTCTTTGGAGAGAAGTGTGAAATATGTATGGACCACAAAAGCCTCAAGTATTATATTCACATAGATAGAGTTGAACATGCACCAACAAAGATAGTTATAGATGATCAAAGACTATGACTGCTCAATCCATTACCACCCTGGGAAAGCGAACAAGGTGGCATATGCTCTAAGTAGAGGGGACCCAATGATTCTATCATTGATGAGAATGGAAAAGGATCCAATCTTATTAGATTTTATGAATATAGACATGGGAATCATAAAGAAGGAAACATCATCAATACTTTCACAAATGATTGCTCAACCATCTCTTTTGGAAAGGTTAAGGGATTCTCAAAAGGATGATTTGGGAATTCAGAAGAAGGTGGAAACTATTAGGAAAGTGAAATCCTTGGAGTTCATTGTCAATGAAGAAGGAATTGTGAGATTTGGGTCAAGACTATGTGTTCTATCGAATCCAGAGTTAAAGAAGGAACTTTTGGATGATTCACATAGTTCAAATTTCTATATTAAGATAGGAAACAAAAAGATGTATTGAGATCTTTGAGATAATTATTGGTGGGATAACATTAATAATGAGATCACAGAATATACATCAAAGTGCCTGGTGTGTCAGCAAGTTAAGGATGAGAGGTAAAAGTCTAAGGGGATGATGCAACTATTAACCATACTAGCATGGAAATGGGAGAACATCACCATGGAATTTTCACCAGAATTCCGAAGACATCCAAAGGAAACAATGCTATCTAGGTTGTTGTGGATCATATTATAAAGACTGCACACTTCATTGCAATTCGGGAGGATTTATCACTGGATAAACTAAAAAGGATATACATCAGAGATGTGGTAAGGATTCATGGATTACCACTATCTATTGTATCAAATTGAGATCCAAGATTCACCTCTACGTTTTGGAAGAGTCTTTAACATGCTCTGGATATTAATCTAAACTTCATTATGGCTTATCATCCTCAAACCGATGACCAATCCAAGTGGACTATCCAAACACTTGAGGATATGTTGAGAGAATTCTCAATGGACTTCAAAGAAGGATGGGATCAATATCTACCTCTTGTTTAGTTCTTATATAAAAACAGTTTCCACTCGAGCATCTGAATGGCACCATATAAATCCCTTTATGGGAAAAGGTGCAGAAGACCAACATGTTGGGATGAAGTCAGTGAGCGTAAGATGCTATGACCTAAAATGGTCGAAGAAATGATGAAGAAGGTGAAAACCATTCAACAAGCATATCAAGGCAACCCAAAGTCAACATAAGAGTTATACAGATAACCGTTGATGAGACCTTGAGTTCAAAGTTGGAGACATGGTATTTCTATGCATATCTACGTGGAAGAAGGTCATGAGGTTTGGAAAGAAAGGGAAGTTAAGTCCTAGGTACATCAGCCCCTTCGATATTCTTGATCGTGTTGAGGCTGTGGCCTATCAAATAACACTTCCACCTACCATGACAAAATTACATGATGTATTTAATGTATCCCTATCAAGGAAGTACATACCAGACCCTTCACATGCACTCTTTTCAGAGGTAGTACAATTAGAGGATGATCTTTCTTATGAGGAGAAACCAGTGAAGATCTTGGATCGTAGAGATAAAGTTCTACGTAACAAGACTACCCACCTGGTCAAGGTACTATGGAGAAACCATAAGTACAAAGAGGTAACATGGGAACTATAGGAGGCAATGAAGGAAAATTACCCACACCTATTTGCAGTATAGAATGTAAAATGAGATTTTGAGGGAAAAATTACATAATGGGGGAAGATTGTAACAACCCAAAATTTTATCAGTGAAAATTCCTCTTGATCTAATTAAATGTATTACTATGTAAAATGGTCATTTAAAACATATCGACTTCCTTGGTTTTATGTTTTTCAATTTTAAAATAGCATAAAAAATTGTGACCGTTGCTAATATAGCCGTTAAACAGTAATCATATGATTAGTATAAATATAGGGCTTTAACAAATCCAATTTACTCAGAAAAAGGAAGCAATGACCTCATCCAGTAGAATTGATCCATATGAAGCCCATTTGTTGGATCTCGGAAAGGATGTGGCGCCATTGGGCTCCACTCTTGACCAAGACCAAGTTTAGCTTCAACACATTAAACTCAAACGGAACCACCTGCGAGAGAAGTGGAAGTTGATAGAGATTACCACTCGAGCGATGTTATCCAAGCCACCCCAAGAGTCTGTCACCATCGAACACCTTACCCTTCAGTCTTATGAGGGTGTTATAAGGGGTTATGTAATGAGACCCAGTACTAGGATTATGTACATTATTTTTGTATAGAGAATATACTTTCATTTTATTATTGTTACTTTGTAAATATTTTTTTAAAGCAAAAATAACAGTTTTAGTTAATTAAGAAATCTATTTTGATGAATTAATGGATTTTTGAATTAAATAACATTTTAATTAAATATTATTACTCAATTAATTTTTATATAATATAAATGACCGTATAATTTGTATGAATACGATTGTGATTTTTATTAAGATTTGAAAGCTATTTTTGTCAAAACCCATGAATTTTTAATAAATGTTGGTTTTTATTTTAAAATTAAAAATTAACATATTTAGAAAAATATTTAGATAAAATGAATTTTTTTTTTTGTAATCAGGATGTTGAAATTATCCAACGGTGAATTTTTCATAATTTTATGAGACAGTCGAATTTTTGGGTAAAAATTAAATACCGTTTAAATATATAATGTGTTTTATGGCATCATAATGCCCAATAGCGATGTAATAAAATACTATAAAAATTATGTTCTTCCAATACATGTTTTAACATTAAAATAATTTAATTTTATTTTTGTTTGATTTATTTTACAATGCTTTAGTGGACCCTTCAAGACTTATAAAACATGTTAACTTTTTAAATTGATTTCCTTGAGAGTGTGACTCACCTCCACATAAGCAACCCTATTATTTTAAGAAGTTTGTCCATTTTACTTACAAAATAATTTTTTCCACTCCCCTTTTTCAAAAAACATGGGCAAAAACCATGGTCTGGTTTGTGGTTTTGATTATTTTAATATGTGGTGTCCCAAAACCTAAATAATAAAGAATTCCATCTCCTTTCTTATATAAACCCACCCAAGCTCCCACTTCCTCTTCACTAAAATAATTTGGAGTTTATCCTACCTCTTCCCTCCTATCTCTATAATCCTCCCAAGTTACCCCAATCTCCCAAGAAGCCTCACTCAAGCCTCTCCCAAGCCTTTGGGATCACACTTCCAAGTAAGGGATTCCTTCCTTTCTCATTTTATCCAAGTTTCTTAATATTGTTATGCCCTTTTATTTCCAATTATAAATGTTGGGGTATGATTTATCACCCCCTATACTACCCTATTTATGTTTTAATGAATATATACCCCTTTTCTCTCTCATTAATTCCTCCCATGTACACCCATTACCATGCTGAAATTCCTTAAGGAATTTCTCTCACCTCATTTACATTCCAGCAATTATTTTTTATTATGAATCCAAATTCCATTAATTATGTGGGAAAATTTATATAAATTACTCCCTTACATTCCATTTTATTTACATATGATGAGCCACCCTTTTCTCTCTCCTAAACCTTTTTTATGAAGTCTTATGTCACATCGTTATGCTGTCGAAATTGCACCACCATTTTCCGGGCCAAAATCATTGTGTAGTGAATACCATGCCCATTTCTCTATCAAGGGTATTTACCTTTATGCACATTTAATTATTTATTTAAGAGTTTAATGTATGAATTACACATTCCTTTATCATGCAATAAGTGATGATGTTTAATGAATCCATGTTTTATATTCCGTGTGAGTGCAATGAGGGTTTACTTATGATAATTCAAGTGCAACGAGGATTTAATCATGATAATTCAAGTGTAATGAGGGTTTAATCATGATCCAGGTGAAATGATCCTTGGCTCATGCTAATACCATGTTAAGGGTTGTTTCCATATTTCCATGTTATGATAATCATATTATATCATGCCTTCATGTTCATGTTTCTTTTATGATCCATTGATATTACTATTTCCTAACATGCACTGTATTCTTCATGTTATGCCTTGTTTACTTCCTTACTCGGATTTATATCTCACCCTTTTCTTATGCATGTCCTCAGGTTATTCCTTGCAATGCTAATTATGAGGGAATATAGTGGTCATGTAAAGGAAATTTTCAATAATGATGTTGTGTTTCATGTTTTAAGTAATTATGTAATGTTCCTAATCTCCAAAGACACTATACCTCTTGATCTTCCATGTTGTATCAAGTAAATATTTTATTTAATAAATCATGTTTAAGTGTGTAATAAAGATTAGGGTTGTTATATCATGTATATAACTTGTGAAGGTGATGTATACATGGGTAAATTTTGGTTGTATCACATGATTGGGTTAAATTGTGTGAGTCATGATGGAAATGTTTCATTATACCTATGGCTGTGATGCAATTCTCTAAGTATGACCTGTTTCATGGATATATAGAAATTCTATGATATATTCTTCTGTTATTCCATTCCTTATCCCATGATTTATAATATATTAATTTTTGGGTATAAATTTGTTAAATATCATTATTATACCCATATGCCCATCTTATAATCACTTATGATCATTTATTTTTATTTCTTATGCTTACCCTTACTGAAAATATATCCTCACCCCATACATATATCACCATTTCCCTAGTTTAAGAATAAAAGTAATACATATGATGTTTATATAAGGGTACCTTGTGCGGATAATTTTTGGGAGATTTTAAATAATTTTTATAGATTAGTTAGTTACTTATATAGTGGAAGGAATTCTAATTAATTGAAAAATACATGAGTTTTGTTAGCTAATATTTTTTTTTAAATTATCTAAAACTCTAAACCTAAATTGTATTTTGAATGCATTTTAATGAAATATTTTATTTAAATCTCACAATTTAGATAGACACATATTTAGGGTGTTATAGGGGAGACTATAATTGTTATCATGGTTTTTAGGGCAAGAAAAGAAAATTTTATTTTTGAGGAGATTCAAATAATAAAACACAAGGATGGAAGAAAATTAATCATCCTTTATGGAAAAAATGTGGAAATAAACATAAGGTAAATTAACTCCAAGGTATATGTTAATTCATTAAGTATAGAATAGATGGTCATCAAGAACATGAATAAATAATAGATATCAGTGAAAATAAATCTTAGCTAAATATACCACTATCATTCAAATGTTTCAATTACAAGGATTATTAATATTATTCCAAAAAATAAACAAAAATAAGTTTTAATGTATATAATCAATGTGAGAAACCTTCTAATCCAAAGTAAAAAAGGCAAGGCCTATGTGATGAAAACTAATGAAGTGGATCACTAAAATAAAGTATTAAAAGGTACACTTATCATTCACTACAGAAATTCAAATTTCATTTTAAATTATGGTTATATATACTCTTTAATATCTGAAGAGTTTTTTAAGGGTATCACATGTCTGCCTAAAAAATTATATATTGAACTATTGATGAAAATTATTAATGGTAAGATGATTTTATCCCAAGTATATAACTCATCTTCAATAGAAGTGCGTGGAATGTAATTTCTTTATTCTTATTATTCTTCATATAGTTTGATTTGATGTGATTTTCAGCATGGATTGTCTCTCTTTATATACATCCCATAACAATTACTGAGGAAGGTAAGTCACATTTTATATCTTAAAACTATGATAGTCTATCTCTATAAGGATAAATATGAACTCTCAATAGAAATTACATCCAATATATGGTTCTTAATTTCGAATCAAGAAAGGTATATAGAAAAAAATGGTTGGGAAAAAAATCAACATTGATGATACACCTATTTTTATACTATACACTGATATATTTCCCAAAGTGTTTCTATATTTTCATCTAAATCCTGAAGATGGGTTTTCAATAGAACTCATGACTTTTGTTAAACCTATTTTAAATAATCCTTATATAATTATCCCTATTATGTTATAGTAATTGAAGAAGAAACTCTAGAATAATTTGGGAATATGATTTATATTCCCTATGGAATCACCATGGTGTTCACCTATTCTTTTTTTAAATAAAATTGATTGGTTAATATGTTTCTACATTGAATATAATAAACCTAATATGACCATAATCATGATAAAGTATATTCTACCCCATGTCGATAATTTTTTAATCAATTATGAGGGGCCCAACACTTTTCAAAGATATATATTTGATCTAGATATCATCAATTAAGGGTCAAAAGGGAGGATATACCTAAGAGATGCATTCATACAAGGTATAGAAACTATGAATTTAAAATAAGGCCATTAGAACTAACCAATTCTCACTCTGTATTCGTATATATAATGAATCGATTCCTTATAGTTACCTCAATTAGTTTGCTGTAGTCTTTAGAGATCATATTATTATATATTTAAAGAGTAATTAAGAGAATAAAGACCTTTTAAAGAGTATTTTTAAAACCTTTATCAAGTATAAAAATCATTACAAATTTAATAAGTGTGAATTATGGCTATATAAAGTTTTATTTCTAGGTCATGTAGTCAAAATTGAGGTTATATCAGTAGATATTTCAAAGATAAAGTTCATTGAAAAATGACCAAGACCAAACAATATGACATGGATCCACAGTTTTCTTGGATTGGATTAATACTATTTACACATTGTGATAAATTTCTCATGTTTATAAAATCATCTAACCATGATAATAAAGAATAGATCCAAGTTTCATTATTTAAATGAATGTGATGAATATATCATGGAGATGAAGGGAATGTTGGTCAGTGTACCTATTATTAAACTACCAAGTAGTGGAGATGTGTTTTAGATATATAGTGATGCATGAAAGAAATGGTTGGGATGTGTTGTCATGGAAAACCATAAGGTGGTACTGCATGCCTCATTTCAATTGATGGTTCATAACCATAATTACCTAACTCGTGTTTTAGAGAAGATATCATTTTTTATTTCTTTGAAAATATGGAGCTGATGTTATTAATATTTTTGTAATTTTTTATATACTCCCTTTACTGATTTTATAGGAAATGTGCATAATTTGTGTGAAATGTTAATGTATAAATATTAAATATAATTTTTGAGCACTATTTGAATTCATCCAGATTCAAGTCTATTTAATGTTTTAATAATAACTATCACTATAATGATCCAAATTGAATGGTTTTTATTTTTTAGGATTCATATTTAAATATAAAACATTTCATTAGAAGTAATCATGGGCCAATTATTCCATTTTAAGGGTTATATGGTCCACACAAGAAGACCCAAAGAAACTGTAGAGAAATTGGACCAGCTATGAAGATTGAAGTACTGGCCTCAATCCAGAATTTCTAAAAATTTTGGGGGACAATGTAAGGAGTCTTTTATAAATATTTCAAGGCCCAAATCCAAAGATAAGGGGCCCAAAAGATTCATTTAAACCCAGACCACCATTCTGTCTGAGAATTTAAATCAGTACCGTATTCATGACATGTATCCTGATGTAGTCATCAAATAAAGTTTATATTTTTCAATGTTAAAGAGGAGATATATGAGGCAAACTTTTTTGAATAAAGAATTCGTATTTGAAGGCATATTCCTGTTGATAAACCCATTCACTTTTTTGTCCTTCTAAAAAGTCTGGATTGAAATGGACATATTAAAATTGTTTAATAAAACGACCATAACATTGGATACATAAGTCCAAATGACTCCAAATTTTTAGAGTTGTAGGAAAACATTATTCTCTATAAATTTTAAGAAGGATATATCTTATGATTTGGCTTTATGAATTATCAAAATGGTGATTCAAGTGGAGGGACAGATTGAGAATGCAAACAGTCCACTTCCTTGGGCTATAAATACATCCCCCTCCTACCCTTCAAAAGAGTTGGAATTTCAGAAGAAAGGAGAACATATTGGAATGAAAAAATCCTTTCCAAGGGCTTGGGAGGACCTTACATACTCAATTTTTCACTTGAGATACCCTTCCTCCTCTCTTTGTTTCCTTTTACTTTTGTGTTCTTCATTATTGTAATCTTGTAAGTATTTTCTTTGTAATTATGTTTTAATGAAAGTTTCTTATTAAGTATCTCTTATTCTCATCCAAATTCTGTAGTTTAATATTAATATTCTTAAAATATTTCAAATATAGTTGAATCCCCTTCCCTTCTTTTTCTTTCTCATTTAATCTAAAGTTCGTTTTTAATTATCATCATCGTTTGTGTGTGTGTTCGTTGCACCGATCTTTTCTTATCCCTTTATTTTTCTTATCTTATTAATTTATCATCATAATAATTATAAAAATATTATTAATCATTTCAATGGGTGAGTAAATATCTCATTGGGGTGAGTTATAATTTATTTATGTTAAGCGATTGAGAGCTTTTTCTAGATGAATATTCTTTAAACTAACATTGTGTATGTTGGACTTAACATGTCATGGATTAATGACTTGTTTTGTTTAACGTATGGATTCCATTAATTATTGGAACCATAAATACACTACCACAATCAAGTACTGATTGAGATTAGAATACTTGTTAAGTTAAGGCTTGGATTAAAGCCTTAACACTTGGGAATTCCAATCAACGTCAACTTGTGACACAAGTGTTAATTTAATGCAATATAAAGAAAGACTCAAGGATATAAAAAGCTTAACTACCTAATGATGAAGTCACCCCAATCTTTATAAATTTGTTAAATCAATCTTAATAAATCAATCATTTCATAAGATCTGCAAACAAATCCCTCAATCAGAATACAATCAACTAAAAAAATTGACTATTAAAAAGTATCATCGCCGATGATTCAACCCGAGTGCTGCTATACACATTAACAGAGCACCGAAACTTTGAATGATCAATAGGAAAAAATCATCCACGCTTTCAAATGGTGTCATTTCCAGGGATGGTTATTTACATAGTCATTAGTTTCTGGTTATTGTAAAAAAAATAAAAAAACAAAATTTAAAAAAATTGAAAAAAAACACAAAGAAAAACCTTCCTTCTTATAAAAATCATAAAATGAAAAAACACAAAGAAAAAATCATCTTCCTCTTTCTTAAAACATCTCTATGAATGCCCCGTATCCTCCCAAACAATCTCTAGTATTTTTTACCTGAAATTGAGCGAACTCTTCGCCAGATTAGGTATAACATTAGGGATAATCAAATAATTCAAGAACCAGTCCTTGTCCAATCAGTTGAATTATAAATGAACAATCCCGGGGAACAAACACTAAAAGAACATGTTGCCCCTAATATGAATTAACAACCTCTTGGTATTCAATATCCAAACATAGAAGCTGACTTTGAACTCAAATCGGGTTTGATTCATCTTCTCCCTCATTTCCACGGGCTAGTCGGTGAGGATCCACATCTCCACCTTAAAGAGTTCCAAGTGGTGTGCTCTACCATGAAGCCTTAAGGGGTTTCTGAGGAACCAGTCAAACTCATAGAATTCCATTTATCCCTAGCTAAAACTGATAAGTCATTGCTCTACTACCTTACTCCTGGTTCCATAACCACATGGAATGACATAAGCGACTCTTCTTAGAGAAATTCTTTCCTGCTTCTCGTACTACTTCTATCTGAAAGGAAATAAGCGGTATCCATCAGTTCCCAAGTGAATCACTCCATGAATACTGGGAGAGGTTCAAAAAACTTATTTTAACCTACCCACACCACCAAATTCCTGACCAAATCTTGATCCAATACTTCTATGAGGGGTTATTGGCTATGGAGATAACTCTCATTGATGCCGCAAGTGGTGGTTCTCTTGTTGATAAAAATCCCACAACTACAAGAGATCTCATAAGAAACATGGTTGAAAACAAATAACAATTCCATACTCAAGCACATGATCAAGTAAACCAAGTCCAAGACAATCAATCCATAGAGATGAACAAGTTGACTGAGTGAATGAGTTAACTAACAGGTCTTGTGCGGAAACTAGCTGTGGCATACAAAGCCCCAACCTCATCTTCTCCACAATATCTATTACCTGGACCTATCAAGAACTGTGGAATATGTAGCTCCCCATCTCATCCAACTAACACATTTCCACAAATTCAAGAGGATCCCTCTAATTCATCTTGGCCAATGGATCTCAATGCAGCATATGCTCAGCGAAACCCCAACCCTCAACAATCAAGTCAGTTTTTTAGAAAATTCAACCAACCCCATTCTGAGACCTTTTCTTCTACATATAACCCTAACTTGAGATATGGGAATACCATTTCTCATCCCCCTTAATACCCTCATCAAAACCCAAACCAGTTCCAATATGGTCAAGGTGTTGGAAACTTCCAACAACATTACCCTTTTGTTCCTGAACCTCAAAGGATCAATCCTCCTCTTCCTCCACCAGGATTCAACTATCCTAGCGAGCCTTCCCAATTCCCAAACCAATACAATCGCTTTCCCAAGAACCAAAATCATGGCAATCCCAATCCAGGACAAGCCTCTTCTTCCAAGCAACCATAGGAAAGTTAAATTGAAGATATTTCCTCCTTCACCCATTCTAGCCTTAAAAATATTGAAACCCAAATTGTTCAACTTGAATCCCACCTAATCCAGTAAAAATAATCAAATTATTCCCAACTTTCAGCTCAACCATTACCCAAACCCAAGGGTAATTTAAGTGAAATTTCACTTAGATCGGGAAATAAAATTGCTATGCCTCAAGAAAAGTCCTCCAATCCTCCTTTGAATGTTGACCTAGAAAATGAAAAGAAAAAGAAATATGAAAAGGAACCTAAAACAATTCCCTCACCTCCTTCCATTCCACTTAGAAATCCAATTCCTTTTACTCAAGCTATTTCTAAGCCAAATAAGTCCTTTGAACCCGATCCTAAAATGCTCAACATGTTTAGACATGTTGAAGTCAACATTCCCCTCTTAGATGCCATAAAAAAATCCCTAAGTATGCCAAGTTTCTTAAGGAATTGTTCACCCACAAGAGGCAACTTAGGACTTTGAAAAATGTTTCCACCCAACAGTCTATTTCCCATAAAGTGAAAAGATATAGGTACCTTTACGGTTCCATGCCAAATTGGAAGTTCCAACTTCGATGATGCACTCATAGAACTAGGAGACTCAATTAATGTCATGCCCAAATCCATCTTATCCAACCTTGGTATAGGTCCCTTACATCCAACGAGTGTTGTCATCTAGTTATCCAATCGAAGCACAACCAATCCTAAGGGAATAATTGAGGATGTCCTTGTCAGAGTCAATGATCTTATCTTTCCCGCTGATTTCTATATCCATGACATGGAAGGTGAGATGAACTCTTCTAGATCTCCCATAATTCTAGGAAGACCATTCCTAATGACAGTGCAGACCAAGATTGATGTCTATTTAGGCATATTATCCGTGGAATTTGGTGACCAACTGGTCAAGTTAAACATTTTCCAAGCCATGAGATACCCATATGAGAATCACTCTGCATTCTCAATCCATGTTTCTGAGGACACTTTTGAGAGTCAATTGAACCCCATTCCATCATGTTCATCATGTTCTAATGAGAAAGGATCTTGTGAAATCTACACCATGATTAACCAAGTTATAAATGGTGAAGTTGACATGGACATCTCATTCATAGACTCCATAAATCTAGAGGAACTTGAAAACACTCTTGAATCCCACATCAACTCTGATCTCTACTTATCCACCTTGGATAATATTAAGGAAAATGAATATGAAGCAACTGAAGTTCCTTCCCCCTTTCCAAAGTTGTATAACCCATAAATGAAAGATGTGACTGATTTGAAACATCTTCTTGAACACCTGAAATATTCATTCCTTTTCCATGATCACTATTATCCTATCATTATATCTTATTTACTTACTGAAATTGAGGAGTCCACACTTGTTCAAGTGTTAAAGTAAAACAAAAAGACCTTAGTTTGGACCCTATATGACATACCGGGAATTAACCCTACCCTTTAATGCATCACATCCATCTTGAGGAGTCATCCAAACCAATTAGACAACTACAAAGAAGACTCAATCCACTCATCCTTGAGGTAGTTAGGGAAGAGATCACCATGCTTCTTCAAGCTGGTATTATCTACCCAATTTCTGATAGTGAATGGGTTAGTCCAATTCAAGTTGTACCTAAGAAGGGTGGGATAATTGTTTTCACAAATGAACATGGTGAGGTAGTCACAACTCGAGTGAAGAACAAATGGAATGTGTGCATCGACTATAGGAAACTGAATGTTGAAACACTAAAAGATCACTAACCTCTTCTATTCCTTGATCAAATATTGGAACAATTAGCCGGAAAGTCATACTATTTCTTTCTTGATGGATACACCAGCTACTTCCACATCCTAATCGAACCTCAAGACTAAGAAAAGACTACTTTCACATGCCCCTTTGGAACATATGCATATAGGAGAATTCCTTTTGGCCTTTGTAATGCTCCTGCAACATTCCAGAAGTGTATAATGAGTATATTTTCTGAATTCATTGAACATTTCATGGAAGTCTTCATGGATGACTTTTCCATTTATGGTGAGTCATTTTAATCTTTCTTGAATTCACTCTCTCTAGTCATTATAAAGTGTGTCAAGTGTATCCTTGTGTTAAATTTTAAAAAATGTCACTTCATGGTTTCAAATGGGATTGTTCTAGGAAAAACAATTTCAAAATATGGTATTGAAGTCGATCCTAACAAAATTAAAGTGATCCAATCACTTCCAGAACCCACATCTGTTCGAGACATCTATTCCTTCCTAGGTCATGATGGTTTTTATCGGCGATTCATCCATAACTTCTGTAGGATTTACCTCCCACTCACTCAGTTTCTCCAAAATGATGTCACTTTCCATTTCAATGAGGTTTTCAAGAGAGCCTTCATTGAACTCAAAACTACTCTTACATCTTCCCCAATAATCCAACCCCTAGATTGTTCCTTACACTTTGAGTTGATGTGTGATGCTTCTGATAGAGATGTTAGGGCCGTTCTTGTTTAAAGAAGAGAAAATATTCCTTATGTCATCTATTATGCCTCAAAAAATTGGATTAAACTCAATATCACTACACTGTCACTGAAAAAGAACTTTTAGCGGTGGTTTTTGCCTTAGATAAATTTCGGCCCTATCTCTTATGTGCCAAAATCATCATCTTCACAGACCATTCTGCTATAAAGTTCTTACTCAAGAAAAGTGATTCCAAACCGAGGCTAATAAGATGGATCCTAATTCTCCAAGAGTTTGACCTTGAAATCAAATATAGACCTAGAAAAGAAAACCATGTGGCTGAACAATTGAGTAGAATTTCTAATTATTCTCATTCTGAAATCATTGATCCTAAATTCCCCATTGAACACCTTTCATCTCTCACTCCAAAGTTACCATGGTATGCCCCAATTGTAAATTACCTGGTTTATGGTGTTTTTCCTGATTTTTTTTCAAAATAACAAAAAATGAAGTTGAAAAGTGATTAAAAACACTATTTTTGGGAAGAAAATAAACTTTGGAAAACTAGGAAAAACATGGAAATTAGAAGATATGTTGATAAATATGAACATTCCTCTATCCTATAATTCAATCACTCACTTCCCAGATGTGGCCACGTTGGACAACAAATGACTTCCTGAAAGGTCCTAGACTCGAGATTCTTTTGGCCATCACTTTTTAAGGACTCACATGAGTTCTTCCAATCATGTCCCACTTGCCAAAAGTTTGGAACAATTTTAAATAGAAATTAATTGACCCAAAATCCTTTAATTTTCTGTGATATATTTGATGTTTGGGGCATCGATTTCATGGGACCATTTCCCCCTTCCAAATAATTCTCATATATCATTCTTGCAGTTGATTATGTTTCTAGGTGGATCGAGGATAAACCCACTAGAAAGTATGATTCACATAATATTAGTGAGTTGATAAAGACACACATCTTCCACTTATTTGGAACACCTCGTACCTTGATTAGTGACTTAGGAACCCATTATTGTAATAAAACCATGGAATCTCTTTTAAAAAATAATGGTGTTGTACATAAAACATCAACTGCATATCACCCCAAAATAAATGGAATGCCTGAACTTTCTTATAGATAAGTGAAAAGAGTGCTTGAGAGAATTTTAAAACCCACCAGAAAAGACTGGCCTGAAAGACTGGTGAAGCACTTTGGGCTTATCGAACTGCCTATAAAGCACCCATTGGGATGTCTCCTTTTAGGCTAGTTTTTGGTAAAGCATGTCATCTACTAGTTGAAATCCAACATAATTCATTTTGGGCTATAAAACCTTGTAATTTTGATTTTGAAAAATTTGGTGAAGAAAGACTGTTGTAATTGGCTGAATTGGAGGAGATTTGACTTGATTCTTATGAGAATTCCAATTTGTACAAAGACAATGCTAAGGCACTCCATGGAAAACACATCTTGAGAAAGGTTTTCCACTAGGTGAAAAGGTATTTCTTTTCAACTCTCAATTTTGACTTCACCCAGGTATGCTTAATTCTCATTGGGAAGGTCCTTTTATTATTACTAATTTTTACCCATTTGGTGTAGTACAAGTCCAAGAACCCTCTTTAAAAAGGAAATTCACAGTTAATGGACATTGATTAAAGCATCCCGATGAGAGGACACACAATCCTAGAACAACATCAAATTCCACTGGATCCCCAACTTTTGTAGTTGACCCACCACTGGATGGAGATGGCTACCCACCAAATCCAAACCAGGGGGAACCTCTTTCCCTTTAACTCCTTATCTCTCTCTTTCTTTTTCTCTCTCTCTCCTTCATCCTCCCTCATTCTCATTTTGTTTTTTTACCACTTTACTCATAATTTTTTTTTTATTTTTTATTTAATATTTGTCTTTTGTGAGGGTGTGTAATTTAAAAACACTAAAAAAAATAAAAAAATAAAAATAAATGAAAAAAAACTAAATGGGTCATACTTACTCACCATCCAGTTTTGACATTTTGTCTAACCATTTTGGGGATTCAAAAGACATGGTTTTATCTCAAAAATCCTGTATTTTCATCATATATTTGGATAAAGAATATTATGTCAAACCCAAAAAATTTTGAATGCTCAATTTTTGATTTGGAAACTAATTTTCCCCAACTGTGAGGAACACCATTTTCTTTCATGACAAGGCCACCTAAGGAAATATTTTCAAAATATCTGTTTTTAACCCCCATTTGTGAGTCTTGAGTTTGTGGACCTTCGATTTGAATTTTTTACTTTGGTGTGAATTAATATGATAGATGCATTTTCTGAACCATATGATAATCACAATAGTCAAATAGCCTCCCATATACCTTATATTAATCCTCCTTTTGAAAGCCCCTTCAAGCCTATAAAAACCTTTTCTTTGATAGCCACATTACAAGCCCAATACCTTATCCCACCCAATATCAACCTGGATTTTCATTGCATATTTTTTTTTTGAAATTTAAGAGTGGGGGGAATGGATTTCATTTTTTGGGTGCCCTTTTATTGATTTTCAACGAGTTATCATATGCTTGAGGGCAAGCATCCATTTTAGTGTGGGGTGGAGGTTTTCAATCATTGAGTTTTGGGGAATGTAATGTACTTTAATTTATGTAATTTTGTAAATTTTATTGACAAGTGTTAAAAAAAATCAACAAAAAAATCAGAAAAAAGGAACAGAAAAAATTGGTTGTGTCTTGGGCAGGTCAAAAATCACTCTTCCTAAATCTTTGATCTTATTATAACTATTACAATTAGTGTCGTGAGTATATAAATCATGGGTTGGGATATGAGTGTGAGATCCCTTTCGTGTTTAAATTTCAAAAAAATTAAAAAAAAAAGAAAAGAAAAGAAAAGAAAAAAAGAACACTTGTCATTGGGAGAAGTTTTGTGTTTTGTAAATATTTCATCTTCTCATCCCCTTCAAATTTTCTTTCTCTTTTGGGTATTTATTAAAACAATAATTCCTTTTTAAATATGTTTTTCCATTTCCTTTCATGTATTATTCAAAAAAATGTACATTTCTTTTTCTGTGTTGGTATTTTACCCCCTTTTTCCTATCTTTTGGATATCATCTTCCTACCATCCTATAGCCATGTAAAAACCCCTAAAAAGATATCTTGATTTTTGAGCACTTTTGGATATGAATTAGAAGCTGAGATCTCTTTCAAAATCTAATATTTTCACTTTTGGTTGATGAATGAGTGAAACTCCATAAATTAATTTTATCATCTTGAGAGGAGTAAGTTTTGTGTGCCACCATTTTCCATTTCCAAATTTGAGCATGAAAAAATGAATTGTTTTTGGAACATTATTTTTGTAACAACTTGTGATGGAATTTAATATGGATGAGTAAAATTGTCTAAACCTCCCATGATTGGGGAAAACAAAATTTTAATATTTGTTAGTGAGTGAAAATGATTTTTTCATGTTCCTATATTCATTGCACATGAGGACATGAACAAGACTAAGTATGGGGGAGTTAATGTTATTAATATTTTCATAACTTTTTATATACTCCCTTTACTGATTTTATAGGAAATTTGGATAATTTGTGTGAAATATTAATGTATAAATATTAAATATAATTTTTGAGTACTATTTGAATTCATCCAGATTCAAGTTTGTTTAATGTTTTAATAATAACTATCACTATAATGATCCAAATTGAATGTTTTTTGTTTGGTAAGATTAATATTTCAATATAAAACATTTCATTAGAATGAATTATGGGAAAATTCTTCTATTTTAAGGGTCATATGGTCCACACAATAAGACCCAAAGAAACTGTGAAGAAACTGGACCAACTATGAAGATTGAAGTACTGGGATCAATAAAGAATTACAAATTCCTTTATTCTTATACAATGTTCGGGGGAAAATTTAAGGAGTCTTGGATAAATATTTTAAGGCCCAAATCCAAAGACAAGGGGCCCAACAGATTCATTTGAACTTAGCCCACTATTCTAACCGTAAATTTAAATCAGTACTGTATTCATGACATGTCTCCTGATTTATTCATCAAATCAAGTTGATATTTTGCAGTGTGAAAGAGGAGATATAGGCGGCCTAATTTTTTTAAGAAAGAATTTGGATTTGAAGGAATATTACTATTGATAAACCCATTCACATTTTGGCTTTCTGAAAAGTTTGGATTGAAATGGACAGATTAACATTGTTTAATCAGACGACCATAACGTTGGATAAATAAGTCTAAATGAATCCAAATTTTGAGAGTTTTCAGAAAAAATTATTATCTAAAACTTTAAATAAGGATATATCTTGAGATTCAGATGTCTTAATAATCAAAATGGTGATTCAAGTGGAGGGATAGATTGAGAATGCAAACAATACACTTCCTTGGGCTATAAATACATCCCCCTCCTCTACTTCAAAAGATTTGGCATTTCAGAAGAGAGGATCACATATTTTTATTAAAAAATCCTTGAAAAGGGCTTGGGAGGACCTGACATACTCAATTTTTCACTTGAGATACCCTTCCTCCTATCTTTGTTTCCTTTTACTTTTGTGTTCTTCATTATTGTAATCTTGTAAGTATTTTCTTTGTAATTCTGTTTTAATGAAAGTTTATTCTTAAGTATCTCTTATTATCATCCAAATTTTTTATTTTAATATTAATGTTCTTAAAATAGTTTAAATTAAGTTGAATCCCATTCCCTTATTTTGGTTTTTCATTCAATCTAAAGTTCATTTTTAATTATCATCATCGTTTGTGTGTGTGTTCGCCGCACCAATATTTTCTTATCCTTTTTTTATTCTTATCTTCTTAATTTATCATCATAATAATTTTAAACAAATTACTAATAATTTAGATGGTAGAGTAAATCTCTCATTGGGGTGAGTTATAATTTAGGTATGTTAAGCGATTGATAGATTTTTCTCAATGAATATTCTTTAAATTAACATTGTGTATGTTGGACTTAACATGTCCTGGATTAATGACTTGTTTTGTTTAACATATGGATTACATTGATTATTGGAACCAAAAATAAACTACCACAATCAATTACTGATTGAGATTAGAATCCTAGTTAAGTTAAGTCTTGGATTAAATCCTTAACACTTAGGAATTCCAATCAACGTGAACTTGTGACATGGGTGTTAATTTAACGCAATATAAAGCAAGTCTCATGGATATCACAATCTTAAATACCTAATGATAAACTCACCCAAATATTTATAAATTTTTTAAATAAATATTAATCAATCAATTATTTCATAATCTCTGCAAACAAACCCCCCAATCAGAATAAAATCAACTAAAAACAATCGACTATTAAAAAGTATCATCACTAAGGATTCGACCCGAGTGTTGCAATACACATTAGTGGAGCACCAAAACTTTGAACGGTCGATAGGAAAAAATCGGCCGCACTTTTAGGAGCCATTATTTTTATGGGGATTTTTGTTCTATATATATTTATCATAAAATATTAATGTATATATTCACATAAAAGGAGTTGAATATGAACCAATCGAGATGATTGGAGTTTATTAATGATTATGACTGCTCAATATGTTACGAACCCATGAAGGAAAACTAGGTGCATAATGACTTGAGATGAAAAGATCACTACACCATATCTATTATTAATATTGAAAATGATTCAATACTAATGGATTGTTTGAAGATAGATCTAGAAATAATTATTAAAGGGGTGAAATCCTACCTTTAATAGACGACTGCTCAACTATATTTTCATTTGATAATTGGAGAGTATAAAGGCACATAATTTTCATGTATATATAGTACATCTAAAGAGAATATTATTCAATACATAACATAAAAAAACCAAACCATAACTCTTGATTTTTAGGGTATTTGGAAACTTGTGAACATAAACAACTAATACAAAAAAAATCTACATCGTCTCCCTCTTATTCCTTCATTACTAGAACCCTTTTCAACACATCTTACTTAATAAATTTCTTCATATTCTAAGGAAATGAAATACAATAAAGGGTGATCATAGATGCTCATTAAGGGTATTAAAGGGAGATAAAATAAGAATAAGGTCATAAGAACATGAAAATAATATTTAAAAATTATATCCTGCGTATCAAGGATCATGATATTGAGTCATCAAATAGATCATATAATTTCATAAGACAAGAATTATAAAAAAAATAAAATAACATAATTCGTGGGAGTATAACATAAGACATGAAATTGTGTCATACACATAAGCATATAAAATAATTTTTATATTAGTCAATGATCACTGCCAAGACCATTATAGTGGAAAAGTCTCTTACTGAACCAAGTTCACTCCTTACTCGATCCCTATATTACTGAAATGAATTTACTCTCATTCCAGTCCTCAATTACTGAACTGGGTTCACTTCCTATTCTAGTTTTATCTATCTCATGAGATATAAATCTTTACACAATGCATTAGAGGGAGATATAGTTCCCACCCTTCACATAATTAAAATCATACATATATGTGTCACATTAACATAAATCATTCATCATATAATAACCCATTAAAAGAAAAGGGTTTCATAAACATTCCATCATTTCATAACCCATCAAAAAATAGTGAAATTCATAAACATAATGTCATAATAAATTTAAAGAATCCAAATAAATAATAAGGATTGTATCCTTGGACTATATCCCCAATAAATCATAATTGATGTCAAATAATGTTGTCTTATATGGAAAATTATTTTGAAATATCATTTGACAATAATTCTTGAGGAAAATATCCTATCTATTTTGAATTTTTTTAATGTTGTGTAATTTTTAAAGAAAAAAATTTATTTTAATATAAACTTTTATTCTTTTAAGGTAAGATTCAAGGAATTAAGGTATCATGAAATAAAAAAAATCTATCTATGTTGTATAAGTTAAAAAAATAAGTTTTCATAATTTTTTCAAAAAAGTCACAAAGAACCTCATTTAGAAAATGAAAAAAATATTCCTTTCAAAAAGTTTAGTAAAATTTCACACGTGAGTAAACAAAAAATTAACCAATTTTAAAAGAGTAGTAAAAATATTCTATAATTTTTTAGGAAACATGGACATGGAAGATAATATTACCCAGTAGATACTTATATATAAATAATCTCAAATAATTATGAGATTTGGGAAATTAACCCTTACCTTAGGTCTGACTTCCTTCGTATGTATATAAAACTATTATATAATGGTTTAAATAATGTTTTTAATTTATAACATAAGCATATTCATATTTATGATGTCATATATGATCCTATCATATCCTATTATCTCATGTTTATTAATAATATTTCATTATTACCCTTCTTTGGGGTGTTAAATTCTTCATTTTCCTATTCATGTTTTGTCTTATAAGTCCCATTTATTGTGAATAGGATATAGTTCCATCATCTCTAGAATTATATTAAGGTGATCTATATCATATTAATTCATTATATACATTTATATAATAATTCTTAAATGGAATTAAAAGTTGTCTTTTATTTATTTAAATACAAGAGAATATACACACCCACTATCATCAAGGTGGATAAAATAAATGAATACCAAGAGAATCCCATCTCAAAATGATCACACATATAGGGAAAGGGATCCCATACTAGTAAATAAGGTAAAATGACCACACTAAATTGTCCTAGAAGCAAGGAATTTAACTACCTTAGTACCTTCATTCCATGTGTGACTCACCTACACTTGGCCACTCAGGAGGAGATTTATGCTTTATATGATGTAATTGATACTCCAAGGGGTGGTTTTATTCTTGTGCATATAGTTGTAGATGATTAAAGAGTTTGTATCCACTACTTCTAAGTTCAAGTTTTTTGTTTAAAAAAGGCACCATGTTGCTGAGAAACTCCCTAGATTCCTCCATAATAGAGCCACCCTGACCATAATTAGAAGAGGAGGAGAGAAAAACCAAGACCCTTACAACACATACTGCACCACCACCCCCTGCCATACTATTTATGCATGATCTTTTGGTATTTAATTTCATCCCAACACGAGTAGGGTTCCATTTTACCCATTTACCTTGAGATGGTAACTGCAAGGAGAGGGAGGAGGGATATCTATTAGAAAAAAATTTCATCAGTAATGGGGGATTACTCCATCTCTCCAAGATAAATCCATGTTCAGCCACTATACTATGTGATCTTATCAATAGGGAAAGCTATGAGCTCCGTACATAAGCACACACAGTGCTTTTGTTTTTTGTATGATGGATAAAAGGTGGAATATGGTTGTTCTATAATCATAATAAAATCTCATAATATAGGTTATACTAGAGTTATTAATTTATAATTTAAAAAACACATTAATAGGAAGTATAATAAGAAATAATCTTGAAAGTGCTAGTAAAGATGAGTGCCTCTTCTTAAGTAAACTTCCTTTATATTTCTACTTAAGAACACTATAGTTGGTCTTTTGAGAAGAACAAAACCTATAGAATGTGTCTATGGAAGTTTTTATGAGAAATTTAAAGGTTATGGTTGATATTTAATGCCAATTGTGTTGTGAATAAGTGATAGAGGAGGCTCTCTTTTATAATTAAGTTGAGGGGCACTTTTTGAATTTATAGAAATATTAATTTATAATAAATTCAATCTTAATCCAAATACCTAAAAAAGGAAATGAATTATAATATTATATGATATAATGTCTTAATATCATTTAAAAATATATTTTAGAAAAGTTTTGGTATTATTTTGTGCCTTATCATCTTGATTAACCCTTCGTTAACCTATTTTAATTTTAACTAAGGTAACAACTTTTTCAATATTAAAAGGTTGTAATTTTTACTTTTGTGATTCCAATTAGAACATAAATGAAACTTTATAAAATTTTATTTGATATTAAAATTATTTTTTATTTTTAAATATTTTTATGATTTTTAAATAATTTAATAAAATATTATTTTTATAAGATATCATTAGTGTCAATTTTGACATTATTCATTACACAAGCTTTTGAAAATATCAATATAATAAGTTAACTTCAAAAAATATTTTATTATCTCCCCAAGAGGTTATGGTCATCTACAAATAAAATTTATCACATTAATTATCTCAAATTATATTTATTTTAATATTTTTAGTAACATTTATTTTATATACTTATTTATAAAATAATTATTGCATCAGTTTTGTGTAATAATTTAATATACTTATTTTATAATAGAAAATTAAAAATAAAATACCCTGATGAAGATAAAACTTCTATATTTTATTATAATATTTATTATCAAATTTATCTTTTGAGTAAACCTATATTAAAAATTATACATTATTTAAAACATGAATATGGCATCGTTGATTTTTTATTAAATAAAATATTATAAATATAATAATCTCAACTAAGTGTCCCAAAAGGTCAAAAATAAATTTATATCATGAAAATGTGTTTATTAAGCCAAAATTTTACATTTTATATTCATTCACAACATACGTTTTCCCCATTTGGATTCATAAGTGAAATTTAAGACAAAGAAAGTAACGTTTTGTGACTTTATTTTATTTAAATATAATATAAGTCATATTCAAGTACATGTGTCCATTAAACAACTTAATTTAGATATTTATGGGTAAAGGGTAGAATTATATTCATCTAATAAAATTTGGGCATGTGTTAGGGTAATTTTATTGTCCTTATCAGTTTATTTATAACCTAAATTACATAATTTACCCTTTACTGTGGTAATTTTTTTTACCAAGGTTACTATTCATATTAGCCAAAAGTAAAAGTGACTTATTCACTGAATTTGGAACTTCAGAATAAAAATGTTTCATCCATTTCTCAAAATTTTAAACGCATAATTTTTAGAATTTAATTTAAAATAAAACTGGTAAAATGCCATGAAATATAGTTTTACGAAAAAATGACCTTTTAAAACATAAAATGTTTTTATAATAAATACATCTATAAGATATTTTTAAAAAATAATAATTGGTTGATTTTAAATTAAAATGTTGTAATAAAAATTTAAAACTAATCCAAAACATAATTTTAATTTTTAAATACTTAAAAATAAAATATAGTTTTCAATAAAAAATTAGTATTTTCACTATTCATTAAAAAAATATTTTCATAAAGGTATAAAAAAATAATTTTAATATAATTTTGGAAAGATTAATTCAAAAAAGTAAATTCATTTCATCAAATACATTTTCAAGAGCTTATAAATCTTAATATTCATTTAAAAAAGTATGAAAATCTCAGTTTTGAAGAAAACTTATTTTTTGAAGAATAAAGTGACATTACTAAAAATCGTGTGATCATTTTCTTAAAAATTACCAATACATTCATATTGATTTGGGAATTTATATTAATTTCATAAATTATTTATTCATCCTTATTCCTTCTAATTTAACGGCTAGGTTATAATGGTCATTTTAAACTATAAATATTTTAATAGTGCCTTGCGGTTCGTTTAAACTCGATGTTGCGTGCAATGAAAGATATCAAAGAAAAAAAAATATTTAAATAGAAATATTTATTAAAATATTGGGGTGTTACATTCTAACCAAATTAAAATTAATTTCTCCCTTAAAATTCATCACTTGGATACAAACAGATGAGGATACTTATGCCTTGTCACATCATTAGGTTCCTATGTAGCTTCCTCAAATTGGCGGTTTTTCCATAAAAAATTAACCAAATGAGTGGTCTTGTTTCATAGAAATTATTTTTTATGATCCATAATCTATATCATTTGTTCTTGATAAGAAATATATTTCTTCAGGGGTATGACTTTTGAGTTTAGTACATGTGAAGGATCATGTATGTACTTTCTTAAGAGATATACACGGAACACATTATGAACTTTAGGAAGGTTCACGGGAAGCTCCAATCAATAAGATACCATCTCGACATGGACAAGAATTTCAAAAGGAAAAATTTACCTAGGTATTAGCTTTCCCTTCTTTCCAAATCTCATCACTCTCTTCCAGGGAGATATTCATATAAATACCTTGTCACCCACTTCAAACTCTTGGTCTTTTCATCGATTATCAACATAATGTTTTTATCGACTTTGAGATTCTATTATATGATGTTGAATAGATTTAACCTTCTTTACAATTTACTCAACTAGATCAAATCCCAATAGCTTTCCTTCCCCAACTTCTTTCCAGTATATTGGATTTATGAATTTATTACCATAGAGGGATTCATAAAGAGCCATCTAAATACTGGAGTAAAATATATTTTGTAAGAAAATTCTACCAAAGGTAGGAGTTGATCCCAAACAACTTTGAAATACATAGAGAAATATCTAAATATGTCTTTAATAGTTTTAATTTTCTTCTCAGACTAAACATCTGTATAAGGATGATAAGTAGTGATGAAACATAACTCTATATCCAGAGCCTACTAAATACTTCTACCAAACATTGAGGTAAACCTTAGATCCCAACCAGATAAAATGAAAAGTGGTAATACATACAATCTCACCACTTCCATAATATATATTCTAGAAAGGTGATTATGAGATAAGTCTTATCCGGTATTAATGATGTGTGTTGACTTATCAACTATAACCCATATATTATTATGGTGATTAGATGTTTTGGGGAGTCTAAAGACAAAATTCATGATCGTGTTTTCCCTTTTTGATTTTGATATGGGTAATATTTGTAACATCCCCTTAGAAAAATATCTCTTATCCTTAGATTTATGAAAAAGCAAGAACCTAAATACATACTCTATAATATCTCTATTAATTCCATCCCACCAGAAATACTTCTTCAAGTCTCTATATATCTTGGTGCTTCCAGGATGATTATAGAATAATGAACAATGAGCCTAACAAATAGCTCCTTCTTTAAATTTTGTATGAGAGGGATAAAAACATAATTCCTAAACCTTATTATTACATAAAAATCAAAGTTTTACTAAGGAACATTTCTTATCTTCTTTTGTAGCTCTACATCTTAATTTTTCACCCCCTTAATCTTCACTTGTATAGGTGGTTGAACATTAATTTTAGAAAGATAATATTTATCCACTTCCTTTATGATTTTCAGATTCATACTTTGTAAATCCATAAATAATGGATTATTTTACAACCTTATCATAGATAGGCTAGCATGGTTCTTTAGACTCAAATTATTTTCCACCTTGTTCGTTTTCCCATGGTGGTAATGTATTGAGTAGTCATAATCATTAATCAACTCCAACCATCTTATTTGGTGAATATTCAGCTACTTTTGAGTGAAAATATACTTTAAAATTTTATGATCATTATATATGTCACACCTTTCTCCAAAAAGATAATGCCTCTATATCTTTAATTCATGAATTACCACAGTTAAATCCAAATCACGAGTTGAGTCATTTTTCTCATAGATTTTCAATTTTCATGAGACATAACCTATCAAAATATATTTTTTCATGAGAAAACTTCCCATACCCTTCTTGGATGCATCACTATATATCACAAACCTTTCTACACTACCAGGTAGTGTGACCATAGGTGCATTAACTAACCTTCTTTTCAATTCCTTGAAATTATCTTCATATTATTCTGTCTATATGAACTTAAATCCTTTCTAAGTCAACTTGGTGAGTAGACTATATAATCATGATAAATATTTAAAAAAATGTTTATAATATCCATCCAAATAAAGAAAATTTAGGATATCAGTTTCCTTTGTTGGCCCAGGACAATGTTCAATAAATTTCTTCTTTACTAGATCTATAGATATCACCTCTCTTGAGATTATGTGACCCAAAAATGAAACTTTCTAAAGAGAAAATTAAAACTTGGTAAATTGTATATAAATATTATCCTTTATTAGGGTATTTAGTACAATCCTCAATTGTTTTTCCTGCTATTACTTACTCTTTGAACATACAAGAATATCTTCTATAAATACTACCAAAAACTAATCAAGATAGTCTCTCAATACTATATTAATTAAATCCATGAAGATACTAGGGAAATTAGTAATACCAAAATTCATCACTATAAATTTATAGTGTCTATAACTTTTACAAAATTTCATCTTGGGTATATCCTCCTTCTTGAACCTCAATTTTTGATATCCCGAATGATGATCAATCTTAGAAAAGTATTGATGCCCAAGTAGTTGATCAAAAAAGTCATTAATATGGGGGATAAGATATTTGTTCTTGATAGTGATCCTGTTATGTTCTCTATAATCAATGAAGAGTATCATTAACCCATCATTATTCTTAATAAACAGAATAGGTACACCCCAAGGTGACACACTAGGGTATATGAATCCCTTGTCAAGATTCTGTTGGAGTTTATTCTTCAATTTCTACAACTCAATTGGGGACATTATATAAGGAGTCTTTAATATAGGCATAACACCTGGGATTATTTATATTGAAAACTAAACGTCATGATTTGGTGGAAGACCTAGAAGTTCTCCCATAAAAACATCAAAAACTCATGTACTATAGGTTTATCCTTAATGGTGAGTTTCTACCCACCATCTGAGATATAAAACCTTCATTTATAGGAATTAAACCCAAAATATGGAATTAATTTCCATTGTAAGTTCATATTCATCCTTGAATTGATATACTATTGTAGATTCATTTAGAATATGAATTGCTACAACCCTTAGAAATTGATGTTAGATCCATATAGAGAAATTTATTCCATGCCAAAAATCACATCTAATTTTACTAAAGGATGGATCACAAGATTTGTAGAAATCGATTTCCCACACACTTCAACTGGTGAAGAATTATAAATTTGTGATGTGACCATTGTACCATTTGGATTTTTCACAGATAACTCAAAATCTAATTGTTGAGGTAATATGGGAATAACCTTATAAAATTATTTAGAAATAAAAAAGTGGGTGGATCTAAAATGAAATATAACATTAACTACTTTAGAATGGATGGTAAGTGTACCTTTCACTACTTCATTATTGTACCCCACATCATCAATTGTGATCACATGTGATTTAATTTTTTCTTTGGCCTTAAGAGTTTTTTTCACATCAATCATCATCGATAAACCTTGTATTTGGGCATTGGTTAGAATAATTCCCATTTTCCTTTCACTTGATGCATTGAAGTGCAGGAGGTTCATTCTGTAAAACCTTTTCTCTATTCGCATCATTAGTTATCTTTTTCCCATCACTTCGGTAGTCAATTTCCTAATGACCTTATTTTACACACTTAAAACATTTACTAATCATATTAAGATAGTTTCTTCCATGTTTCTTTACACACATTGAGCATAAAATAAATCTCATCTTATTCTCACAATGGTATTTATATTTTCCCTTTAATTCTATTTTTATATTCTTATCAAACCCATAACATTAATGGGTAACTCCAATATCCATCTCAAACTTGAGAGAACATCAAATGATTTCCTTATTACTAATGAAGTCCCTTATGGATAATTCCATTCAGAGACTTGATTTTAAGCCACTAAAAATCGACCAACCTTACTTTCAAGTTGGTTGATAATTCTAGAAGTGTATCATGAAAGTCTTATAATTTTTTCTTCATAAGTACTAAAGGATTCATCATCCTTTTTCTTAAGATTAAGGAACTCATTCTCTATATTTATATGAAGAATACAAGGAAATTACTTTTTGAAAAATAAGTTCTTGAACTTGTCCTATTCTATAGAGTCAATTTCATCTAATTTCCTTTTATTATTAATAAGATTACACCATTGATCCACTTCACCTTCCAAACGATACACTGCTGAAATGAATTTCTCATGTTCTAAACATTAGATAATTGAAAATATCTTTTTAGTGGTATCAGTCCATTGTTCATCCACTAGTAGATCAGAAGACCCATTGAATCAAGGTGGATGCTGCCTCATGAAGGACTCTACAGAATGTTGTTCCCTCCTTTGCTCGTTTGGAAGTCCTAAATTATTCATAGGTTGAGAAAGTTGTGAGAGCATGGAATTTTTTTTTGATTTTATATCTCATAACATTCAGTTTATTAGGAGGAAAATTATTTCATTTCCCATCACATTCCATATTAAAGTGGTTTCTTTGGGTTCTATCCATTGACCAAAACCAAAAACATAGTGTGAGAAACACTAATTATAGTGGGAAAACCACATAATCAAGGTAAATTACTAATAAAATTTCAATTCAATACACCTTAGGTTTTATCCTATTTAATTTATGATCTTCACCAAAAATCTATGATTATATCCTATACTTAGACTTATCTTTAGGGTTCTTACTAAGTTTTCATTAACCTAGTTTCCAAAGGTTAACTGAACCTTTCTCTGATGAAAACTATATTATCCCATACTTTTCATGTATCGATATTAAATCTAAATAGAATAATATTCATTATATATAAAAAAAAACCATGCCATAACCATAGAGTTTTAGTTTCTTTGGAAACTTTGGAATATAAATAGTTTATTCATAAGACATTGACATCATCTCCTGCTTATTCCTTCATAACTAGAACCCTTTTTGACACATCCTACTTAATACCTTTATTAATATCCCGAGGAAAAGAAATATAAGAAAGGGTGAGATCAGATTATTAGTAAGGGTAATTAAGGGATATAACATAAGTATATGGGAATAATAACTTGAAAATAACATTTGAAAATTATATCCTATATATGATGGATCATGATATTGAGTCATGGAATAAATCATAGAAGTATATAAGATAGGGATTATAAAAAAAATCAAAGAACATAATTTTTGGGAGTATAACATAAGACATGAAATTGTGGCATACACATAATCATAGAAAATAATTTTCATATTAGTCAACGCTCACTGCCAAGACCATCAAAGTGGAAAAAACCCCTTATTGAACCAAGTTCACTCCTCGTTCTAACCCTGTATTACTGAATCGAGTTTACTCCCATTCCAGTCATGTATTAATAAACCAGTTCCACTTCTCATTCTATTATTTTAACATCTATATTAAAAAAAACACTATGTTCAATAGTATATATGATATGCCACATTGAGTTTAAGTGAACAATTAAATAATATTTAAATATTATTGTTAAAACCTATCTATTAGAATGGTGGGAATGAATATTATTAAATTAATTATGAAAATATATTTTATACATGTATATAGAATTATTTATTTTGTGAACAATTAATTTTAAAGGAATGTAAAACCCTTTTTCAAATAAAATGAAATGTTTTTTTGAAAAACTATTTAAATGTACACAAATGTGTTTTATACCAATAAAATAATAAATCACAATTGTTTGATTATATTAATAATATATATATATATATATAATATGTAATTAAATGTTTAAAATTCATCTTATGTGTTTTATATACTTGATATAAAAAAAATCATATTTTATGAATAAAAGAATTATTTTTCAAAAAAACGATAGTTTTTCCGCCTTTTGATGGCGCACTTGTTTTAAATATAGTTTTTGAAACATTTATAAGTTGTATTTGACAAAAAATTTATTATTTGAAATACTAGTATCAAAATTTACTTTTGTTTAATTTTTTCTATTTTTCTGATACGTTTCATGTTTTGTTGAATAGTGAAAAAATAATGCATTTTAATCAAAAACTACTTTTCATAAAATTTATCTATCTTGTTAAATTATATTAATGAATAGTTTTAAAGTATAATTAGATCATTTTTATCATGTAATATAATTTAGGTTATTTTAATTAGTTTCACTTTGAAATTGGAAATAAAAATTTTGTGAACTTTTAAACGTTTTTACTTTAAAACAACGTTTTCTCGTTCCATCAATGGGATTAATTTTTAATTAATGTATTTAATTTATGCTTTTTTAATTTTTCAAAATGTATTCTATATTTTTAATAAAAATTTCAAATTTTAGAAAAAGTGTCTCTTTTATTTTTGGATAATATGAATAGTAACTTTAATATTTTTTATTACCATGGTTATAGGTAAATAGGGTACTTAAGGGTAAAAATAATATTAAAAATAAAAAAATTATCATAGAACTTATCCTAATTTTATTGGACAAGTATTTTTTATCTCTAATAATTAAAGGATCAGTTATGTGACCATTTATGGACACTTGGATGAGAATATACCCTTAATAATATTATATTCAAAGAAAAGTCAATTTTTTCATACTTTTGTTTTTAAAAAAAGAAATATTTTTAATATGTGGTTATATATGGAATATTCTCAACTATAAATATTATTTATAAATATTAATTTTTTTATACATCATGTAAATATATTTATAAATTTTATGGATAAAATAATTACCTTAAATTTTCACACAATGTTGATGTAGGAATTGTTTAATTAATAGAAGAATCAAATAAATGATATTAAAAATATTAAAATAAATATAATTTGATATAATTACTGTCATACATGTATTTTATGGATGCTTTTGACATGTTAGATATGATTTAATAGGTTTTTTTTAAATATATAAAGTTTTTATGATATTTTTAAAAAGTCAAGTAATAAATAGTGCCAAAATTGACATTATTTATATTTTAAAATAAATAATATTTTATTAAATGATATAAAATTCATAAAAATATAAAATTCAGAACAATAATTTTATAAGTCTAAAAATGTCATATATGACTCTTTTATTTTTTTTTCATTTTATAGTAATTATATTAATCATAAAATTGTAAATTTCATGATATTAAGGTAATAATTAAAAAGGTTAAATAAGGGTTAAAACAAAAAGATAAGGATTAAAAAATAGTAAAAACTTATATATTTTAATTGGATGAATGGGTTTGTCTCAAAATAATTATATCTTATAAATAAATTAGTTTTGAGCCATTTTTATGAGAAAATTAATTTATATTAATTAAATATTTTGAAGAAAATTCAAGAGCCCCCCTCCCCTCTCCTATAAAAGGACGCCCATTCTTATCTTTTTCTCACACATTAAAACCTATTTGTTTGAACCAATATCTGACTAAATACCTTATTAGAATACCTCCCCACATTATAGAGTCCTTATTTTAGTTAGAACACCCTCTTCATAGGTGTTAAGGTGTTAATCAAAGGAGATCGTCCGAAGAAGAGGTATCGTTTTTAATTAAGGGTTTTTGTTTTATTTTTTCTTCAACTTCTTTCAAATATTATTCAAAAATGAGGAAATAATAACTCATGTATCCTTATTATATTGAGATTTTATTATTTTAATATCAACATCTAAATCCACATCCACTTCCATCAAATGGGAAATGAATTAATCGTTCCTGTGTACGTGTGAACTATCACCTCCACGAACTTATATAATTCATTTTTCATCAAAATCAATCAAGACTAGTTTTAATGATGGAATTAGTGTTTATATATTATATTAATAACATATTAATCATTATTTATGAATAATATATCATTTCCATTTTTACCTTTCCATATAAATGAAAATGATAATGTCATTCATGTGCATGTGTGCACTATCACCCCCATTAACAAATATGATTAATTTTTGATCCCCACATCACATAGATGATATATATAAGTATATTTAAATTATTAATATTATATTAATTATATTATTATAATTATAAAAAGATAAAATAATAATTACACTCTTTCCATAATGATCATTGTAAAATGGAAATATTCCTCATGTGTACGGACGACTTACCGTCTCTATGATTGTAACATAGATCATTTTTCATATACATATGTAATGTATGGAATTAAAATTATGATTGATATATAAAAGTAATTATTATTTCATGAATATTATTCTGGAGATTATGGACTAATGACCACTTTGACTATTGACATCATACCAAAGTCATTTTTGACTCAATCACTGATTGTCGACAAAACGTTTGACATGAACTTAAATAATTAAGTAATTGTTATAACATGATAATAAGTGATATAAAAGTAATAATAAACATTAAATATTATCTCAATAAATTAAAAAAATTAACTTAATGTTATTATTCAGGAAGATAAATATTGTATGTGACGATTCAGACTCAAGGTAAGGGACTCTAACTAAAAACATCATTTTAAATGTTAAAAATATTTATTCTTCTAAATATTTTTCTTTAATGTACACGTTTTCAGATGGGTTTTTATGAATATATTTATATGATATTTATTGATTTAAAATGTTAATTTTTTTAGTTCATTTCAAATGATTCAAAGTGATATGGGACACTTTGATTTAAAAATATCTCTTTATATGTTTTAAGTGGTTTTTAAAAATTGATTACTTATTAAATAACATGAAATGTTTTCTTATGAGTGAATATGAAATTTTATGAGTGAAATATTGAAATTGAAAGATTTTATATGTTATGATTATATAATGTTACTTGAACATTTGATGGGTGGTTACGTGATAAACCAAGGATGGATGGTTACGTTATAACCTAAAAGTCATTGGGTATGGAAGTCAGCTGTATGGATATTTCATTTATAAGAGTGACACATATAGAATTCCACCGTATGGTTATTCCATTTTTAAGAGTGACATTTATGTAATTTGACCACATGGTTATTCCATTTTAGTTTAATTATGTCCCAAGTTACCTACTAATATTTTATTTTCCTGCTTATGTGTTTTCAAGGAATTTTTTTTATTTTTAAAAGGTAATATAAAGATATTTTTGAAATTATAATCAATTTTTGAGGGTAGAAAGGTATGTTTTTAGGAAAATTTTTATGGGTTTTCACTAGACTAATGTTTTACTTTATTTTAAGTCTCTTACTGAGCTTTTGTGCTGATACCAAGTTTTAAAATGTTTTTCACAGGGCTTAATGATTGGTAAGGACAAAGAAGATGTCATAATGAATGTATTGAAAATGGGTCATGAAAAATAAAACATAATTTATATTAAAAGGATTTAATTTTTTGAAAAAATAGATATTGAGTAAAACTATTCATTTGTAAAGTATGGGTTTATTATATAATAGTTTTTCATTATTATATAAAACTCTAGACCTAAAAGATATTTGGGAAAATAATGTGATTTATTGTTTTAAAATAAATAGAATATATAATGTTTAAGTTTGGGTCCTTATAGTTGGTATCAGAGTAGGGTTTAAAAAACTTTGGTGATTGATATTTTTTCTTAAGAGTTAGGAATATCATCATGGGTTTATAATTTAAAGGTTTATCATAAGCTCAATGTATTAAAAACCCCTTCTGAGTCTTTATGTTTTGAAATTTTAAGGTGACTAACAATATTTTTGGAGACATTTTTTTGATGTAATTATGGGTTATTACATTTTGAAGATTCAAAATAAAAGGTATGAGATAAAATTTGAAGATAAAACTTATTATGGTTAATCTTCAAGAATTTATCATATTTTGGTAATGTTATAACAATTATATAGTTTTAGAAAAAGGAAAAATCATTGGATGGGTGAAAACTCAACGTGTCCAGTAAGGCCATGAATTTTGAACCCCTAATTTAAGGGTGATAAGGGTGCATCACCTACCACTAGCCTAAATAAATTCCCTGTTAGTATGAATTTTTTTTAGTTAAATAATTTTATGGATAAAGAATAATTTGATATTGTGAGAATATATTTTATCAAATAGATAACATTGGGATTGGGAAATAATTTGGTGATTAAGTGATTAATGTTATTTCAGAATACATTCCCTGTTTGAGGAACTTTGTATGATTAAGGTAAATATAATATTTTGGGGTTTTATTGGAGAAATATAGGTTGAATTTTCTTCTATATTAAAATATGAATTTATGGTTATTTATGTTATTTATGGAAATGGAAATCATACTTGGAGATTATTTGATTTGGAAAATTACATTTTTGGAAGGAGACATTAATAATGATTGATATTATTTAGAGATAAATGTTAAATTCATCTTTGAAGAATATGTGATCAAATTATTTTTGGGTTTCAATCTTAGTATTGAATATTTTTTAGGAATTTTAAGGATATTTGAATTATGTATTTTTAACTTTGTGTATTACTGTTGAATTTTGGAGATTAATGTAGTTTTTCATTATATAATGGTTTATTATTTTGGGGAAATTATCTTATATTATACTAACCATTTTGGTTTTGGTTAATGTTTAAAAATATTAGAAATATATTTTTAATCTTTTTTGGATTTTTTGATTCTATAGAAGTTGATTCTAGTGCTTCAGGCATGCAAATTGCATCTTGAATAATCATCATTTGGATAAAAAGATGAGTTTGTGGTGAAAATTGATTAAAGGATTAAATCTACTCATTAAGTAAGTATATTTAATCATCTTATCATTATATGTAGTAAAATAATTTCTCAATTATATAAAAAGGATCATAAAACTAAAATGTTATCCGTTTACTTTTCTTAATAATAAATCAATAAACTTTTAACCCATCACAGATTTATGGTTTAGTGATTATTAACTTTCTCATGATCATCCCCTCTATCACTCTCCATCAGATCTTGATAGTTATTTTTCTATTCCATGTCCAAGTTTTTCTACATGTAACCCCAATATGTGTTGTCTCAGATGACCTTTATACTTCCCTTTCTTTATTTTAAAGTGGATGTTTCATTAATCCATTTTCCAATGTGGGATTTTAAAAAACAGAATTTTGAAAAGTAAAACCCTAGTTTTCGATCTGGAGTTTAAATTTCAAGAATGATGTTTATTAAATGGGGGATAATTTAATATCCATAGTTTAAAAAAACACTATATTCACTAGTGTACATGATACGCCACATCGAGCTTAATAAAATAACTAAATAATATTTAAATGTTACCATTAAAACTTAGTTGTTAGAATAGAGATAACAAACAAAATTAAATGAATAATAAAAATATGGTTTTAACATGTATATATAATTAATAAATTTGTGAACAATTAATTATAAATAAATGTAAAACCTTTTTTAATATAGAAGGAAATGTTTTTTTGAAAAACAATTTAAATGTCTACAAGTGTGTTTTATACTAAAAAATTAATAAATCACTCTTTTTATATTATATTAATGAAATATAAATATAATATATTTAATTCAATTATTAAAATTAATATTATGTGTTTTATATACTTTTTATAAGAACAAATCAAATTTTATGAATAAAAGAAGTATTTTTATAAAAAAGGCAGTTTTGCCACCATTTGATGATACACTTATTTATATCTAGTTTTTGATAATTTTATAATTTTTATTTGACAAAAAAACTTATTATTTAAAATTTTAGTTTCAAAATTTACTTTTCATTGATTTTTTTATATTTTTCTGATAAGTTTCATGTTTTACTGAATAGTAAAAAAATAATGCATTTAAATTGAATGTTATTTTTTCATAAAATTTATTTATAGAAATAAATTATATTTTTAATGGTTTTAAAGAACAATTAGATCTTTTTTTATCATTTAATCTAATTTAGATCATTTAAATCAATTTCACATTAAAAATGTATATAAAAACTTTTTGAATCTTTGAATGTTTTTATTTTAAAAACTTGTTTTCTCATTTCATCAACAAGATTATTTTTTAATTAATTTTTATAACTTTTGTGTTTTGAATTTTGAAAAATGGATTATATATTTATAATTATAAGGTCAACTTTATTTTTGGATAATATGAATAGTAATTTTTTTATTACCATGGTTAAGGGTGAATCTGTTAATTAAGGGTTAAAATAATATTATAAATATTAAAAAATTGTCCTAAAACTTGTCATAATTTAATTGTATGGGTATTTTTATTCTATGTGAATTAAAGGATTGTTTATGTGGCCATTTATGTCCATTTTAATGAGAATATAACCTTAATAATATTATATTCAAAGGAAAGACAATTTTGTTATACTTTTGTTTTTAACAAGAGAAATATTTTTAATATGGGGTTATATAAGGGATATGTTAAACTATAAATAGTATTTGGAAATATAATTTTTTTATACATCACAGTAATTTATTTACAATTTTTAGTGGTAGAACAATTACCTTAAATTGTGACATAATGATGATTCAGAAATTGTTTAATTAATGGAAATTCAAATAAATGATATTAAAAATATTAAACTAATTATAATTTGATATAATTAATGTAATACATAGAGTTTATGGATTCCTTTAACATTCTAGGGGTGATTTAATAGAGTTTTTTAGAATATATAAATTCATTATGATACTTTTAAAAAGTCAAGTAATAAATAGTGTCAAAATTGACATTATTGATATTTTAAAATAAATAATATTTAATTAAATGATATAAAATTCATAAAAGTGTAACTTAAAAAAAAACTAATTTTTATAAGTCTAAAAATGTAATAAATTACTCATTTATTGTTTGTTTTTTATTTTATAGTGATTATATTAACCATGAATGTGTAAATTTCATGATATCAATGTAAGAATTAAAAAGGTTAAATAAGTGTTAAAAAATATAAGGATTAAAAATTAGTCAAAACTTATATAATTTTAATTTTTTTAAGTTTATTTGATCCAAAATCATCATTTATTCTAAATAAATCAGATTGTATCCATTTTTATTATAAAATTTATATATATTAATTAAATGGTTTGAAGAATTCCCAAGAGTGCCCCTGCCCTCTCCTATAAAAGGGAACCCATTATTATCTTTTAATCACACATAAAAACCTATTTGGTTCATGAAATCTCAAACAAAATCCCTTCTTATAATTCATACTGACATTATGGTGGCCTTATTTTAGTAATAACACCCTTCTTAGAGGTTTTAAGGTGTTAATCAAATGAGATCTTCTGAAGAAGAGGTATCATTTTTAATTAAGTGTTTTTGTTTTATTTCTTCTTAAAATTTAATAAAATATTATTCAAACATGATGAACTAATATCTCTAGTATCCTAAATATAACGAGATTATATTATTTTAATATCATCACATAAATCCATCTCCCCTTCCATCAAATGGGAAATGAATTAATCGTACATGTGTACGTGTAAACTATCACCTCTATGAACCAATATAATTCGTTTTCCATCACCATCTCTCAAGACTAGTTGTAATAATGGAATTTATTTTTATATATTATATTCCTGAAATATTTTTCATTTATTAAGAATAAATATAATTTACTTCCTTAACTTTCTATTCACATGAAAATGATAAGGTCGTTCCTGCGTACGTGTGAACTATCACCACCATGAAGCGATGTGATTCATTTTCTATCACCAAATCACATGGATTATATATATAAGTATATTTAAATGAATAATATTATATTAATGATATTATGATCATTATTTAAAGATAAAATAATACTTAATCTCTTTTCATAACGATCATTGAAAAATGGAATTGTTACTCATGCGTACATACTGCTTGTCATCTCCATGATTGTAACGTAGTTCATTTTTCATACCCATATGTAATGGATGGATTAAAAATTATAATTAATATATAAAAGTGATTATTATTTCTTGAATATTATTATGGATATGATGGAATAATTACCACTTTTACTATTGACATCATACCAAATTCATTTTCGACCGAAGTTACAAATATCGACAAAACGTTTGACATTAACATAAATAATTAAGTAATTGTTATGAAATGATAATAAGTGATATAAAAGGAATAATAAACTTTAAAAAAGTTCTAAATAAATTAAATAATTAACTTAATTAATTATTCAAGAAGATAAAGATTGTATGTGACAAGTTAGACTCAAGGTAAGGGACTCTTTAACTAAAAACATTGTTTTAAATTCTTTAAAGATTTATTCTTCTAAACATTTCTCTTTCATTTCCATTTTTCAAAATGGTTTTTATGAATGTATTTATGTGGACATGAATGTTTTAAAATAGTAATATTTTAGTTTCTATCAAATGATTCAAACTGTTATGGGACACTTTGGTTTAAAAATATCTCTTTAAATGTTTTAAATGGGTTTTGAAAATGGATTTGTTATTCAATAACTTGATTTTTTTTTCTTATGAGCGCACATGAAATTTTATGAGTGACATTTTTAAATTGAAATATTTTATGTGTTATGATTATATAATAATAATTGTACATTTAAAGGGTGGTGACATGATAAACCAAGGATGGGTGGTTACGTTATAACCTCCAATACATTACGTATGGAAGTAGACGGTATGAATATTCAATTTGTAAGAGTTGCATGTATGGAAGTTGACCGTATGGTTATTCAATTTGTAAGAGTGACATACATGGAATTAGAATGCATGGATATTCCATTTTATTTTAATTATGTCCCAAGTTACCAACATATCTTTTATATTCTTTCTTATGTGTTTTCTTGAAAATTGTTGGATTTTCAAAAGGTAAGATAATGATCTTCTTGAAATGATGATAAATTTTTCAGGGTTAAAAGGTATGATTTTTAGGGAAATGTTTTATGGTTTTTCATTGTACCTATAGTTTCCTTTCTTTTATTTATATTAATGATATTTTTTTCTCATCCATGTTTTAAAATATTTTTATATGGTTTAATGAAGAGTTGGTTCAAGGATGAGATCAAGGGAAAATTGTGAAGATATATCAGCATAAGAAATCATGTTTTTTTAAAAGATTTTTTATATAATACATGGATACTAAGTATAAGTTTCCACTTGTAATTTATGGTTTCACTATTTAATATTTTACCCTAATTATCCAAAACTATAGACCTAAAAGGTCTTTGGGAAAGGAATGTGATTTATAGTTTTAAAATAACTATAATTGGTAATGTATAATGTTGGGTCCTTACAAGTCATGTCTATCTCATCATATATAAATATTTTCCCAATTATTTATATGGAGATATAGGTCCCACCCATCCTATAATGAAAACCATACATATGTGTAACACATTGACATAAATCATTCATCATATCATAACCCAAGAAAATAAATGGGTTTTATAAAAATTTTATTATTTTATAACACATGGAAAAGTAATGGAATTCATAAAATTCATGTCGTCATAAACATAAGAAATATAAATAAATGATAATAATTGTATCCTTGGATAATATCCCCAATAAATAATAAGTAACATAAAATAATATAGTCTTAAATAGAAAATTATTTTGAAAGATTAATTGAAAATAATTCTCGGGGAAAATATCCTTTCTGTTTTTAAAACATTTTTTTAAATGCCATGAAATTTTTTTAAAAAATATTTGAAAATAACCTAATAATATTATGAGTTAGTCTTTAAGGAATTATTTTTTCCTAAAATTGTAAAAAATACTTTCATTCCATATAAGTTAAAAAACATTCCATTTATACTTTTACTAGAAAAGTGACAAAGAACCTCATTTGGAGAATGAAAAAAAAATTCCCTTCTAACCATTTAGTAAAATTTTACACATGTGTAAAAATGACTTTAAAATTTTTTATAAGAATAGTGAAAATATTTTTGAATTTTTTTAGGAAACTTTTACACCTAATATAAATATTCCACAACTGATACTTATATATAAACAATCCCAAATAATAATGAGATTGAAGAAATTGACCCTTACCTTATGTCTGATTTCCTTCATACGTATCTAAAAATCCAATATAATGTTTTTTATATTGTTATTAATTTATAAAAAACCATTTTTATATTTATTATATAATATATTTTCCTATTATATCATCTTATCACCTATTTTTTTAATAACGTTTCATTATTACCCTTCTTTCGGGTGTTAGCTGCTTCATTTTTCTATCCTTGTTTTGTTTTATAAGATATAGTTCTTGTGCATAGGTTATAGGTCCATTATTTAAAGAATTATATTAAGGTAATATCTATCATATTTACTCATTATATAAATTTATATAATAATTTTTTAATGGTGAACATGGAAAATGAATCGCATCGCATCATGAAGATGGTAGGTCGTACGTACACACGAGCGATGGTATCATTCACTTAATGGTAAAATGGTAAGTAAGTGGATGGTATATTTTAAAAAAAATATAATTTTATAATTATAATATTTATATTTATTATACCCATCATTATACTCATCCAAATAAAATGGTGATTAAAAACAGATTACACCATAGTGTGGAGATGGTAAGCTGTATATACGCACGTGTGATGTTCTTGTTTTTCATAGGCTGGATAAAAGGTGGAATATGGTTGTTCCATAATTATAACAACATCTAAAAATATAGTTTATATTTTATTTATTACTTTATAATTTAATCTTCACATGAATATAAAGTATAAGAATAAATAATATTGAAAGATTCGGTAAAGATGGTTACCTCTTCTTCGGAGAACTTCCTCTAGATCTCCTATTTGGGACACTATGGTTGGTATTTTGAGAACAACAAAACCTTTAGAATGTGTATAGGGAATTTTAGAAGAGAAATTGGAAGTTTATGGTCTATCTTGGAGGCTCAATTTGATATGAAGAAGTGGGGGAGGATGTACCCTTTTATAATTGAGGTGAGGGGCACTTTGGGAATTTCAAAAAATATTATTTTAAAATAAATTAAATCTCAATAAAAATACCAAAAAAGGTCATTTATTTGAATAAAATATGAGATAAAGTTTTAATATCATAAAACAATATATTTTATACAAGTTTTGGAATTATTTTATACCTTATCATTTTGATTAACATTTAGTTAACCTATTTTAATTTTAACTAAGGTAATAACTTTTTCAATATTAAGAGGTTGTATTTATCACTTATGTTATGTAAATTAGAACATAAATAAAAATTTATAACATTATAGACCATATTATCGTTATTTTTTATTTTTAATTATGTTTTACTATTTCTAAATAATTTAATAAAATATTAATTAATAAAATATCATTAGTGTCAATTTTGAAACTCTTCATTACTTGGACTTTTAAAAATATCAAGATAAAAATTCAAATTTGGAAAAAAATTATTATATCTCTAATTGTTCAAGGTAGTTTATAAATTATTTTGATACTATTAATTATCAAAAATTACATTTATTTTAATATTTTTTGTAATATTTATTTGATATTTCCATTAATAAGATAATTACCGTATTAGGATTGTGTAATTATTTAATATACTAGAAATTAAAAATAAAATACCATGATGAAGATAAATATTCTATATTTCATAATAATATTTATAGTCGAATATATCTTTCTAGAAAACCTATATTAATAAATGATATATTATTGATCATACCCTGATTCACTACTTTATTTCACCCAAACATCAATGTTTTAAACTGGTTTTGTATTAAAAATTACAAATATAATGACAAATAGTGCATAACATTTGATTAAATTATTTATTTTTCATAACTGTTAAAAAAGGGAAATTATACTTGTTTTGGTGATTTTATTATAGGAGAAGGTGAATTGGAGGGTCGTAGATGATGTATAAGGAAAATAGGCCAAAATGACTGGCAGCCCAAGGACATATGTCCACTATTTTACATGTTTCAAGAAATAATTGTATCCAAATAGGCTTAAATTTTGTTTCTAGATCCTAAATTTATTGGTTTAAAACTCATATGAATACCACCAATCCCAATTATTTCATAAATAGGACCAACTGAGATAATCTTTCAAAGAAACCAAATCCTATCAAAGTCAAATATTTGGTTCTTTATTTCATCCATATATCAAAATATACTGATCCATTTGCCTCAAAATTTTATATGGAGATAGCCATGATTCTTGAAAAAATTATCTTTTTTCCAAGTCTAGATAAGGCCATTTATTGACCCAAAACCGAGATATAATTGATATCTCGAAATCTGGGTGCCCAAAACCACTTCCCATTTTGGCTACAAATGGGAAACTTGGGAAACCCATTTGAAAGTTCGACCAAGAAGTGAAGTGATACCATTTTGGATTTATAGAGGATTCCTCTCATCATCATGGAGGTTTTGGAACTCCCTATACTCATAGGGGTATCTCTTGAAGAAAGGATCCCTACATCGAAGCCTTCCTCTTTTTCTCATGTTGTAATGTTTATGTTTTCATAATAAACTTCTTAGTTACTATTTATTTCTTCTATTTTATTATATTTTATTCAATTCTATTCTTCTTTACTCATCATATTTGTGTTTTAAATCAATATTAGAAACTATATTAGGTTATAACCTTTCCAAACCTTTTCAAATGTAATACATTTCTATGATGGTTGCACCACCCATGGAAGAGTAGTTCTTTTTAGTAATTGTTCTACCTATTAACTTCATTATAAATTTATTTAGAATAAATGATATAATTAAATTAAAGTAATACAATATATTAATTGAGTTTGTAATTTAAATTAAGTTAAGCAATAAATTTAATAATTAACACAAAACACGTGGGGTTGAGTATTGTGTGAATTTTGAGAACAAAATCTTAATCATTAATACAAAACCAAATGGGATAAATTTGTAGAGTTAAAATATAATCCAAAAAATAAATTAATACTAGTTTATATAGAGTATATTTTCCCATATTTACCACTAAATATAAGTTATCATTAGTACATAAATCAAAGTTAGGTGTCGCGATTACATGTTCTGAAGCTAGCCTAGGGGTTAAATAGTTTCATCTTTACGGTTAAGTTAACTCTCATAGGGTCCAAGGGTTAAAAAATTAGAGGATCATAATTAGGTGGATATTAATTTAAATTATAATTATTAATAGGTAAATTAATATGTAGAGTTAGATCGATTACACCTTTTAAAAATATTTTTCTAAAAAAACAACTTTTCATTGTGTTTTCTTAATCACATTTCAAAAAAAAAATATTCTTCCTGAATACTTATTCTAGATTTAAAAACAGAACCTAGTCCCCATACTTTTAATTAGTGTGTATTTATTTTATATTTATTTTCAAAATTACTTTAAGATGTTTTTTTAAATTACTTTCTCTTTTGAGGGATGACCTTGGTCAACCACTCTGTTGCACCTAAGTACTGAAAAACCACACATAATTTGAAAGTTCCCATGAAAGTGCCTTCAAAATTGACACCATTTCCTAAGATAAAAGTATTTTATTCAACTAATTAGAGGAATTTTTTTACTTTTATTTTAACCTTTTATTTTCACCTCTTTCTTCTCTCTTCTTTACCTTTTCTTAATTTTTGTTTGTTTGGTTTTTCTTTCTTTTATCTCTATTTTCTTATCTATTTGACCATAAATTGAAACTTATTATCCTGATATTATGGTATAATCTTATTAATTTCTATGATTTATGACATGATCGCATCCAGAGTATCTCTTTGATCTAGTCCCTGATATTGAATGCCGCCTTAGGGCTCAAATCAGAGAATTTTGGTCTATGGGAAGTGTCGACATTTACCCAATTGGGTAATTCTTCCACTATAAGAACATTGAAATTAAACACTTATAAATCAAACCTAAAATAATAATTAATGGATAAAAATAATAACAATGAACTTAATAGAACCATTTGATAATTGGATGCACCAGATATTTATTATCAACCAAATTGTATTGCATACCCAAATCTTGAATCGGACTTTAAACTGAAATATGAGTTAATTCACCTTCTTCCAAAATTTCACAGATTATCTGGTGAGGATCCAAAAAAATATTTAATATAATTTAATGTGGTTTTCTCAACCCTAAAGCCAAGAAATGTCTTAGAATATCAAATAAAACTAAGAGAATTCCCACTCTCACTTGATGGAACTGCAAAGGATTGGATGTATTATTTTCAACCTGAAGATATAGCATGTTGGAATGATTTAAAATGTCTTTTATTTCCTAGATATTTTCCAGCATCAAGTACCACTTCCATTTTTAATGAGATATCAGGGATCAAGCATGCATAAAGGGAGTCAATTTATGAATACTAGGAGTGATTCAAGAAGTTGTGTGCAAGCTTCCCACATCACCAAATTAGTGAGAAACTAGTTATTAAATACTTCTATAAAGGCCTAAAATATATGGAGAGAAGCATGGTGGAATTGATATAGTATAAATAAATCTATGGACTTGGTAAGGAATGGGTGAGTTCAATTCTGGAAAGTCAAAGAAAGAATAAATTGAGCACATGGGTTGATGGAACCAACATGTAACCCACTTGATTCAAGATATCAGGACAAAGGGATTACATTACACGGTAAGCATTCATAGGAGGTGACATGTCATTGCGGCATTAACTTCTTTCTCTATGGGTTACTTGGCATGTTTCTAGATTCTAACCTTAGAATTTAGGCAGGCTCCGCCTAATTCCATTGAGAAAGAGGCCTAGAGGGTCACACTAAGTGTGTCCAAGTATCTCAGTTAAATATTAATTTTACAAGTTGAATAAAGATTATTCATAATTGTGGTTTAATAAATATTCAAAGATGCCTGATCACATTTATTTAGACACTAGTTATTCGAGAGAATATATTGTGGGAAAAATAATATATTTATTAGCAAGTAATGCAGTAATATTTATTTAAGAAATAAATAGTCATTTTTCAAGGTCTAATAAATGTAGTGGAGGAAATAAAAATAATGGAAAAAACAAAAGTACACATCTTTTATATTAATATATATTCCATGTAGTTTTTATGGGGATTTGTGAGAAATAATATTATTTATTTAATTAAATAATATTAGATGTAATTTGTAACACCCCGACCCCTATAGAACGGAGTCGACACATTACTTGTTACATTGAAATGGTTAGAAGAAAATAAATCCGGAAGTAATGATCAGTTTAGTAGTCTTAAAGAAACTAGATACATAGATGTAACTCAAATCACATTGGGAAAAGTTACAAAATACAATATATAACAAAAAAACTAAAAACTACATCCACAGAAACCCAATAAATTATATCCACTTAATTTCCTATTGAAGGTAAAAAAATTAAAGGGGTGATCTCAAATGCTCAGTAAGGGTTACAAATAGAAGAATCATGAATCAATAATAAGTGAATCATAAACAAATATGCCATAGTGAATTAATAAAAAACACACGCCATTAATAAATTTAGAAAGACCCTGCATCCATATATTTTGTCATAGTGAAAACCTGATGGATAATAATAACTTAAAATGAATAAAGAGAATTATTATTAATTGGATGCCATGTTTCTGGCACATGATACCATAATACTGTTAAAACTATTTAGTTCTAAGGGTAGAAACCCGTCTGATTTTTTGGAAACAAAATCGAAGGGTTTGTTTCCAACTGATTTGTCTAATGAGACTTGTTGATGCATCGAGGGGCTATAGAAGGCCCCACACATCGCTAAAATTCCAAATAATTCTTTATAAATATATTTAATACAAGTACAATATGCCTTCTCAATATCCATATCGAGTAGAGAATACAAATTCATCAATATTTCTATAATTAAAATAACTTTTCAAAATATACACCGTATATAAAAGGGGTATACAACTTAAGACAATACTCATATCCATGGAACAAGAATATGGATATAATATATTTACAATTTAAAATGAAAAATTATCTCAATTGGGCAATATATACACCACATAAGAAATATTAGGAGCACAATACCAAGAAGGTCTCAATGAAATAGAAATTGAGACAAAGTCCCTTACCATATTGTAATCTATTGAATTGTATGACCAAAAGTAAATAATCACCAAATTAATCATAAAATACCATAAATATAAATAGAATCATTTTATTATATATCAAATTTCAGTACTCATATATCACATACAACAAATAAGTGGCGAACAATTGAAATCTCAAAGAAATGAAAGTGAGATGAGAAACCCCTTACCTTATGATCAAGTGTGTTCTTCATTTGTTTTAATGACCTGAATAATAAAATTTAACTTCATTAATTAATAATTTAGTAACCTCCTATACATGTAATTGATTTATTATAACCTTATTAGGTTCAATCATGGCCTTTTTTATAGGATTAAGAGGTTCAATTTTATTGTTTTGGAAGCATTTTCTTCCTTGGTTTTCATGATCGATTTACTTGTATTCATGAATAGAAGTTCGTTTGATGTGTGGTGAAACATCCAGAATTGTTAATATATCTTATTAATGAAATTAAATAGATATAAATGATCTTATATTGATTTTGGGTTATATACCATGATGATGATTCATTAGTTAAAAGTTAATTACAAATGTTTGGATTAACTTGGCGGTTTTGTTCATAATGAATTTATTTTGTATTATTATTTTATGTTATGAGTGTGTAAGGATTACAGAACATTAATGAGATGAAATAAATATATTATTATCTATTTCAAAAATAAAAATGGTTTCATGACCATAATTGAACATGCTAATGAAAATTGAGAACCTATCATCCTTGAATGTGATGAATTAACACATCTCGAACGATGTTTTCATTTTTAGTATAAGAGGAGGAAGAAAGAGAGATGATGATGAAATATTACATTATAATAATATAATTATAGTTCATGTAATTTACTATAATTATAATATCATTTTTATTAATGGAGATGAGGAAATAAGTATAAAACAAAGGAACTCAAAATAGAAGAAAAATTGAGAAATCTCTCACGAAAATTCGGTAGCCTAATGGCGTCACTTAAAATTTCATAAAATAGTTTGGTGAGAAAAAGGGGGTATCTAATCACTCTTACATAATATGGGAATTAAGGGAAATATAAAATGACATATTCCAACATAATCCAATTTAAAATAAAAGAGAAAACATAAAATGAAAGCTTTAAGAAAGGAGAAGGGTGGTAGATTCCCTTACCTTGTAGAGTAATTCCCAAAACATGAAGGTTGGGAGCTTGGGGGATTGATAAAACCTTGGGAGGATTCCTAGATATTTAAAAATACCAGAGGTTCGAGGATTATGGATTTGGAATGAAGTAAATTGAAGTTATGAGTGGGTATTTATAGTAATTAAGAGGGAGTTTTTTATTAATTAAAAGGGACACCTCATTAGTGGTTTTTTAAAAACCACGGGCTTGCCTATGGTATTTTCCCTTGGTTTTAGCCACTTGGGACACCTCATGTCATATGGCACTATAAAAAAGTAGACCTGACTTTTATATTTAATTATTACATCATTATGTTTTCATTAAACTACCGAAAACTCATAACTGTATATTTACTATTCACAAAAAATTCAATTATTTTTGAAAAAACCCAAAAATTCACCCTAACCATTTTTCAATATGTAGAATTCAAAAATGAGATTCATTTTTTGAAAATAATTTTCTAAATATTATTAATTTAAATTTTAAATAAAATCATAATTAATTTGAAAAATCACAATTTTAAAGGTATAATTAGTTTTATATCACATTGAATTTTTTTTAAGATCTCATTATCTTATTACCTTAATAAAATAAAATATTATAATTATTTAATATTCATAAGGGTCATATTACTATTAATAAGGGTGTGTTACTATTCATCAAAAAATCATGTTGGTTCTATCAGACTTCAAATGACTTACGGGTCACAACTCTAGATGACTATTTTTCGAAATTCAAAACATAGAAGTGGAAAATTTATGTTTAATGGATAGGTTATGACTATATCCTAAATAACCAAGTGATGTTTCAAAGGAACACCGTTCTTTGTGAAATATAGGCTATGAATAGAATATATTTAAGAGAATCATACCATAAAATGTTTGGGGTGTTATATTATTCCCTCCTTCATAAATTTCGTCCTCGAAACTTTATGTACAAAGCCCACCAAAAAGATTTGGGTGGTTCTTATTCATAACATCCTTAGGATTCCTTGTTTCTTCCCTCATATTTTGGTTTCTCAAAAGAACCTTTACTAGATGAGCTATCTGATTTCTCAATACCTGCTCACTTGTGTCAGGAATCCCGATAGGCTCTTCACAGTATGAAAAATCATATTCCAGTTCTATTTCTTCATAGGTGAGAACATGCATTGAGTCTGATATGTATTTCTTAAACAATGAAACATGGAACACATCAAGAAATTTGGAGAGACTTGGTAGAATTGCTAAACAGTAAGCTACAGATCTGATTATTTGTAGAATTTCAAATGGTCTGATGCACCTAGGGCTCAGTTTCCTTTTCTTACCAAACCTTAACACACCCTTCCATAGAGATACTTTCAGAAAGACACGATCTCCCACTTGGAATTCCAAATCATTTCTCTAGTTGTCAGTATAACTCTTCTACCTATTTTAGGCTGCTTTAATATGGGATTGGATTGTCTTCACCTTTGATGTGGTCTCTTTAATAAGTTCTGTGCCTATAAGTTTCCTCTCACCAACTTTGTCCCAACAATTTGGAGTTCGACATCTTTTTCCATATAATTCTTTATATGGATCCATTTGAATACTAGAATGGAAATTATTGTTGTAGGAAAATTCCACCAAAGGCAAGTATTGATCCCACATACCTTGAAAGTCAATAGAGCATGATCTCAGTATGTCTTCTAGAGTTTGAATAGTCCTTTCAGACTGTTCGCCGGTTTGGGGGTGATAAGTAGTACTCATACAAAGCTCATTATTCAAAGCCTTCTGGATATTTTTCCTGAATTTTGATGTAAAACTGGGATCACAATCAGAAATAATTGATAAAGGTACACCATGAAGTCTTAAAACTTCATTAATATATAGTCTTTCTTAACATTCAATTGTTAAGTCTTCTCTTATAGTAATAAAATGTTCTGATTTTGTAAGATGATCAACAATGAACCATATCGTATCATTCCCTCTTGGAGTCTTTGGTAGGCCCATGAAAAAGTACATCGTAATATCATCCCATTTCTACATAGGTATAAGAAATGGTTGCATGACTCCTCTGGGATGTTGTCTTCTAGTATTCACCTATTGAAAAACCAAACATCTTGACACATAATTAGCAATATACCTCTTCATGTTTTCCCACAAAAAATGTTCCTTTAGATATCTATACATCTTTGTGCTACCATGGTGTATATAGAAATTAGAGATATGAGCATCATCCAATAGTTCCCTCTTTATCTCAGGAATAACAGGAACACAAAGTCTCTTTCCAAATTTCAAAATCCTACCTTCATATACAAAGTAAATCAACTTCCCATCATTTACATCTTTAATTTTCTTTTGAAACTCTTCATCATCAGTCTGGGAACTTTTTATCCTTTCTAATAAATAAGTTTTAGCAACCATTTGAAATATTAGTGATCTGTTACCTTCCATGATAATTACCATATCCATATTTACTAGATCCATGAACATAAGATCCCTTTCAACTCTCATCATGTTCATAATTCTGTGGTCTTTTCTACTCAAAGCATCTACCACCTTATTTTCCTTTCTGGGGTGGTAGTGTATTGAACAATCATAATATTTGGGTAACTCAAGCCATATTCTTTGCCTCATGTTGATTTCTTTTTGTGTAAAAATGTATTTCAAACTCTTGTGATCCGTGTATATCTCACATTTTCACCATAAAGATAATGTATTAATATTTTCAGAGAAAATATTACAACTACCAACTCAAGATCATGATTTGGATAATCTTGCTAATGAGTCTTCAACTGTATTGATGCATAATCATTAAATTTATCATTTTGCATATGGATGCAACCCAGTCTATTCTTTGATGCATCATTGTATATCACGGATCCATCATTTCCCAGTGGAAGAGTCAAAATTAGATCATTGAACAATCTTATTTTCAATTATTCAAAGAATTCGATACATTATTTCGTCCATAAAAAATTAACTCCTTTACATATGAGCTTGGTTAGCGGGTTATCCAGTCGGGAAAAATTATGAACAAAATGCCGATAGTAACCTGCTAAGCCAATAAAACTATGTACCTCAGTTATGTTCATTGAATAGGACCATTCTTGTATTTCATTTGGCTTCAAAGGATCAACTAGGATTCCATCCTTAGAGACAATATAGTCTAGAAAAGAAACTAATTGAAGTCAGAATTTGAACTTGCTAAACTTTCCATATAATTAATTTTTTCTAAGAGTTTTCAGAATAATCTGTAAGTTATTATCATGGTCTTCATATCTTTTGGAGTATACCAGGATATCATCAATGGATACCACTAAAAAGTTATCAAGATATTCCTTAAAAACTCTATTAATTAAATCCATGAAAACATATGGTGTATTAGTCAGTCCAAAAGGCATCACTATATACTCATAATGCCCATACCTGGTTCGAAACGCTATATTTGGAATATTTTCCTTCCTCACATGTAGCTGATGATATCCAAATCGAAGTTCAATCTTTGAAAAGTATTTTTCTCCATTAAGTTGATCAAATAAATCATCAATTCGTGATAGAGGATACTTACTCTTTATTTTAATAGCATTGATTTCCCTATAATCAATTCATAGCCTCATGGATCCATCTTTTTTCTTGACAAAGAGGATAGTGACTCCCCCTGGAGAAACACTAGGTTGAATAAATACTTTTTCACTCAATTCCTCTAGTTGTTTATTTAGATCCACTAATTCTATAGTGTCCATTATATAGGGAGTCTTTGATATTGGTGTTTCACTAGGAATTAAATCAATAAAGAACTCAACTTCCCGCTCTAGAGGATGTCTAGGTAAATCCTATGAAAATACGTCAATTTATTCTTGCACTATATGAATATATTCAATTTGATGATTTAATTCCTCTCCCATAGATATTGGGTTATCTTCCTCTCCAAGAATTGAATTCAGCAGAGCTACTGAGGGTGGATCTAGATAAGAATCAGATGACAAGGTTTCTGCTATAAAGATAAGGGTTTCTACTCCATTTTCAAAAATTGTAACTTTCTTTTTCTTGTAATAAATATTCACATCATAGTTTGACATCCAATTCATACCGATAATTATATCAAAGTCAGTCATTGGTATGATAATAAGGTTGGAAACTAAAGCATGTTTATGTGTCATGAGGGGGACTGATCGACATGACTTTGTTGCAACGATATATCCCTTAGGATTTTTGACTGACAAATCATTTATTAAATCAAATTGTACATGTCTAATTTTCTTGGAAAACTGGGAAGATGTAAATGAATGTGATGATCCAAAATCAAATAAATCATTGGATAAGTTTGAGGAAACAATTAATGTACCTTCCACAACATCATTAGGAACTTCAACCTCTATAGTTGTAATCGCACAATCTCTCCCTTTTTCTTTTGGAATTTTCTGAGGCATGTTTCCTTGGATCTTAGGACACTCATTTGTATAGTGTCCCATATCTCTAAAATTTTATCATTGAACATCATCAAACTATTTTTTCCCCTTATATTCATTAGATCGATGACCATTTTCTCCACACTTATAGCATACTCCCATGCCTTTCAAGAGTTTCCTGAGATGATTCCTTTCACAGTTCTCGCACAATGGGAATTTCTTCATTCCCTTGTTCTTCTTTGATGCTTCACCTTTTCCTTGGTTATCAGAGTACCGATTATTATATTGGTTTCCCTTGAACAAACATGTTCTAAAAAATTACTTCTCTATTTTAATAGAACATGATACAATTTCATCATATGATGAAAATGTTTGAGAATCTAGTTCCCTTCAAAGAAATGGCTTAAGACCTTAAAAGAAATAATCAATCTTGTCTTATGAGTCTTGTACGTTATCTATAAAATACCTGGCTAGTCTTTTGAAGGTAGCCTCATACTCTACAACACTGTTTTCTTCCCTTTTATTTAAGCTAAGTAATTTCCTCTTCATTTCAGTTTGTTGCTCTTGAGGGAAATATTTTTCGAAGAATATTTCCTTAAAATTTATACATTCTATATCTTCTATTTCTTCTTCCTCAGTGGTATTCTAGATCAAGGATCACTATTGATCGGTATTTCCCTTGAGACAATATACCACCAATACTACCTTTTCATTTTCATTGCATCTTAATTACATGTATATCTTTTCAAGGGACTTGATCCACTACTCAGAAACCACTAGATTAGCAGTCCCACTGAAAGATGGGGGCTTCTGCTACATAAAACGATCCAACATAGGTGTGGCATGGTTATTCGTCATAACCTGAGTAATTTGTCCCAATATGGTCATGATCTGATCTTCTCCGACATTGACTATGTTGAATTTCTCAGTAGGGAGATCCCTATAATACCCATGAGTATTTATTCCCCTTTTTATATTATGCGCCATTAATAAATAATGACTTACAGTAGATTAGGTTATGAATATCAAATAGAAAATCACTTTACATAGATTGAAATTCTATGCATAACTAATCTCATAAACATGGTTTCTCTGAGGAAAATTTTACATTAAAATCCTTTATAATGGATTCTAAATAAAATTTGAATTATCCTAAAAATATACCCCAGGAGTGTCAATACTAAGACTACAACAAGGCCTGTTGTCGTATACTGAGATACCCTGGGTCAAGCCTTAAACTCCTTATCAGAGCTTTCACTTCTAGGTACATCTGTGCTAGAGCCACCTCTACCTGTGAGTATCCAGACAAGAAAGATTTACATAATCTATTCCTTATCAAAATACCAGGATGTTCTTGTAAATTTATCCTCAAATACTACCCTAGGGCCTTATTCCCTCCTCTACATTTTCTACTCTACTTTCCAAGTTTTCTACTAAATTTCCTCTAATACCAACTGTAACTCCCCGACCCCTCTAGAATGGAGCTGGTTCATTACTTGTTACATAGACATGGTTAGAAGGAAATAAATCCTAAATAAATGATCAGTTTAGTAGTCTTTAAGAAACTAGATACAAAGATGTAACTCAAATTACATTAGTAAAGGTCACAAAATAAAATACATAACACAAAAACTAAAAACTGCATCCACAAAAACTCAATAAATGATCTCCTATTAATTTCTTATTGAAGGTAAACAAATGAACGAGGTGAGCTCAAATTCTTAGTAATGGTTACAGATAGCAGAATCATGAATCAATAATAACTAAATCATAAACAAATATGGCATGATGAATAAATGAAAAACACACACCATTAATAAACTTAGAAAGATCCTACATCCATGGATTTTGTCATAGTAAAAAACTCATGGATAGTAATAACTAAAAATGAATAAAGAGAATGATTATTAATTTGAAGTCATGTATCTATCACATGATACCATAATTCTGTTAAAATGGTTTAGTTCTGTGGGTAGAATCTCGTCTGATTTTATGGAAACAAACTTGACGGGTTTGTCGCCAACTTATTTGTCTCATGATACCTGTCGATGCATCAAGGGGATATAGTAGTCCCCACCCACTGATTCAAGTCCAAAACATTATTTATATATATATATTTAATACAAGTAAAATATGCCTTCTCAATATCTTTATAGAGTAGAGAATACATATTCATCAATATTTCCATAATTAAATTAACTTTCCAAATATACACCGTATGTAAAAAGGATATACGGCTTATGAAAATAATCATATCCATGAAACAAGAATATGTATATAATATATTTACAATTTAAAATTAAAAATGATCTCAAATGGTAATTTGATACACTACATAAGAAAGATTAGGAGCATAATACCAAGAAGGTCTCAATGAAATGGAAATTGAGACAAAGTCCCTTACCATATTATAATCAATTGGATCATATGACCAAAAGTCAATAATCACAAAATTAATCATATAATACCATGAATATAAAGATAATAATGTTATTATATATAAAAAATTTTAGTACACACATACTACAAACAAGAAATAAGTGGCGAATAATGGAAATCTCACAAAAATGAAAGTGAGATGAGAAACCCCTTACCTTATGCTCGAGTGTATTCTTTGTTTGTTTTAATGACCTGAATAATAAAATTTATCCTCATTAATTAATAATTCCAGAACCTCCTATACATTTAATTTATTTATTATAAACTTATTAGGTTCATTCATGGCCCTTTTTATGGGTTTAAGAGGTTCAATTTAATTGTTTTGGAAGCATTTTCTTCATTGGTTTTCATGATCGGTTTACTTGTATTTATGAATGGAAGTTAGTTTGATGTGTGTATAAACATCTATAATTATTAATATATCTTATTAATGACATTAAATATATATAAATGATCTTATAATGATTGTGGGTTATATACCATGATTATGATTCATTAGTTAGAAGTTAATTACAAATGTTTGGATTAACTTGGCAGTTTTGTTCATAATGTACTTGTTTTATATTATTATTTTATATTATGAGTGTGTAAGGGTTACATAACATTAATGAGATTAAATAAATATATTTTGATCTGTTTCAACCATAAAAATGGTTTCATGACCAGAATTTAACATGGTAATGAAAATTGAGAACTCGTCGTCCTTGAATGTGATAAATTAACACATCTCAGGCGGTGTTTTCATTTTTAGTATAAGAGGAGGGGGAAAGAGAGATGATGATAAAATATTACATTAGAATAATATAATTCTAGTTCATGTAAATTACTATAATTATCATATCATTTGGATGAGGAGATATGATGAAATAAGTATAGAAGAAAGGAACTCAAAATAGAATAAAAATTGAGAATTCTCTCATGAAAATTCGGCAGCTTAACGACGTCACTTAAAATTTCATAAAATAGTTTGGTGATAAAAAGGGGTTATATCATCACTATTATATAATATGGGAAGTAAGGTGAATATTCAATGACATATACCAACATAATCCAATTGAAAATAAAAGAGAAAACATAAAATGAAAGCTTTAAGAAAAGAGAAGGGTGGTAGATTCCCTTACCTTGTAGAGTAATTCCCAAAACATGAATGTTGGGAGATTAGGGGATTGAGGAAACCTTGGGAGGATTTCTAGGGAGGTAAAACTACCATATATTCTAGGATTATGGATTTTTAATGATGGAAATAAAAGGTATGAGTGGGTATTTATAGTAATTAAGAGGGAGTTTTTTATTAATTAAAAGGGACACCTCATTAGTGGTTTTTTGAAAAACCATGGGCTTGACCATGGTATTTTACAATGGTTTTAGAAACTTGGGACACCTCATGTCATATGTTACTGTAAAAAAGTTGTCCAGACTTTTATATTTAATTATTACATCATTATGATGTCATTAAACTATCGAAAACTCAAAACTGTATTTTTACTATTAACAAAAAATTAAAGTATTTTAGAAAAACACAAGAAATACCCATAAAAATTTTTCAATGTGTATAATTAAAAATTAAACTCCATTTTTTGAAAATAATTTTCTAAATATTATTAATTTAATTTTTAAATAAAATTATAATTAATTTGAAAAATAACAATTTTAAAGGTATAATTAGTTTTATATCACATTGAAAAATTAATTAAGATCTCATTATCTAATTAATTTAATAAAATATAATATTATCATTATTTACTAATTGTAATTGTCATATTACTATTCATAATGGTGTGTTACTATTCATCAAAAAATCAAGTTGGTTCTATCAGACTCCAAATGACTTACTGGTCACAACTCTAGAAGACCGTTTTTCGAAATTCAAAACATAGAAGTGGAAAATTTATATTTAATGACTCGGTTATGACTATATCCTAAATAACTAAGTGTTGTTTCAAAGAAACACAATTCATTATGAAATATAAGCTATGAATAGAATATATTTAAGATAAGCATACCATAAATTTTTTTCGGTGTTATATAATATGCTGGGCGCATGTCAAGTAATAATAATAGTCAACAATTATTATTAGACATAGGGTTTTACTAAGAATTAAATAAAATGAATAAATTCTTTTGGGTAGTTAATTAAATTTATTATTCTAAGTAATTAAAATCCCAATTATATTATTCTCATTAGGCTAGCCATTCTTTGGGGTTGTTCACAATGGATCTAGAGAAATATCTCAAGCCAAGAGAGAATTATTTTCTTCCAAGAATTCTATCAAGCTACGAGAGAGATCTTCTTCCACCAGATCCAGGAGAGTGCCTTGTAAGAGGCTCTCAAGGCGATCAAAGGTGGACATCAAAAGTGAATGCTCTTCCACACTAGCTCCCGGATATCCCTTCAGTGACATCAAGAGATACATGGAGCACATTTGGATCCCCACTAATATAATCCTACAATTGGATTCTCTGATGCAATGACAGATCACATCGGATTGTGACCAAAAACATCAATGGAGAGAGAATTACATCAAGGAAATTATTTTCTCTTAATTAAATTAATTATAACCAACATATGATGATCCTATCTATGGTTCTGATACTCCCTTCTTTTCTTTCGTTCTTCATTCTATACTGAAGATCTGTCATTTTATTATCATGACGGATCTCTGATTGATCGTTGTTAATGAAAAAATTAAAGTTGGGTACACCCATCCATGTGCTTCCACTACGCCAGGAACCTGCATATTCACCATCCTATACACCATATGGGAGTTACAATTTTCTAATTCATTATGATATTTAGGATCTTTTATAAATGTGACGCCTCAATCTATATTCTCTTATTTATTGGTTGGTGAGTTGAAGCTGACAAGAGTAGTGGTGTAGTTAGAGAATAGAGCTACGACATATCCAATGAGGGTCCTTGAGGATGTACTTGTTCAGGTAAGATACATGATATTTATTAATGATTTATACATTCTTAACTTGGAGGATGATCCATTAAGTTCTCATGATACCCTTATCTTAGGTAGGCCCTTCCTCAAAAACTAAAAAAACTATCATAAATGTCCATATGGGAACACTTTACATAGATTTTGGAGATGAAGTTGTGATCTTTGATGTTATGAAATCCATGAAGTACCCCTCAGAGGACCATTATGCTTTTATTATCTCCCATTTTGAACAACTAAGTAAAAACCCCATGGTTTTGATTGCCCTATGATTAGAGTGATTATGAGTATTGGTTTTAGTTTTATGTCTAAGAGAACTTCTACACCAGTTTATAATGCACAAACCTCTCTTTGATTTGACTTTTTGAATGTATTCATATTTTGATTTTGATCATGTGAACTCTAATTATGACATGGTTGTTGAGTATGCTAGTGGCTTTGATTCTTTATTCTATGATTTTGATGATGTATATTCCGATACTAATATTCATTGTGCAAAGATTTTAGTTCCTTCAATTTCTCCATCCATACATCACCTCCACTACATTGGAACTCAATTCATTGCCACCAAATCTCAAATACTCATACCTATTGAGTGGTGATATATTACCTGTTATAATTTCTATCAGTCCCCCTTTTGAACATAAATAAAATCTTTTGAATCTTTTGAGGGAGAACATTAGGGAAATTGGGTGGGCCTTGGATGACATATTAGGTATTAGCCCCTCAATTTTAATGGATAAGATTATTTTATAGGATAGAGCTAAACTGATGAGGCATCCAAAAATGAGACTGAAATCCAAATCTTTTGGAATTTATTAAAAAATAAGATTAAAAATTGATCAAAGATAATATAATTTATCCCATTTCAGATTCCCAGTGGTTGTGTCCTATTTAGGTGGTGCCTAAGAAAAGTGGTGATACTGTTGTTAGAAATGAGAGAGAAGAGTTAGTTACAATGAGGGTACAAAACAATTGGCGTGTGTGTGTTTATGATATGAAAATAAATTAATCCACTCAAAAAGACTATTTACCCCTCCCATTTATTGATCAAATGCTTAAGAGAAAATCTGGGAAAACACACCATTGTTTCTTGGATGGATTTTATAGATATTTTCAACTTTCTATAGCTCTATATGATCAAGAGAATTCTATATTCACTTGTCCCTTTGGCACATTTTCTTACCGAAGGATTCCATTTAGACTATGCAATACCCCAGGTACCTTCCTAATACACATGGTAAGTATTTTTTCAGATTTCATTGAGACCTGTATGGAGGTAGTTATGGATGATTTTACAGTGTATGGATCTTCATTTGATGAATGCATCTTTTGTTTTGGAAAGGCGTTGAATAATTTTATAGAGAAGAATCTAGTTTTGATCTTTTCAAAGTGCCATTTTATGGTTTATAATGGAACTATCTTAGGTAATTTAGTGTAAAAACATGGGATAGAGGTTGATAGATCCAAGTTATATTTTAGTTCACCCTTACCACATCCTTCATGTGTGAGAGATGTTAGATAATTCATAGGGAATACATGCTTTTATCGACACTTTATCAATGATTTTAGTAAGATCTCTCTACCATTATCTCAAATAATTCAAAAAGATATTGAATTCATTTTTGATGATTTATGCGGGGTATCACTTTATGAGCTAAAGAATATTCTGACCACACCATTGATCATAAAACCCCCACAGTGGGACCTTCCATTTGAACTTATGTGTGACACCTCCAACTTCATTATTGGAGATGTCTTATATCATAGGGTGGAAGGATGTTCATATGTGACTACCTATGCATTTAAGACATTGTATTTATCACAATAAAACTACAAAATCATGGAAAATGAGTTTCTTGTTGTCATATTTTCTTTAGATAAATTCCATTCATATTTATTGGGCTTTAAAGTACATGTTTTTTCTGACCATACAGCTTTGAGGTACCTCTTGAAGAAGCCTAATGAAAAGCACAGACTTATATGATGGATGGTCCTTCTTCAAGAATTTAATATTAAGATAAACAAGAAGAAGGGTTTAGAAAACTTAGTGGCGAACCACATGAGTATGATTACTCACACACTAGAGGTTGACACCATGGACTAGGTACAACTGCGGGACAATTTCCCTGATGAAAATCTTTATGCACTCTTAGGTACACGTACTAGGTATGATGATTTAGTTAAATACCTTATTACCTCTAAAATTGCTACAAATTTAATGAAACATCAAGTCCAAAAATCAAATAATGAGTCTAGATTTTATGTGTGAGATGATCCCTACCTATGGCGCATGTGTAGTGACCAAGTTATTAGGATGTTTGTTCCGGATCATGAGTTTGAGTATGTTTTACATTTTTTTCATACACTTTCTTGTGGTGGACACTTTGGACTCCAAAGGATAGCTAGAGAACTTTTAGACTTTGGATTATATTATCCATGATTATTTCATGATTCTCATGTGTTTTTTAAGTCATGATCATGTTTTCAAAATAGGATAAAAATTTCCAGGATACATGAGATGCCTTAATAGTAAATATTATTCTTTGAAATTTTTGATATATGGGGAATCAATTTTATGGGGAATTTTCCTTGTTCATTTGGTTTCTTGTACATTTTGGTTTCTATTGATTATCATAGAAAATTGGTGGATGACAAGGCCATCAGGACTGATTACTCCCATGTTGTTGTGGACTTTGTCAAGACACAATTTTTTTGTAGGTTTAGAGTACCAAAGGCCATCATCAGTGATTAGGGGACACACCTCTATAATTGGAATTTGGCTTCCCTCCATTGGAAGTATGGGGTGACATAAAAAACATCAACACCATACCACCCCCCAAAAAAATGGCCAGTTTGAGGTTTCAAATCGTGAGTTGAAACAAATTTTAGGGAAAACTATGCAACTAAATAAGAAGGATTGGAGTAAGCACTTGGATGATGTGATGTGAGATTATAGGATATAATACAAGATCCCCATTAGTATGTCCCCATTTTATATTGTTTTTAGGATATCATATCATCTCCCAATGGAGGTCGAGCATCGGGCATATTGGGTTATAAAGAAATGCAACATGGATTTGGCCCAAGATGGAATTTAAAGAAAGCTACAAATTCAAGAGCTTGAGGGGATTTGATTTTTATCATATGATAACTCAAGGATCTAAAAGGAAAGATCAAATCATATCATGATAGAATGATCCAAAAAATGGAGTTCTATGTTGGAGAGAAAGTCCTTCTCTATAGTTCACGAATGAAACTTATGTCTGGTAAATTGTGTTCCATATGGTTAGGTATTTATATTATATTTAATTTTTTTCATTGTGGTGTAGTGGATATCATACAAGAGGAAATTAGAAGGATATTTACAGTCAATATGAAATGTTTGAAGCAATAAATTGTGGAAATTTCTATAGATGTAGTGGATTTCATCACACTGTATGACCCCATCATCACTTGAAAATATCAGGTTTTTCTTAACCCTTTCACTTTTATATTATTTTTCCTACTTAAAATTATTCATTTCGTTTGCACATATCATCTCATGGTTTCACATTGAGGATAATGAAATATTTTATGTGTGGTGGATGGGAGAACATTTTGTGGTAGCTATTTATAGTTTCCTTCTCTTTTTTTTTTCTTTTTGTGTGTTTTATGTTAAGTTTTTTGGTTAAAAATTTCAAAAAGAAAAACAAAAAACAATAAAAAAATAAATAAAAAAAGATATCATGTAGTCTGCTCATTTAAATATGGAATATATAGAAAATTAATGTTTTCAAAATTTATTGGTGGCATGATAAGAATGAAATATTTCATCATCAAATGGTGATTTTTATAAAAATTAATATCTTCAATGATTTGATTGGTTGTTCCATTATAAAACCTTTTAGATTTTGACACCATTCTTTGTGATATTTGATCATGGTAAATTATGTCATTTATTTCTCTATATAAATTTTCACTCAACCATTAATTTTGAGAATTTTCCTACTCAATTGAAGGTATAGACAAGTTAAGTAAAAAAATCATCATATATCAATCATTGATTCATACAATTGTTTCTCTTTCGATCATTTTCATTACAATAACGAATTGACCTATGAATGTGTACCTGTTATCCGAATATTTTATTCCATCAAAATAAAATAAAAATAAAAATAAAAAACACAAAAATTTGGGTTGTGTCTTGGGTAGGTAAAAACCCACTCTTCCTGACCTTAGATCTTGTTATAAATATTACAATTAGCATCATGAGGAGATCCAATAAGCGTTGAGTGATGAGTGTGAGATTTTTTCCAAGTTAAAATTTTGAAGAAAAAGAACAACAAAAATAATAAATTAGGGGAGTGATGAAATGTACAACACATGGGGATAACTAACTGGGGAACTTATGGTTTGAATTTAAAGAATGTTTAAGTGAGTGGGTCTTGAAATTTTATTGCAAAGGAATGTAGAACAGGTTCGGTGAATTAAACCAGGTAAGAAGAATTATTTTACTTGACCTGAATATACTGAATAAATGGTGGAGATATGAACATGAAATGGTTGGAACAAACACATGTGGGGAGTTAATGGCACAATGTACCCATAATTTGTTTTATGATTAGTTTCATTAATCTCACTAGATTTAATTTTAATATAATTTATGAGACAATAAATTTCAAATTTATTGATATTGAATTTTAATGGGAATATTACTTTGCTTATATTATCATTATGGATTGAGGAATATGAACATGCATATATATTGTCATGATTTTCTAGAATACATGATATGTTACCTTTCTTAGGAGTGCACATGTTTAAGTGTGGGGGTGTGATCGTACCATGATTCACTACTTTATTTCACCCTAACATCAATGTTTTAATCTAGTTTTGTATTAAAAATTAAAAATATAATAAAAAATCATACATCCAATTTAATTAAATTATTAAATTTTTATCACTGTTAAAAATGGAAATTATAATTTTTTTGGTGATTTCATTGTATGAGGAGATGAATTGGAGGGTCGTAGATGATGCATAAAGAAAATGGGTCAAACTGTATGGAAGCCCAGGGGAATATGTCCACTGTTTTACATGTTATTTGAAATCTGTGTATTAAAATGGGCATAAATATTTTGTTCTGATCCTAAATTTAGTGAGATATAACTCTTATGAATACCAAGAAGCCCAATTAGTTCAGAAAGTGGGATAACCAAGCTAATATATCATAGAAACCAAATATTCTCGATGTCAAAGATTTGGTTCTGTATTTTGGCCATATCTCAGACTGTATGCATCTATTAGCCACCAAATTTGGAATTGAGATAAAAAGGATACCAGAAAAAAACTTTCATCTTTTGTACAAGTATAGATAAGTCCAATTACCAATCCAAAACCAAGACATAAGTGGTATCTCAAAATCTGGGTTCCCAAAACCACTTGTCATTTTGGCTATAAATTAGCACCTTGGACCCCCCATTTTTAAGTTCAACCAAGGAGTGAAGTGATACAATTTTGGACTTATAGAGGATTCCAATCATCACCTTGGAGGTTATGGAACTCCTTATACTCATAGGGGTATCTCTCTAAGCAAGTATCCCTACATCGAAGCCTTAATCTTTTTCTCTTATTGTAATGTTTGTGTTTTTATAATAAACTTCTTAGTTCCTCTTTTATTTCTTATATTTTCTTCCATTTTTCTCAATTATATTATTATTTAATAATACTCTTTGGGTTGGAAATAAATAGTAGAAATGATATTGGGTTATACTATTTCTAAACCTTTGCACATGAAACACGTTTCTACGAAGACTACACCACCAATGGAAGAGTAGTTATTTTGATTAATCTGTCTACCTATTAACTTATTCATTCATTTATTTTTGAATAAATGAGCCATTGTAACTCAAATAATATGATCTATTAATTTAGTTTTGAATTTAAATGAAACTACACAAGAAATTGAACAATTAACACAAAACACACGAGGTCGAGTATTGTGTAAATTATGAGAGGACAATCTTAATCGGTAATAAAAAACCACATGACATCAATTTGTAGAGTTAAAATTTAATCCAAAAAAAACAATTAATCCTAATTTTAAGAGTGGATATGTGCCCAAACTTACCACTATCCACAATATAGCCTTAATACATCAATCAAACCAGGATGCTGTGATTGCAGGTTCTGAAGCTAGCCTAGGGTTTAAATAATTTTATATTTTTAGTTAACTCTCATAGGGTTATAAGGTCAAAAAATTAAGGGGATCATAATTAAGTGGATATTAATTTAAATTATAATTAATAATATGTAAATTAAGATGTAGAGTTATATCTATTATTCCTTTTAAAACTATTTTTCTAAAAAAATATCTTCTCATTTCATTTTCTCAATAACATTTCAAAAACAAAAATGAAAAAAATAAAACATTCTTTGTGAAAACTTATTTTAGATTTAAAAAAATAAATACTTTTAAGAATCATGTATCTATTTTATCTTTATTTTAAAAATAACTTTAATATTTTGTTTTAAATTACTTCCTCCTTTGAGAGACGAGCATAGTCAGCCACTATGCTGCACCTAAGTACCCAAAAACCACACATCATTTGAAAGTGCCCACGACAATGCCTTTAAAATTGGCACCGTTTCTAGGGAGGAAAGTATTTTATTCAACTAATTAGATGCATTTTTTTACTTTTATTTAGTCCTTTTGTTTTATCTTATTTATTTGTTCTTCTTTACCCTTTCTCAATTTTTGTTTGTTTATTTTTTCTTTCTTTCATCTATATTTTATTCTCTATTAGACCAAAAATTTAAAATTATTATCATGATATTATGGTTTAATCTTATTAATTTCTATAATTTTTTACATGATCTCATCCTGAGGATCTATTTGATCTAGAACCTGAAATTTAATGTAGCCTTAGGGCTCGAATTAGAAAATCTCAGTCTATGGGAAGTGTTGACATTTACCCAATTGGGGAGTTCATCCACTATAAGAACATTGAAATTGGACAAACTTATAATCCAACCTAAAATAAGAACCAATGGTTGCATATAATAAAAATGAACTTAATAGAACCATTCTAGAATTGGATGCACTAGATATTAATTATCAACCAAATTGTATTGCATGCCCAAATCTCAAATCAGACATTGTACTGAAATTTGGGTTAATTCACCTTCTTTTAATATTTCATGGATTATCTGGTGAGTATCCAAATAAATATTTGATAGAATTTAATGCGGTTTTATCAAACCTAAAACCAATAAATGTCTCTTAATTTCAAATAAAACTAAGAGCATTCAAATTCTCACTTGATGGAACTACAAAGGATTGAATGTATTATTTACATCCTAAAGATGTAACATGTTGGAACGATTTAAAATGTATTTTCTTGCAGAGTTTTTTTCAAAAATAAAATACCTCTTATATTCATAAGGAGATCTCAGGGATCAAGAAAACACATAGGGATTCAATTTATGAATACTGGGAGAAATTCAAGAAGTTGTGTGCAAGATGCCCACATTACAAAATCAGTGAGCAACTCCTCTTTCAATACTTAAATAAAGGAATTACACATATGGAGAGAAGCATTGTGGATGCTTTGGTTAGAGGGGTATTCATCTAAAAAATACTAGAATCTGCACATGCATTTATTGACAAGATTTCACAAAACTCCCAACAATTTGGTGATCAAGGTACACTACATATCAGGGGAGTGCATCAGGTAATTCCTTCTTTTCTTGAAAATCATTTGATTGATACTAAGTGGGAATAATTGACCACTATAGTGAGAAAAATTGATTAGGATAAAAATATATCCCAACCCTCTCTAACAAGTATTTTTATACTTTTCACCAATAAAAAACCACCCAACTGATTGTTTCCCCTAACTAAATGAGATAAAAGATTGTTCGATGATATTACCTGGGAGACCATATCAGTATAAACAAAAAAACACATCCCTAGAAGAAGTATGATTCCTTTTCACCAACATAAAACCAAGTGTGGAAGGATCAATATGGTATGAGGTATGGATCTTGACAAAAAAAAGTTCCCCTTTTCAAAAAAACTTCCAGTAGCCTCTACCTTACCAACAATATCTCCAAAAACCCTAAAAGAGATTTGAAACTCAAGCCTCAAAAAGTCAACAAAAAGGGAATTCTAAACAAAACATAGATTCTAACACTGATTAACTTTTAAAATAAAATTTTCTTAATCAATAGAATGAGTTGAAGAGTTAAGGTTTAGAGTTTAGGGAATTAAGGACAAAAATGATCCAGATTGACACATTCCTCAATAAAAAGGTAAATAATAACTATAGAAATCTTCCTTCCCAAGATACTACAATTCCCAAGGGGATTGTCAGTGCCACCACATTAAGAAGTGGTATGAAAATAACTAATACTTCTGTACCTACCATTCCACTGGGATTCACCTCAACCCTATAGAATCCCCATTAAAGACCAGCTGATGATCAGCCCAAGGAGAAATAAAAAGGTAAGAAACAGATTGATGATGTTCCTCCTAAATCCCTTCCATTTCCAAATAGAGTGTTACAAACCAAGAATATGGCTGAATAGGCAATGAAAAAATATTTTTTGGATACATTAAAGCATGTTGTGATCAAAATCCCTTTATTTGAATATATTAAACAAATACCAAGGTGCGCAAAATTCTTAAAATAACATTGTACCAATTGTAGATGGATCAAGGGAAATGAGAGGACGAATCATGGAAGAAATATTTTAGCACTCATTACTCTAACTCTATCAACGAAAAAAAAGTGAAAGGATCCAGGGACATGCACCATCCCATGCACCATAGGGGAGTTACACTTTTTCTAATGCTTTATGTGATTTGGGAGCTTCCATAAATGTGATTCCTCACTTTGTATTATCTTATTTATATATTGGTGAGTTTAATCTGACATGAGTAGTGGTGCATTTGGTGAATAGAGCTACTACATATCCATAAGGATTCCTTAAGGATGTACTTGTTCGGGTAAAAGATATGATATTTCCCATATATTTATATGTTCTTAACATAGAGGATGGTCGGGAAAGTTCTCATGATCCCATTATCTTAGGTAGGACCTTCCTCAAAACTAAGAAAAACAATCATAAATTTCCACGAGGGTACACTTTACATGGAATTTGGAGATGAAGTTGTGATATTTAATGTTATGGACTCCATGGAGTACCCCTTAGAGAACCATTTTGATTTTGTTATATCCCATTTGGAACCACTAAGTAAAAACCCCATGGATTTTGATTGACCTATTCTTAGAGATATTATGAGCATTTGTTCTAGTTTGATGTCTAAGAGAACTTCCACACTGGTTTATAATGCACAAACCTCTCTTAGATTTTATTTTTAAATGGATTCATATTTTTATTTTGATCATGTAAACTATGATTATGAAATGAATGTTGAATATGCTGATGGATTTGATTATTTATTATTAGATTTTGATGATGTATATTCTGATACTGATGTTTATTGTGCACATATTTCAATTCCTTCAATTTCTCTATCCATACATCACCCCTACATTGGAACTCAAGCCACTAACAATAAATCTCAGATACTCATACTTGTTGAGTGGTGATAGATTACCTGTTATAATTGCTAACAATATCCCTTTTGAACAAGAAGAAAAACATTTAAATCTTTTAAGGGAGAATATTAGGTCAATTGGGTGGACCTTGGATAACATATCGGGTATTAGAACCTCCATTTTCATGCATAGAATTCTTTTTGAGGATGAGGATAAACTAGCAAGGCATCCATAAAGGAGACAAAGTCCAAATCATCTGGAAGTTTTTAAAAAATCATTTGAAAAATTTCTTGAGTAAGGTATAATTTATCCCATTTCAGATTCTCAGTGGGTGAGTCCTATTAAGGTTGTGCCTAAGAAAAGTGGTGTCACTGTTGTTAGAAATGAGAGAGAGAGGGGGATGATTTAGTTAAAATGGGGGTATATAATAGTTGGCGTGTGTGTATTGATTACATGAAACTAAATCAATCAATTTAAAAGGACCATTTACACCTCCCATTTATTGATCAAATGATTGATAGGATAGCTTGGAAAACATGCTATTGTTTCTTGGATGGATTTTCTGGATATTTTTAGGATCCTATAGACCTAGAGGATGAAGAGAAGAAAATATTCACTTGTCCATTTGGTACATTTTCCTACTGAAGGATTCAATTTTGACTATTTAATTCCTTAAGTACCTTCTAGAGATGCAAGGTAAGTATTTTTTTAGATTTCATTAAGACATGCATGAAGCTATTTATTGATGATTTTACAGTGTATAGATCTTAATTTGATGAATGAATCTTTAGTTTGGGAAAGGTGTTGATTCATTATATTGAGAAGAATCTAGTTGTGAACTTCGAAAAGTTTCATTTTATGGTAGATCATAGCATTTTTATTAGGGAATATATTGTCAAAACATGGGATAGAGGTTGATAGATCCAAGATAGATATTATTTCATCCTTACTATATCCTTTATGTGTGTGAGATGTTAGATCATTCCTAGGGAATGTAGGATTTTATCCACACTTCATCAAATATTTTTTTAAGATATATCTACCATTATCTCAACTGCTTCAAAAATATATTGACTTCATTTTTGATGATTCATGCAGGGTATATTTTTATGACCTAAAGAATAATTTTACCACTCCATTAATAATACAATCCCCAAGGTGGGACCTTATATTTGAACTTATGTGTGGCACATACAACTTCACGGTTGGAGCTGTCTTATCTCAGAGGGTGGAATGACATTCACATGTGATTGCCTATGCATCAAGGACATTGAATTCAAACCAATAAAAATACAAAACCACTGAAAAGTAGCTTCTTTCTAACATATTTTATTTAGATAAATTCCATTTATATTTATTGGTATCTAAAGTTGATGTTTTTTTCTAACCATACAGCTCTGAGGTACATCTTGAAGAATCCAGATGCAAATCCCAGACTTATCCAATGAATACTCCTTCTTTAAGAATTTGATATTAAGATAAAGGATAAGAATGGTTCAAAAAACTTGGTGATGGACCACATGAGTAGGATTACTCACACACTAGAGGATGACACCATGGGCCAGGTACAACTTTGAGAAACTTTTTCTAATGATAATCTTTATTCACTCTCAAGTACACATCCTTGGTATATTTATTTAGTTAAATACCTTGTTTCCTATAAAATTAATACAAATTTAAAGAAATATAAAGTCCAAAAATTAAAGATTTAGTCTATATTTTATGTGTAGGATTATCCCTACCTATAGAGCATGTGTAATGACCAAGTTATTAGGAGGTGTGTTCCTGATCATGAGTTTGAGTCTGTTTTACATTTTTGTCATACAATTTCTTGTGGTGGAAACTTTGGACCCCAATGAACAACTAGGAAAGTCTTAGACTTTGGATTATATTATACTCACTTATTCAATGATGCTCACGTGTTTCATAAGTCATCCTCATTTTTTCAATATACGGGAAACATTTCTAGGAGACATGAGATGCCTCAATAACCCATATTATTCTGTGATATTTTTATATATGGGGCATTGATTTTTTGGGACCTTTTTCTATTTAATTTGAATTATAGTAAATTTTGGTTGTTATTGATTATGTTATAAAATGGGTGGAGTCCAAGTCCTCTAAGAATTATGACTCCCATGTTGTAGTGGACTTTTTCAAGGAATTTTTTTACAGGTTTAGAGTACCAAAGGCAATCATCAATGATCAGGGGACACAATTTTGTAATCAGAATTTTTCTTCCCTCCTTCAAAAGTGTGGGGTGATGCACAAAAAAATAAATATCATACCATCTAGAAACAAATGGATAGGCTGATGTTTCAAATCATGAGTTGAAACACATTTCGGAGAAAACTGTGCAACCGAATAAGAAGGATTAGAGTAAGTGATTGGATGACATGATGTGGGATAATAGGATAGAAAAAAAGACCCCCATTTTGGATTGTTTTTTTGAAATCATTTCATCTCCCAATTGAGGTTGAGCATCGGGTATATTGGGCTATAAAGAAATGCGACATGGATTTTGACCATGTTGGAATTCAAAGGAAACTAAAAATTTAAGAGCTTGAGGAGTTTCAATTTTCATCATATGAGAACTCACGACTCTACAAGGAAAGATCAAAATCAACTCATGATAGATTGATCCAAAAATGGTAGTTTTATGTTGGAGAGAAAGTCCTTCTCTATAGTTCATGAATAAAGCTAATTCCTGGTAAGTTTCATTCCATATGGTTAGGTACTTATATTATATCTAATGTTTTTTCCTTATAGTGTAGTGGAGATAACAAAAGAGGACACTAGAAGAAGATTTACAATTAATGGGCATCGTTTTAAGTAATAAATTTAGGGACTTTCTACTAATAAATTGGATTCACATTGCATAACCCCATCATCACTTGAGAATATCAGGTTATTGCTAACCCTTTCAATTTTATATTATTTTTCCTATTTAAAATTATTCATTTCATGTGCACATATTATCTCATGGGTTCACATCAATTACAATGAAATATTTTAAGTGTTGGTAAGAGGAAAATATGACCACCGATTTAGATGTTCCACAAAATACATATATTTAAATGGGATAAATTTTTTTGGTCAGATCTTAAATGTTGTGACAAAAATCTCTTATAAATATAGCAAAGACCAATTCATCTAGAAACGAGACCAACCAAGAAAATCTATTAAAGAAACCGAATCTTCTAAAAGTCAAAGATTTGGTTTTCTATTTCGGTCATATCTTAGATTGTAATAATACATTGTCCTCTAAATTTGATAGGGAGATATTCAAGATGTGATTCAATAACTTTTACCTTTTTTATAAGTCTAGATAAGGCCATTTACACACCTAAAACCATGAAACAAGTGGTATCACAAAATCTAGGTGCCCAAAACCACTTCCCATTTTGGATATAAATTGGAACCTTGGGAACCCCATTTTCAAGTTCGACCAAGAAGTGAAGTGATGAAATTTTGGAGTTATATATGATTCTTATAATCAACTTAGAGATTATGGAACTCCCTATACTAATAATGGTATATCTTTAATTAAGGATCCCTACATCGAAGCCTTCCTCTTTTTCTCATGTCGTAATGTTTGTGTTTATATAATAAACTTCTTAGTTCCTCTTTTATTTATTCTATTTTATTCTATTTTGTTCAATTCTATTCTTATTTAATTATCTTATTTCAGGTGGAAATAAAGATTATAAATGATATTTGGTTATACCATTTCTAAACATGTCCACATGAGATACGTTTCTATGATGACTACACCACCCATGGAAGAGTAGTTCTTTTTATTAATCGATCTACCTATTAACTTCTTCATTAATTTATTTTCAATTAATGAGCTACTATAATTCACTTAATATGATCTAATAATTAAGTTTTTAATTTGAATAAAACTAATCATGAAATTGAAAAATTAACAAAAAACATGTGAGGTTGAATAATGTGTGAATTGTGAGAGCGCAGTCTTAATCGGTAATACAAAACCACATGGGATCATTTTTTAGAGTTCAAATATAATCCCCAAACTCAATTAATCCTCATTTATAGTTTTTATATGTTCCCTAATTTATCAATTACCATAATCTAGCTTTATTGCATCAATCAAATTAGGGTGATGCGATTGCATGTTCTGAAACTAGCCTAGGGTTTAAATAATCTCATCTTTGTGGTTAGGTTAAATCTCATAGGGTTTGGGGGTTAACAAATTAGGGGATCATAGTTAAATGGATATTAATTTAATTGATAATGACTAATAAGTAAATTAATAGGTAGAGTTAGATCGATTACTCCTTTTAATTTTTTTTTAAAAAAATATATCTTCTCATTGCGTTTTCTCAATCACATTTCAAAAAAAATCCAAAAAAATACAATCTTCTTACTACATACTTTTTCTAGCTTTATAAACAAAACCCACATCCTTTTAAGTAGTGTGTATTTCTTTTATCTTTATTTTAAAAATACCTTTAATATGAGGTTTTAAATTACTTCTTTAAGAGACGACCTTGGTCAACCACTATAATACACCTAAGTTCCTAAAAACTACACATCATTTGAAAGAGCCCATGACAACGCCTTTCATTTATTTTAAACATGAATGTGGAATCATTGGATTTTTATTAAATAAAATATTATAAATACCATAATCTAATCTAAGTGTCCTAAAAATTTAAAAATAAGTTTATATCATGGAAATATGTTTATTAAGTTAAAATTTTACTTTTATATTCGTTTATAACATACCTTTTTCCCATTTGGACACATAAGTGATATTTATGTCAAAGAAAGTGACATTTTGTGACTTTATTTGATTAAAATATTATATAAGTCAATTTCATATACATATTTCCATTAAATTTTTTTTTTCATTAGGTGTTAAGCGTCGAATTATATTCATATAATAAAATATGTTCACGTGTTATGGTCATTTTCTAGTCCTTATCATTTTATTTTTAACTGAAATCACTCAATTTACCCTTTATCGTGGTAATAAAATTTACCAAATTTACTATTCATAGTGTACCAAAATAGAAGGGACCTATTCAATAAATTTATAAATTATGAATTCAACTATTTCATTCTTTTTAAAAAATTCAAAAAATTGAATTTTCAGAATTTAATTAAAATAAAACCAGTAAAATTCCATGAAAAAAAGTTTTTCAAAATAATACCCTTCTAAAACATAAAAAGTTTTTATAATAAATTCATGTATAAAATAATTCTAAAAAATAATAATTTGATTATTCTAAATTAAAATTACCTAATAAAAATTTAAAAGTAATACAAAAAAATAATTTAACTTGTAAATACTTTAAAATAAAATATAGTTTTAAAAAAAAATCAGTATTCTCAATATTCTTTAAAAAATAAATGTTTTAATATATGTACAAAAAAATAATTTTAAGTTGATTTTTATAAGATGTATTACAAAAAATAAATTCTTCTTTTCAAATACATTTTCAATAACTTCTAAAAATTAATATTACTTCATAAAAATTTGAAAAACTCATTTTTTAATGTATTTTTTTGAAGAGTAAAGTGAAATTACTAAAAAATGTGTGATCAGTTTATAAGAATTTACCAATACATTCATATTGATTTTGAGATTTACATTTATTTCATAAATTATTTATTAATATTTATTTCTTCCAATTTAATAGCTAGGTTATAACGGTCTTTTTAAACTAATAATATTTTATTACTGTCTCGCAGTTCGATTATACTCGGTGTTGTGTGCAATGAAAAATATTAATGAAATCAAATTATTTAAAGAGAAATACTTATTAAAATATCAAGGTGTTATAATTATTCCTAAAATGAAGATTATTTTCTATAAAATATGGTAAGGAATCTATTGAAGTTCATCCTTGACCATAATGGACTCATACTATTCAGGACCCAAATATGAGTCCCTTCAATGCCAGAAATAATGAAGTATCTACTGGATGAAACACATTGCTTCTCATTATAAATCCATCATAAGTGATAAAATCTATACAGAGATCCAAAATGGATTTTTTTTGTGGGATAAAATGAGAAAGGATATTGCAGAGTATGTATTTTGATGCCTAGTATGTAAGAATGTTAAGGAAGAATTTCATAATTATAAGGTGTTGAATAATCTATTAACCATAATTATATAAAAATGTAAAAAATCCTCATATACTAAAAAATATGTTTCCCCAATACATCTAATGTTAATAACACCATTTTGGATCTAATTGATCACTTTATAAAGTCATCACATTTCTTTATGGTTAAAAATATTTATGGTTTAACAAACATGCCTATATAGAGATTAAGTAATATTTAAGGTTGTGTAGAGTACCTATCTTAGTTGTATATAATCGTGGTATAATGTTTACCATGATTTTTTTGAGATGTCTTCAGTAATAATTGATTGTAGAGTTAAATTACAGCACTGAATATATTAATTAGATATAAGGTTAGTTTTAAAGGATTTTTCAAACCTTAGAAGATATGTTGAGATCTTATTATATGGATTTTAGAGGTGGTCAAGATCAATACCTTAATCTAGTTAAATTTTGATATAATAATAGTGTATTTCCCCAAACCCCATTAGCTTAGAGCCAATGTCAACTTTATTACATTGGTATAAGATTTAGTGTAACATCCTAGCCCATAATACACTAAATGATGCCCAAAGCTGATGGGTCACATGGCCTCAAGCGCACCTCCCCATATTCCAGAGGCTACCAACAAGCAGTGAGGGTCCATGGTGGTCTAGTTGGGAGATTATACCCTCATAATAAAAGTCATACAGTGGTGTAATAAATTATTGTATAAAAAATGGAAGCATAATAAATGACAGCTAGAATAGTGAAAGTAAACAACCAGGTGATAATAACAAAACATCCATTAATAGAAATATCCAGTATCATATAAATATGATTTAATGTCATTTCTCTAAAAAAGATTAAGAAACATGGAAGAATGAATCAATTTCAATACGTTTATATGAAAAAGAACCAAAAATACCAAAAATACTATCTCCAGATAGCATCATGAGCCATAACTCGATCCTATTCTTCCCCACTCCCACAATACAATCAATCATGCATAAAAAATAATGCACATTCCCCTATACCTTCCTATATCTATATAATATTCCCAAGTACCATCGGTAGCTTGTATAGGGTGTGAGGTAAACTCTGTGGGCCACCACCAATGCTAACTATAAAAAATCCATCCAGTGAAAATAATAATAATTGTGTGTTGGTGTAATAGGTAATCAATGTTGTAAGATAAATATAATTAGTCCATAGAACATGATATATAATAATCAGGATACAAATAATGAGAATCAATATATATATATATATATATATTATAAACAACAGGTAATAATGAGCTCGACATAAGTTGCATGTGATTAGAATAACAGACATACAAGGGTTAGGTCCCCAAGTGTATAACTAGGGTGACCTATATCCAATTATGAAAAATTATATGGAAGTCATAGGATCCATACCACGATACCATGGACAGTTCTATACCACAATAATCATAGGCACAATACCTCCATAATAGGTTGGTTCCATACCAAGGAGTAATAGGTTCTATACCATCATTAATAGTTAGTGTCATACTAATAAGTAACATGTGCTATACCTTCATAAATAGTTGGTTCCATACCAATAAGTAACTATTTCCATAACTTTGTAAATATTCAGTTCTATACTGATGAGTAACAAGTGCCATACTGATAAATAATGTGTTCTCTACCTTTGTAAATAGTTGGTTACATACTGATGAGTAACAGGTGTTGTACCTTTGTAAATAGTCGGTGTTATACCAATATATAACAAGTAAGATAATAAAAGATGAGGGATATATTAGTGTCCATACCCATTCACAATTATCATTTAATAAACCATTGAAATTTTAAATAGCATTAAATAACATGGATAAGGATTCATGATCCTCTCCAATGAACTCATTTGATTTATAGAGGCTCCCACTATAAGGGTGGTGAGAAAATACACCCAAAGGGGTGGTTTAACATAGGACATATAATGGAATACACCACATGGGTGGATCGAGGTGAGGTTGACAATATCTAACCTTGATTATGTGCTACAAGGGTCACCCATATTTAAAGAAAATATTAATTTAAGGATTATCATTAAATTTATAAGCAAGGACTATAAATTCTGGTGTGTGGAATGACAATAATAGTCAAATAAAAAACCTTAGGGAAATTTATAAACCACCTAACCTAATCCTATGTTAGAACAATCACATAGTATCAACCATTGGGTTGGTCCAGGTCATAATAAAATGAAAGAACAGACAAAAGCCTTAAAAATAGGGCATATGATCTCACACCAAAATAACTACTTTAATGAGAAGAAAAAAAAGAAAGGAGACAAATGATTATAGAACTTACCAGTAGTGATCTAACGAGACCAATGATGATCAGTTTGAAGGTCTGACAAAACAGTTTCTTCAATTCCTAGATTTATTCTTATAGAAGAGATCAAATAAGAGAAATATAGGATTTAAGTCTGTTGGAGTATAAAATAAAATGAAGGGATGAGTTAAATAGAAAGAGGGGAAATTTTAATTATTCACTTTTTATGTGGTCGCACAGTTGTCCAAATCATGCACCTACAATTCACACCCCACTAACTCGGGATCACACCCTACATGGCATATAGTGCATGGTTAGAAAAATCACGTGCATCCCATGCACACCCTTTTCTAGAGCCTTGCACAGTCATGCATCCTGATTTCATGGTTTTATCGAATAGTTCAGACCCATGACAATGGATAGGATCCCCCCACATGGTTTTTCCTAACTGTGAGGACTAGGATTTATGGTTTCTAATAACTATGTGGCCTAGTTGTTTCTTATAAAATGCGGGGATCCAGGCTCTGATCAAGCCCCAGACACCCTCAATTCCTTCATAACCTCACTAAACACATTTGAAGGATAAAAATAGGGAACCCAGCTGAGAATAAAATGTTATATAATTCAAGTAAAATTTAGGTTCTTACAGTCTCCCCCATAAAGTAACTCATCCCTGAGTTTCTCTTCCAAGGGTGATAAAACATTATGTGATAATAACTTTGGCCACTGAGAACATACTTCATTATCTCCCTACCATGTTTTATCCTAAATATGGTCATGCTTCCATAAAAACTATACTAGAGGAACTGAACTACCTCAAAGAGCCTTCATGATCCGGTCCATGATATGGATAGGACACTCCTCAAGGAAAAATCTACCTTGAACTGAAAATCATCAAGATGATAGACATGAGATGGATCTGAACAGTATCAACAAATCTATAAAATAGGGATGATGTTGTACATACCTTGGTACCTCTGAGGTAATTGTAACTGATAGGTTACCATCGCGACTCTCTCCACAACCTTAAAAGGTCCAACAAACAAAATTTAAAGATTTACCTACCATATAAACTATCAATTCCCTTGTCTAGTCGATATGTGCAAGAATACCCAAACTCTATCCTCAAACTCTAGTGTCCGATGGCGATGGTTGACATATGACTTCTTCCTATATTGAGATACATATATTCACTTAATAATAAAGTAAAACTTCTTTGAAGTCTCAAGAATGAGATGAATTCCAAGTAACAATGATTCTCATGCCTCTAACTAGTAAATACATGAATGTAATAAACTACCATATAAGGCCTCATAAGGATCCATCTGTATGGTCACCTAGAAGCTATTGTTATATAAGAACTCAAAAATAGGTATATTTTTATCCTAAGATCCTCTAAAATTAAGGACACAATCTTTAAGAATCTCTTATAAAACATTTATCATATGTTCTGACTAATTGTTAGTTATAGGATGAAAGGATATGCTTAAAAGAACCTATGTACCCAAAGAGTTTCATAACCCCTATGAGGACCTCGATGTAAAACAAGCATCCCTATCCAAAATGATAGTACGAGGGACCACATGTAGGCATATAATCTCATAAACACACAATCTCTCACACTCATCCACTAATAAGTTCTCTCTTATAGGTATGAATTGAGTAACCTTTGTGAGCCTCTTGATGATCATCCATATTGCATCATTTTCTCAAGGGGGTCATTGTAAAATATTCACAAAATCCATTGTGGAATCATTTAATTTCCACTCAAGAATGGGAAATGGATATAAAATTCCCACTGGTCTTTGATGCCCTGTCTTTTCCTACTAATAGGTGGAACACTGAGTAACAAAACTAGCTAACTCACTTTTCATACCTGGCCACCAGTATTTATAACTTAAATCATGATACATATTCATAATTTCAGGTTTTAATTCCCAAGAATAAGCATGATACTCTTGCATCGAATCCTCCCAGATGTCTATAGGAATTGAGATACATCCATGGATTCCTAACATCCCATCCCCATCCATGATCCAACCAGGATGTGAGTCATCACCTAAAACACTTTCTATTTAAACTTAGCCCTAGGGATATGATAACTGAATCATATTCACTTTCTCTAGAATTGAATGGGTAATTGATAATGATTCAAGTACAGACTATCCATGATGATCCTAAACCTCCATGTTCATCTCAAAAAACACTTCCATAAGATACCACATGCTACTAGCCTCTAGGATTGCCTATTTCTCAGTCCTTTCTCTTGGAGCATCATCTACGACATTTCCCTTCTTAAAAATATAGGCATTCTCAAAGTTGAATTATTTTAGGTATTCAATCCACCTCTGTTTCCTAATATTCATGTTATGCTACATGAAAATATACCTAAGGATTTTGTGGTCTGTGAACACCATAAAACACCCAACCAGTAGGTAGTTCCTCCAATAATGAAAAGTGTGAACCAAAACTGCTAACTTGATATCATGTGTTGGGTAATTATTACCATGTGTCATCAAAAGATGAAACCCATATGACATTACTTGGTCTTACTTCATCATAATTTCTCCTAGACTGACATATAATGCATCACAACACACATAGATTCTTCCCAACTTCGATAGAATTAGGATCATTACTAAAGTAAATATCCATTTCAACTCCTATAAGGCTATCTCTGAGGCTTATGACTGTATAAAATTCACACCCTTTTTATTCAAACTCATGATAGGTGCTTCAAGTCATGATAAGTCCTCAATAAAATTCATTTAATAACCAGCTTTCCCTATTAAACTATTCATATCAATGATATTCTTAGGATACTCCCAAGTAACTAAATTTCTCTAATTCTCTAGGTCAAATAATACTCTTGCCTCTAAGATAATGTGACCCAAGAAGTAGACTTCATCAATCAAAAAGTTTCATTTACTGACCATAACATCGAGAAAGTGCTCTCTTAGTGTATTCAAAATGATCTCAAGATGTTTTTCATGGTCATTTTGAGTATGATAATACACCATGATATTATCTAAAAATGCTACCATGAATGAGTTATGATACAAGTGAAAAACTTGATTCATTAAATCCAAAAAAATGGATGGCATATTTGTGATACCAAATAATAGAACCAGATATTAATCATGCCCATACCTACTAAGGAACTTTAGACGAGGTATATCTAAAAGGTATAACATGTACCTAGTGATATTCTGACCTCAAATTGATATTCAAGAACACTCTATCTCTTCAAAGATAAAAAATAGGTTATCTATATGAGGAAAGGGATACTATTTAGTCATGATAATCTTATTCACCTTTTGAAAACCCACATAAATCCTAAGGGTTCCATCCACTTTTCTAGTGAAAAGGACTGGCGAACCTGAAGGAGAAGTATTGGGTCATATAAAACCCTTAGACTCTAAGTCCTTAAACTATCTTTTTATCACCTAAAACTTATTAGTGGACATCCTATATAGAGGAATGGATACTGGTGCAGATCCTAGAATTAGCTCAATAGTGAACTCTACCTCTCACTCAGGTGGTAAACTAGAAAAGGAATCAAAGAAAACATCCCAAAAATGATCTAATATAAGAGATAATTCAGACCAATGTAGTCCATGATCATTCAAATAAAGGATAGTAATTTGGGCTATCACGCCACTCAAACCACGATGATCTGGTCTAGATCTGCCTTCTTAGATATCCCACTCACCCTTGTAAATATATGTAAAACCCTCTAGTGATGTAAAATACACCCTTTAGTTATATAAATCCATGTAGGAATGATAAGAAACTAATTGGTCCATCCCAATGATGAAATCAATTCCCATCATCTCGATGATGAATAAGTTCCATATAAATGATAGTTTCCCATCTCAAGGGGAACTCTCCACATTGGCGTACACTCTCAAAATGTGTACCTAATGGGGTGTCAAGGGTTATCATCCCATGGAAGTATGAAATATGGAGCATGAGTCCTTCCATTATAACTTTAGAAATAATATAATTATATTACCCTATGTAAAAAATAGATACAAAGGTACATGATACTAAAATTATACCTCAAATTATAGAATGTTTGTAACTCTTCTCCCCTAACACATGTTTCACTACATAAACCTGGCCTATCCTATGGCCCTAAGAAACAACATTACTACCTTGGGTAGGCCTTGTATTTTAATACTACATAACTGGTGTCTATTCTCCCTATCCAAGACCACCTCCTCGGCCTGACTAGCCATCAACACTCCATCTCCCAAACTGACATAGAGCTGCTAATCCTACTCTAGGACCCATAGTCTATGTCGATCATCTCTCAATAGCCCTAGAAGGAATGGTTTATAAAACCTCTATAAATGGACCATCCTTTCACATGATCAATACTCAATTGGGGCCCTTTCACACTAAGGTTTCATGTGCCCCTACTTCCCTCACTGATAACATACTATGAAACCTCCAATATGTGCACCTTTACTAGTAATTCTCCCATGATAGGTCTCAAAGGGATGCTTCCTACCACTAGATACTACACTACTAGTTTGATAAGTTGATCCACTTTGATCTATACCTTTATCTTCCCTTAGGTTATGTTCATTAATAAGTTCCACATTTACTATATTAGATATGATAGTCGATCAAAAAATATTCACCTAAGAATAAATAGGATGCCTAAGACTATCCTTAAAACATATTATATTCACTAGATCATCAACAGTATTGATAGACAAAAAGTGATGAAGCTATGTAAAATGAGCTGAGTAATCCATAACAGACATAGAACCCTTATACAGGTTCATGAATTCCCTAGCATGATAAGCCCTCCAAATCTTAGGGAAAAAGTAGTCATATAATTTATATTGGAAATCCATCCAAATTACTTCCCAATAATAATATGCATGGTTTAGAAAATACTACCAACCATTGGTTGATCCTTAAATAATATACATACTGAGCTTTACTCTTCACTCAGGAGGTGTATCTAAGTTATTGTATATAGATAAAACAATCTTAAACCATAACTCTATAGCCTTGGGGACACCATCCACTAAAAAAATAGGTTAACGTTACTTCTGAAAATCCTGTATCAACTCTCTCATAGAAAGAGTGGGTCACATAGATCCATATATATTCTTCATAAGCCACACAAACTCCCCTTGAAACCAGGCATCACAATCCACATTAGGAATAATAGGAGGTTAAAAATGTGGCACTAATAGAGGTAACACTAGTGGCTCAAGTCCCACCACCTCTGGAGCATGGTCATCACCATCCTCCTAGAGAACGACTCGAGGGCGTCATGGTGGAATAACTCTACAAATTCCAATCACACACCTTATATAGGAGTTTATAATAGTAATATTATAGATATAATAATAGGATAGGTATAATATTTCATATATAAGAGTCATAACCCTCTACATTCTCTTAAATCCAGGTTTGGGTGACATGAACAATCATAAGGGACACAAGAGACACTATCTACATCCCACTTCTAAGGTTGGGTCTAGTTAAGATCTATGTTTCACTGTAAAGGTCCCAGTATATGGAACATAAATTGAAAATTATAGAGGAAAATACCATTTAAGTTTCTATTTGAATACTAATTTAATAGTGAACATATTTAAATTAAATATTTAATAACTCTTACATTTAGATAATAAACCAATTAACTTAAATACTTTCAAAAATTTATACAATTACATGATTTATAAATTGAAATTGGTAGTTTATATAAATAGATCCAAAAATTTACATTCAATAGTATAATTTAATAGGTAATATAATATGATTTGACTAAATGAATCATCACTCACAATCTATATAGGTACATGAACTCTTTAGATTAAAAATGAAATTCGCGTTTTTTAAAATAACTAATGTTTTAGTCTATGTAACATTGATTACATAATCAAACATTTCATAACCAGTTAGTTAAGGTTTCATCGTCAAAATATATGTGGAAAACCCATTTAGGTTGATGAATATGCTTTAATAACCCATTATATAATCTCATTTTTCTAATAGAAATGTTAGTTGCATAATAGATATATCACCCAAGGAACATACAACTAGTATCACACATTTTGGAAATAAAACCTACATTTAATGGAATAATTAATGAAATATTAATCCTATATGGTCCCTATAATGATGCATGTCCAATGATTCCTTGTCGTACCAACCAAAGATGAAACATGATCTAACATTATAATAATAATAAAATCACATATCATGTGTGTCACCCAATGGTGGAATCAAAACAATTATAACCATCATGATCCATAAAATCAAGTCCCATCCTAGGTAATTTGTATTTGGGTTAGCTTCTCCTAGACACAAGCTCATTACCAATTTCTAACACATCCTAGTCTCCTTTCATAAATTATAAGAGTATGGAAAAGAATATAAATCATCTGATACCAATTTGTATCATCCCGACAAGGAGGCCAATAAGTTGTGCCTCGATCCAGTGGTTCACATGGCCTCAAGCATGCCACTCTATATACCAGAGGCTGCCGACTAATAGAAATGGTCCATGGTGGTACCATGGGGAGGCTATACCCTCATAATTAGAGTCACATAGTGGTTTAATAAATGAATGTATAAAAAGTAGAATCATAATAAATGATAACTAGAACAGTGAAAGTAAACATCTAGGTGATAATAAAAAAATCCATCAATTTAAATATCCATCACCATATATATTATGGTAAAATGTCAAATTTCTAAATAAAAAATATTAGGGAACATGGAAGAAAAAATAAAGTATAATAGAAGTATATAAAAATAACCAAAAAGATAAAAAATACTATCTCAAGATAGCATCACGAGCCATATCTCGATCCGGTGCTTCCCAACTCCCATGCTACAATCAATAAATCATGAAAAACTAGGATGTTTCTTATGCCCCTACCTACATCCATACAATCTACCTCGGAACCATCGGCATCCCAGACAGGGTGGGAGATAAACTTAGTAGGCCACCACTAATAGTGCCTATAACAAATCCATCCTATGAAAATAACTATAACCCTTTGAAAGTATAACAGGTAAGTAGTATTGTATGAAAAATATAACCATTCCAAAAAATAATCTATATAATAGGCAGGCTAAAATTGATGAAGATCAATATATATATATAAATTATCAATAGTAGGTAGTAACCATCTCATCATAAGTCGCTTATGATAATAATAACATACCAACAAGGTCCAGGTACCAAAGCATATTACAGGGGTGACCTATATCCAAATATAAAAAAGTATATAGAAGTCTTGGGTGCCATACCTCAATAAAATGATTGTTGGAATACCATAATATACATAGGTTCCATACCAACATAATAGTTCAGTTCCATACTGAGGTGTTATAGGTTCCATGCATTAAAAATAGTTGGTTCCATATCGATAAGTAATTGTTGTCATACCTTTATAAATAGTTAGTGTTGTACTGATAAGAAACAGGTTCGATAAATTCATAAATAGTCAGTTCCATAATGATAAATAATAGGTGTCATGCCATTATAAATAGTCAGTTCCATACTAATAAGTAAAAGTTAAGATAATAAAAGATGATGGATATGATAATGTTGATACCCATTCACAATTATCATTTGATCAACCATTACCATTTTAATGGTATTAAATAACATGGATAAGGAGTTATGATCCTCTCCAAACAACTCATTTTATTTATAGAGGATCCCACTACAAGGGTGGTGAGATAATACACCCAAAGGTGTGTTTTAACATAGAGAAGATAAATAAATACACCACATGGGTGGCTCAGGTTGAGGTTGAAAACCTCTAACCATGATTAGGTTCTTCAAGGGAGAACCATATTCAAAGAAAATATTAATTTCAGGATTATAATTTAATTTAGAAGAGAATATTATAATGGTCAGTGTGTTTCATGATGACATAGTTAAATAGAAAAAAATCATTGGGAAAAGTTATAGATGACCAACCATAATCATGTTTTGGAACACTCATCTAGTATTGACCTTTGGTTTGGTCCAGATTAATAGAAAATAGAAGAACAGACAAATTCCCTAAAAACAAGTCATATGATATCACACCCAAATAACTCTATTTAAGGGAAGAAAAATAAAAAAAGGATCTAATCTATTGGATAGATTACTGATAGTGATCCAATAAGACCAATAATGGGTGATTCATAGGTTGGATGGAAGAGTTTCTTCAAATCCTAGCTTTAGGCTTGGAGTAGAACTCATATAGGAGAAATAAAGGGTTGTTTTCTATTGGAGGAGAAAAGAAAAGGAGGTGGTTGAGTTAAATAGAAAGTGGTAGAAAATGATAATTCCCAACTTTTAAGTGGTCTCACGGTTTGGCTGCATGGTTTTCCAAACCGTGCACTTTTTTCACCCCAATACCTAGGGAGATCACCCCGCATGGACTAAAAAACATGTTTTTACAAACATGTGTATCCCGTGTACACCCTATGCCGCAACCCTACATGTTCATCCATCCCAGTTTCATGGTTTTATCAAACCATACAGACCCCTGATAGTGCATAGGATCACCCTGTATGGTTTTTCCTAACCATAAAGACTAGGATTATGGGTTTCTATTAAGCATGTGGCCCTGTTTTTTTCCAAATACTCAGGTATCTAGGATCAAAACAAGTCCAAGAAACCCTTGTTTCCTCCATAACCTCACTAGGAACATTTACATGGATAAAAGTAAGGAATCCAACTAAAAATAAATGGTTCCATGCCTCAAGTAAAATTTGGGTTCTTACATACAAGGAATCACATCCCAAAGGACCAAATAGTTTAGTAGTCTAGATAAAGTAGATACATACTTGAAATTCCCATTTCATTTTAAAAAATAAAATACACAAAGAATTTTCTTTGGTAATTCCATCATTCCCATTAGTGTATACCTGCATATCAATCACAAAACACTTCGTTGTATCCTTATGAAAATAAAACTAAAAAATAGGTGTGTTCATATATTAAGTAAGGGTAAGAATACAGTGGAAGCTATGAATAAATAAGGAATAATCAATATAGATAAGTAAACAACCAAAAAAAATTCCATTTAATTAATAACTTGAGCATAATATGGTAGAAATAAATGATTATCAAATAATTCTATATAAATAATCACTTGATCTTGAAACTTAACCATGGATATTCTAACTAATTGAATAATCACATGCAATATCAATAATTGAATTCATGATAATGGAATCCATAATGATGGAAAATTAAAACATACCTTCGAGGACTTTGGCCAAAAAATCTAATATCATTGAGTCCTTGTTCCATGATATATAATACCATCGAGGACTTGTTTTAAAAAATGTATATAAATGGGTAAGGCCTCATCGAAAACCCAATCTAGTTTGTCTCTTTAAACCCACCAATTCACCAAGGGTTATAGCAGGCCCCGCCCATCAATTACCAAGTATAATGCATTACTCATATAAAATGGGTGAAACATAATTCACATAAACATTCATATTTAAACTAGTATCTGAAATTTTTATAATTTCTCCAATAAATAAACAAAATCATAAACCATCTAGAGTTAAATGAGTGGTATCAACATACTACATCCCCAATCAAACTGATTAGAAACCACCCATAGAAGTAATAAGGATGGTATCATTGGAATATATCCCTATTAAATCATAAGTAACATCAAATAATTTCTTCTTATATGTAAAATTATTTTTAGTGATCACTTGGAACATTTATTGATGGAAATAACCTTTCTTTGAAAATCATAGGTTTTATTAAAAAAAATAGAAAATTATTAAAATATTATCAAAATCAAATTAAAAAACTATGAATTTTAAGAATATTAGTAAAAATATATTATTAAAAAAACTTATAAAATTGAAAAGTATTCTTAAAGGAAATTACAAAAATGTTGGTGGGTAATTTTTCACATACAATATAAGTTAAAATGATCATTCATTTTGCACTGTATAAAGGATAGATAAGTGCCTTGTTCAAAAAATGACTAAAATATTCCTTTCAAAAAAAAATTATAAAATTAAAAACTAGGTAATTTTTTTTAAAAAATTATTTGTAAAATGTTAAAAGAAACTGAAAACATATTTAGGAAACATTTTTTTGAAATAAAAAGTATCCTTGACCGAAGAGATAAATAAAGTCAGATTTTATTAAAAACAATTTCCTAAAACTTTTAAGTACCAAAGATAGATAAAAATGGTACTATTACATGAAAAAGTTCATGAATAACCATATTAGAAGAAAATATATTTATTTTAATATATAAATATCAAAAAATTCTCCCATGGGAGATATAATCTTAAACTATCCAAAATGATGACGTGACTGTGAAATAAACACTTACCACTTTGGTAACTTATGACTCATAATCCCCATAAAAGAAATAACTTTAAATGAAACTTTATATACCATAAATAAAATGAATTCATGATATAATATAAAAAAATGTCTTTATATACACCACACAAAAGAAAGAAGTATTGAATATGGTGTATGTCTCATGGAAGTAAAAGTAAGATGAGAAACTCTTACCTTGAGTCTGACTCATCACGTATGTTATATATCTTCTTGAATAATAGAAACATGTTAATTATTTAATTAAATAATAAAATTTTCCAATTTTATTATTAATTTTATTTTACTTATTACCCTTTTATATATGATTACTTAATCAATTAAGTTTCCGCCATATATTTAAATGATATTTTGCTTATGGGTCAAAAATGACTTTGGTAAGCCAACTATGGTCAATAAGTTCATTATCTGGACATATATAGAATAATAATCATGAAATAATTATAATATTTATACATAAATTATAATTTTAAAAACAATCATGAAATATGGTTATGAAAAATTAACTATATTACCATCATGGAAAAGTAAGGTCGTATACACGCATGGGTAACATTTTCATTGAACATTATAGAAAGTAGGTGGGTAATATTTTATCTTGAAATAATGATAATAATATAACATATAAAATATTATTTCTTTAAATATACTTATATATATCATCCATGTGGTGTGGTGATGAATAGATAGTCACATCACTCTGTGAAGGAGGTAGTCCACATGTACACGAATGACATTATCATTTTTTGGTGTAAGAAAGAAAATGTTATATATTATATTTTAAGAATTATAAATATTTAATTAATATAATAATTATTTAATTTATATCACATATACTAATTTAATTCATTCTTATTACCTTCTATTTAAAGAGTTATTGAAAAATGAATCACATCACTTCATGAGACTGTAGTTAGTCGTACACACGAATAAAGTTATCGTATCCCCTATAGAATAGAAAGTAAAAATTTATATATGATATAATGACTAAAATGGTATAATTATTTTATATATAATTTATAAACATTTTCACACTCAATCGTGAGAGGTGGTAATAAAAAAACAAATGACATCTATTCGTGAGGCAGTAGCCCACCGTACACACAAGCAACATTTTCATTTACCATTTGAGGGGAGAGGGGACGAATATAGGTAATTAATTTGACATAATAACATATAAGTATATATTATATACTTTTTTTATTATGTAATCATAAATTGAGTATATTTTAAGGAGGTTTAAGAATAAATAATACAAAAATGTAAAGTTAGGAATTTAACCTCTTCTCATACCACCTTATTAGGATTATACCTAAAATATTCCTAAAATATTTTTCTAACAAAATTAATAATAATTCTAGTATTAGGTAATGGGTATTGGGAATTTATTTGTATAGTTAATGGATGAACCAAAATGGTTTTAAGGAATAAATAAGATAGGACATGAGGTGACCCTTTATAAGTGAGGTGAGTGGCACACTTGTAGTATTTGGAAAAAAAAGGCGGGACCATGTTTTTCACATGCCAAAAAGAGTCAAAAATGGATTATTCTTGATAATTATACATGATAAAGTCTAAATATGTAAATAATATATATTTTAGTCTTGTTTTTAGATCATTTTAACCCTTTTTCACTTCAGTTTAACCCCTGGTAAATTATGTTTTATCTTAACCATGATAAATAATTTTTACTATTTTTACTATTCATTATGGAAAAAAATAATTTGACCATATTAAAAAATATAAATTATGATTATTACAAATATTTAATCCATTTTTACAAATTAAATTCATATAAGTGGAAAATTATATTTTAAAATTAATCCCACAAACATGATGAGAAAGCAGGTTTTCAAAAAGAAAAGGTTCAAAAGTTTATAAAGTTTATATATAAAAATTCAATATGAAAATGATTAAAATGACCTAAATTGGATTAAAATATATATAATTGAACTAATTTTACTTTGGAGTAAATTTAAAATATAATTTATCTTTTTAAATAATTTCAATTTAAAGGAATTTTTCAATTAAAATTCTATATTTTTAATTATTAATTAAATAATAATTTTTTTTAGAAAAAATAAAAAAAATTAACCCTAAGATAATTTTGATATGTTGATTTAAAATTTGATTCTTATTTTTTAAAATAAATCTTATAAAATTCATAAAAATTTATTTGAAATTATTCTCACAATAAATGACTAACCCACCTTTCAAAAAATAACATTTTTTCTGAAAACATTTCTTTATCTTTAGCATCATTATTGTTTTATTTATAATAAATAGATAACCAATGAATTTATTTTATACATGTTTAATAAATCAAATATTCATAATTTATTTATCAAAATCCATACCAACCGATTTAATGGCTTGTTTATAATGGTAATGTTTAAAAAATAATATTTTAATAGAGTATCATGTTTCGTTCAAACCCAGTGTTGTGGGAATTACAATCAATCAAAGAGATTGAATTATTTGGAAATAAATATATCATAAATCATCAAGGTTTATATTACCTTATACAATTTTTATTTCATTTCATATACTCTTTTGAAAATTATGTTCATATTTTAAAATCTTAGGGTGTCACATTATACCCCCTTGAACAATTTATGTCCTCCCAATTTAATCTTGATTTCAGTAATCAAGGATTTTTCATTTAAAAAATACCCTTCTTGAAATCCCACTTCATGAGAAGGGGTAATAAAATACCCTCTTAATAAGAGAGAAATGGTGTCACAATGGCCATAATGAATAACACATAACTTATTTTCTATGTTGGATAATATTAGTGTAAAGTTAAGATATAGACTTTGAAGAAAAATGTAAATAATTATAGAGAGTGATATAGTTCATTGATCATAATAAAGTGAATGATAAATGAAAAGTTAAGTTCATAAAAACCATAAATATGTGATTATTTAAAATACCATTGGTTCAACCTAAATGAAGGTATTGGTACAACATTTTGTTTTAATATCTTTTTCCTAGATTTTTGGAATTTCTCTTCCATCTATACTGAGAATATATAAAAATATAATTACTTGATATATTTATATTTCATAGGAAAAATTTCTTCTTTTTTTTGGTGATTTGTTCGTTTTACACTTAATTTTTTACTAAAAGAAATTAATATCCAAGTTAATTTTTTTGTATTACTGAATCAATAAAGATAAATTTTAGTGGATCATAAGATCCATAAAAAAGTGAAAAATATTTCCATATATTTATTAATATTTTCCAAAACCAACATGGTTATCAAAGGTTACCCAATATAATAAATAAATCCCTAAACCTCAATGTTTTTACCACTAGTTAAACATTAATATTTATATATCATATCATTTAACTAAAAATAATTAAATGTTAACTATTGCATCATGTAGGTTAGTGGAAAGTGTTAAACCCTTAGCATCCTTTGATTACGGGTTCAAGCCCCGATGCCTTTTCGGATGTGATGGGTTATCACCTAGCATACAATTTTTCATTTTTCTAAAACCATATTAATTCAATTATTATAATGATACCAAGTTGTAATATACCATAATTAATTAAACATCAAATATTAGATAAAAAATTAAATGTTACAAATACCTTAATAAAAATATCTTTATTCTTATTATCTCAACATTAGGAACATGTGTTATCCTCCCTTAATCATGTGGTTTTTGAGAATTTAAACTTTTCTATGAATCACTTTTCTTGGTACCATTTAACACATGATTTTTAATCCTGAAAGAAATACTACTATAGTATAATCCTTATAAATATCATATTTCCTACAACTAAAATATTATTCATTAAAATAACCCTTTAAAATAATTCTTGAATCCAAACACAGGCACATTAATCACTCTCCTTAATCTGTAGTAATATCATAATATTTACCTTGACCCCATAGATTATTTTGAGGTATATTTCCTTGATTCTTAGTGTATTAATTTTCAATATTCCCCATATATTTATAGTGGAATCATTTCACATTCAAATATTCTTTCTTACCCATGAAATTATGAGTATAACGGCCTTTTTATCTACACTTGAAGAAAAATATCTTTCCTTTTAATCATGTATCAAGGTGTTTACTTCCATAAGTATCACATGTTGGAAAATACTTATTTCCATTCTTCCCTTTATCTATTTTTGGTATGTTTCTATCTTATTCTCTTGATTCTCTTCGAAGCTATTATACTTGGATAATTTTTTCTTTTTCTTGATATCACATGATACCATGTACTCATAATTCCATATAAATAATCACATGAGCTTGATAATTAACCATGTATATTCTAATTAATCAAATAATCACATGGGATATAAATAACTGAATTTATAATGATTTAATACATAATGTTAGATATGTAAAACATATTATTTAGTCCTTTTCCCAAGAAATCTAAGACCATCATGGCCTTGACATCAATATAAATGGGTAATGTCTTGTCTAAAACCCAATCTAGATTGTCTCATGATACCTAATAATGCATTTAGGGGTTATAATGGGCCCTGATCATCACTTACTAAGTCTAATGCATTCCTCATATGAAAGGGGTGAAACGTAATGCACAAAAAAATTCCTATTTAAACTATCATACAAAATTTTAATACTTTACCCAATCAATAAACATAATCATAAACCATCTAGAGTAAATTGATTGGTATCGATATATTACACCCTTAATAAAACTGATCATTAACCATATGGAGAAGTAATAAGGATGGTATCATTAGAGTATATCCCCATTAAATCATAAGTAACATCAAAGAATTTATTATTTCATGGAAAATTATTTTTAGATATCACCTAGAATATTTCTTGATTAAAATATCCTTTTTTGAAAACCACCCTTTTATTTTAAAAGTAGAAAATTCCTAAAATATTATAAAAATTATTTTATTTGAAAATCAAATTTAAAAAATATGAATTTCCAAAATATTTAGAAAAAAATGTTTAAAAAGACCTTATAAACAAAAAAAGTAAGATTCAAATAAATTATATACATGATGGTGGGTAATTCTATACATGTCGTATAAGTTAAAAAGATCGTTCCTTTTACACTATAAAAAGGTAATAAAAGTTCATTGTTTGGAAAATGAAAAGAAGGTTCCTTTCAAAACGTTTTGTAAAAAGTAAAATATGGTAAAAAAATTAATTAATCATTTCAATAATGTTAAAAAAAATTAATTTTTTTAGGAAACACGGTTTTTGGAAGAAATATGATTTTTTACTGAAGAGAGAAATAAATTATGATTTTATTAAATACATTTTTTTTATAATTTTAAGACCCAAAGAGAGGGAAAATGGTACTTTTACTTGAAAATGTTCCTGAATAACTGGATTGTAAGAAAATATATTGATTTTAAGATATAAATATCTAATAATTCCCTAATGGGATACATAAACATAAACAATCCTGAATAATGACGAGATTGTGAAATTAACCATTATCACTTTGGTGAATTATGAATCGTATGCCCCATAAAATAAAAAACACTTAATAAAACATTAAATAGAATTAATATAAATAAATTTATGATATAAAATACAAAAATTTCCATAATTATACCACAAAAATTAAATAAGTGGCGAATATGGCATATGTCTCATAGAAGTAAAAGTGATATGAGAAACCCTTTCCTTGAGTCTAACTCATTACATATTCTTTATCTTCCAGATTAGTAAGCTTATGTTAATTATTTAATTTATTAAGTAAATGTTTAATTTTTATTATTCCTTTTATATCACATATTACAATTTTATATATGATTACTTAATAAATTAAGTTTACATCATATGTTTCCATGATATTTTTCTTATGTCTAAAAAATAAAATTTGTAGTTTGGCTATGGTCAAAGTGATAATTATCTAAACATATCCATAATATTTATCATGAAATATTTAAAATATTTAAAAATAAATTACACTTTTATAACCAATCATGAAATATTTTTATTAAAATTGAACTATGTTACAATCATGGAGATGGTAGGCCGTATATATGAATGAGTAACATTTCCATTTTTTAATGATTATTATGTATAGAAATAAATTAATATTTTATATTTATATAATGATAATAATATTATTTATAAAATATTATTTTTTAAATAAAATTATATATATCTTCCTAGTGGTGTGGTGATGAAAAGAGAGCCACTTCACTTTATGAAGGTGGTAGTCCACACGTACATGGACAACATTATCATTTTTCAGTGTAAGAAAGAAAATGATATATAATATCTTTTAATAATGATAAATATTTAATTAATATAATAAATATTTAATTTATATCACATATATTCCATAACTTTATCCTTTCTACCCTCCATGTAAAGAGTTTCTGAAAAACGAATCACATCACTTCGTGAGGCGGTAGTCCACCAGACACACGAATGATGTTAGTGTATCCCATACATAATGGAAAGTATAAAAGGTATATATGATATAATGAATAAAAATGTATAATTATTTAATAATTATCATATATAAAATTTATATCCATCATCATAATAAATCATGAGAGGTGGTAATGGAAAAACGACTAACATTGATTCGTTAGGTGGTAGTCTGTTATACACATGAGCGACATTATCATTTCATATTTGAGGGAAGAGGAGATATATATATGTAATTACCTTTAAATAATAACATTTAAGTATATGGGAGATAATTATTTTATTATATAATAATAAATTAATAATATTTTAAGGAGGTGGAATAATAATAAAACCAAAACACATAGTTAGGAGTTTTACCTCTTCTCGGACCACCTCTTTAAGATTATAACTAAATATTCATATAATGGATTTCTGAAACAAAAAAAAAAAGGATTCTAGGATGAGGTTATAGAATTTGGAAAGTAATTTGGATATGTATTATCTAAACCAAAAGGGTTTTAAGGTTTGAATAATAGAGGGGAGGGTGTATCCTTTTATAAGTGAGGTGAGTGGACTACTTGTAATTTTTGAAAAGAAAAAGGATTGCCCACATTTTACACATTAAAAAATGATAAAAAATAGATTATTATATAGCCTTAGAAATTATAATATCTAAATATGGCCATATAATATATTTTATAAAATTTTTTAGTTCATTTTAACCCTTATCTTTTTAATTTAACACTCAGAAAATTAGTTTTTATTTTAACCATGGTAAATTATTTTTACTGTTTTACTATTTTTTATGGTAAAAAATTAAGTTAAAAATATTAGATAATATAAATTATTTTGATTAAAAATATTTAATCTAGTTTTCCAAATTCCATTCACATAAGTTTCAAAATCTAATCTAGAATTAATCCCATACACGCAATGAGAAATTAGGTTTTCAAAGAGAAAATGTTTAAAATTTTATAAAGTCTTTATATCAAAATTCAATATGAAAATGATTAAAATAACCTAAATTTGATAAATAAATATATAATTGAACTAATTTTACTTTGAAATAAATTTAAAATATAATTTTAATTTATAAATAATTTAAACTAAAAGATAATTTTCAATTAAAATTCAGTATTTTTCAATATTTATCAAAAAATGAAACTTTTCAAAAAAATCAAAAAAAATTACCTTAAGATAATTTTGATATTATTATTTCAAATATTAAGTTTATTTTTTCAAATAAAACTTATCAAATTTTTAAAAAATAATTTTAAATTATGTGCACTATGTACGACTAATCCGTTTTTTAGAAAAAATACAGTTTCGAGAAAACATTTATTTCTATTTTAAATTATTATTGTTTTATTTTTAATAAATATATAACCATTGAATTTATTTTATATATTTTTAATAAACAAAATTTTCATAATTTAGTTATTATTATTCATACCTTCCAATTTAACATTATGTTTATAATGGTAATATTTAAATAATAACATTTTAATATAGTATCATGTTTCATTAAAACTAAGTGTTGCACACATTGAAATCTATTGATGATATTGAATTTATTTAAAAATAAATATACCATAAAGTTTCATGATGTAATATCCACTTTGACTCTTTTTTTGTTTCATACAAACTATCTAATATGATGTTCAAATTTTGAAATATCAAGGTGTTACAAATATCTTTCAATCAAGAATTATGATGGATCCTTATGATGCCCTCTATTTAAATAAGTATTGAGCATCAATGTGTTGGGATGCAGTTAGTGAAATAAATCTATTATGACCTGTGAAAGGTGACTTAATTTTATACAATGTTAGATTCATATAAGAGCACATTAGGTTAGCACAGAGTTAATCAAAAAATTATTCTAATAATCATTGGTGAGATATAGAGTTCAATATTAGTGATATGGTATTCCATTAAATATATACTAGGATGAAGGTTAATAAATTATAAATTAAGTGAAAGTTTAGATCTATATACATTAGTCCCTTAGAGATTCTTGATCATTTGGGGATAGTATCCAATCTCTTAAAACTTATTATAAACCTCTTTTAGGTTCATGATTCTTCGTATCTATCTATTTTAAGGAAGAACATAATTGACCCTTCAGATATATAAAACTCAAATGTGGTATAGTAAGAATATGATCAATCCTATTATAGAAAAATAATTGAGATTATAGATCAAAGAGATAAGGTTCTATAAAATATAAAACCCATATAGTCAATTTTTTTGGTGGATACATATGTTTGTGAAATATATATGGGAACTGTCATGAACCAGGTTGGGTTTCCATCTGAACCAAAACTTGACTTGACCCGAGACAAGGATCGAGAGGTGTTCCTGATCCTCCCGAGCTATAATCTAGCATTGAGAATCCAAGTTATCATAGTGGGAATGATTTAGCCCAATAAAACTAGGATAAAATAACCAAAACAGAGCACACAACATAAACCAAGAGGATCCATAAACAAAGAATACAAATAAAACACAAATAGGATCTAAATAGAACTACAACTAAAAACTATGCAACAAAACTAAAACCAAACTGAAAATAACTTGATCTCCAGGTGAAATCTTGGTCACCGCCAACTATAACACCAACCTTCTCCAAAAAAAATATCACACCAGAAACCTAAACCAACAAAATATCTGAGGTCTACCGAAGCTGAGTAGAATAAGTAGGGTGTGAGAATAAATATATTAGTAGGTAAGCACAAAAAAATCCATACATTTAATTTCCCAAAATAAAACAAAAACACCAGTTTTAAATACATTAGAAAATTGATTTTATCATTTAAAGAACCAAGAACAACTTTCCCTTTCCAAACATTTTTTTCATTTCAAACTCAGTTTACCAAACCAAAATCCAAAAGAAACTCCATGCTAGATGATAAAGAGGGATATTCTAAAAATTATGGAAACAAAATAAGTAGGTAAAAAACAACAAAGATAACATACAAAGTGCAGCAGAAACAAATAGAATATACAGATATATAATCATGGGAATTTCTTAACCATATCTAGAATCAATCCCTAGACGTACTCTGATCGAACTCACCTATCAACATATAGTGTATATCCATAGTAAATAACCAACCTAACTTCTCTAAACTATCCTCACTAGTTGCACATCCAACATGGACTCTCAAAAAATCAAGGGGTATCAATCTGTCTAATTGGGGTCAGTAAGAAATCATTACTTGACCCTCTAGATGACACCCATGAATCCCAAGATAATTATATATGGATAATGAGGAGGTCCTCACACATGTTTCATAAACCAATAAACCACATATTACACCATGATTTATTTTCCCAAACTCTGATTCCACCTATGTGATACCCCTCTCTTGGGAGGGACTACTATAGAGGTTCCCATCACACATCAAACCACTCAAAAGTGCCAACTGGGCCTACACGTCATGTCACTTTAAAACCCATTTTTGAGACCTCACAAATTACCAAATATTAATTTATTATTTTAAATCCAAATCCATTTCTAAACCATTTCCAAAACTAACATGAAAACATGCAACAAACTCGATAGGTGCCAAATGGGCCTTTATACCATTTAGTTACCAAACCTCATTCCAAGGTTCCAATCAGAAAATGGTTTAGAAATCATATTTGGAAACCATATTTGAAATAATTTATGAACCAATGAGAAATTTAAAAAAGACTAGGGGTTTTAGAATAACCATTTGTAAAATGGGATGGAATAATGAGAATATGGAATTAAGAAAATTGTTTTCCAATCTGGGTTTAAAGGTAAATATTTCAACTTCAAGCCATTATAATTTGTGTTTCTTTCTAGAGGTGCACCCCATGCACCTATGGATATTCTCACATCCAATGGATCATCCATGGTAGACGATGAAAGAGAAAAAAAAAGATCAACTCAAAGGATCACCACTAGCACTTCCACCAATCACAATAACTCACACTTAAGCACCAATTCACAAACAAGAAGCACAACCAAAAAAGCAAAATTCAAAAGAAAATCATAACTAACCAAAATAAAAATTAGGCCAAACCCACTAAAAACCCAATTTCACTTTAAAATATAAATTTACATATTATACTACACTTTAAATGAATATATATATATAGGCTTACTAACTGAAATCTTTTGGAAACCAAATTTTCATCAGATTGCCAACATTTAAACACTACTACAATTAACCTTAACACATCACATGTAAGAAATAAATTAATTATAAATATTCAAGAATCATGTGTAATGTTTCAGAAAAGAAATGGATAGAAAAACATACCACAATGACATACACATGCAATGAAAATCCAAGACATGGAAGAACTAGGTCTGAGGGATGATCTGCACACCCAAACATTCAAAGAACACAAGACACATATCAAACATAGCCTATAATGTTTTTTCAAGAGATGAACCACCCAAGTAAAACCAATAGAAAAATATAGAAGGAGAATAAGTGGAAAAAAATGGCCAAAAACCAAAGATAAATAACCTGGGATCCTTAAGGGAGCTTTAATTGAGGAATTATAGTAAGGGAGGAGAGACTTGGGAGCTCCCATGATATGCTTAGGTCAATAAAAGGAGGAGAATACCAAATTATGGTAAAACAATAAGAGGGGAAAAGGAGGTATTTCATGTTTTTAAAGACATGGGAAACTTTCATGGTTTAGATGCACTATTTTACAAACTATTTCCCAACTATCTTCACCTACTGGAGAGTAGGATCGCACACATGGGTTGGTCACATGGTTGGAGAAGTTGTGCACCAACCATTAAAATAATCTCTATCAAATGATTAATCAATTTCGGATTCCTTCCACATGTTTTACTCTAACCATGAAAATCCATTCTCTACCTCAATAAAGTCTCATTGTTCCTCTTAGGACTCAAACAGTTTGGTGAAAACCATGCATAGGGCCAAAAACCACCCAAAACCTCAAAAATTTAAAATTTATCATAAAAAACTCAACCCTAAACTCACCAATAATAAGAAAAAATAATAAATGAATAAAATAATAGAAAAACCATGGTCGGGGTGTGACAAGTCTCCCCACCACAAACACTTTCTTTCCACATAAAGGCATCCAACCGAATGAGAATCAAAACTCAAACTCAAGCTTAAAACTAAAGGAAATGGAATGAAACTAAAAACCTCAGTGTGACCTTTTAACACCAGAAGTCACACCTAACCAACACTATAGAAACCCATAAGAATATAACCATGGGGAAAGAAATGGAAAAGGGTTCTCCCCACCATAATAAATGAGTTAGCACCACAACACTCACAAAAAACATCAACATAAAGTAACCTGATAACTTCCTACACAAACCAACTAGCACAACTATCGGGAACTCATAACCCAAATAAAAAACCCACGATGAAACCCATAGAAGAAACTCAAACTAAACTACGATCAAATTCAATATTCATCACTCTCACAAGACACAAGAATCCCCAAGGTGAACACAACCCATGACTAAAACCAAAAAATGAAGGCCAATCACATGATAAATAAAACCATATAAAGATTCCTATCCACATGGAATAACTATTTAGACTACAAGAAAACAATACCACCAATATTTTCTTAACGAAAGTAAACTTACAAAAATTAAGGAGAATACAACAGGGAGACTTAAATTATTCCCATCCCACATTGGACCAAAAAGATGGGTCAGGTTTCCCCAAACCCCCTGATTCCTAACTGCATTGGAAGCTTCACTATGTGGCCTATAGATGAATCCCTTATGTCTATAATCATCTATTAAATTGTATAAAAGATCTAGATACCTCTAAATGAGATTTTATCTTCTAGTAATGCTGCTTACAAAACTTCTCCAAGTGACCCCAATGGCCACATCATCGGCAAGATTTTGGAGGCTTGCAACAAGATGACTTTGAATGCCCAAACCTTCCACATTAGAAGAACATGAATGAATGGTCCAAAAAATGAGAATATGTAACTCAAAAATGATACTCCTTAGGAGTAGGTTCCCTTAACATATACCTCTCACCATATGGGGAACCTTCATGAGTGATAAGAGACATAGGATTTCTAACTGTGGTAGATTTCTCTCTATGAACCAACTAAACTAGAAACACCTCATCCACCAACTTCCCCAAGGAAACTTCCCTGGATGAAATAAATCTCTATTTAATCTCTATGAAAAGACCCCTGGTGAAGATAACATCATTTAGCTAATTCTCCAATGCTTTCTTAGGAGAGAAAGAAACCATCTATTTGAAATGTTCAACATAGGCCATTACCGTCTGTTGACCTTTCTTAATACCCAAGAGATTTTCCACTTTTCTTTCCTTCACCTCCTCAGGTGTAAACCATCAGATAAAAGTGGTCTTAAATATTTCCCATGACATCCTAACATTCAATGATGGTGGGGAAATTAATTTCCATAGATACAAACCCGAACCCTTGAACAAACCTAGTACAACATGCACCCTCATATCTTTAGGAGGTCCCATTGACTTAAAGACACTTTATACCTTCTCAAGACACTTCACAACCTCTAACATACATCAATAACCATGGAAAATAGAAAACAGATGATAAGAAATTTACTTTTCCACTCCATTGAGTGTCTGGATTGGGCTAAATACCAGAATAGACTTGTAAGAAATTTATATGTTCTTCATTGGAGGTATAATCTAAATAATAGGAGAACACAATAATAAAATCAACATCAAACCAAAATTCAAACAAATAGAAAATTCTAAACTAAAAAACTAACTCATAAAGAAAATAATAAAAAAGAACAACTCAAAATCCTCTTTCAAAAACACCATTTCAACTTCCAAAACAAAAAATAACCTTATTCTAGGGATACTTTTCAAAATACCCCACTCACCTATAAACCAACTTAAACACCCAAAGACCACTTTTAAACCAAAACCAACTCCTAAAATCATTTTACCTTTTGAAAACCATTTTCCCGAATGTTATTTTCCATTTCAATATCCACCCACACCAACTTAATGTTGGAGTTGCTTGCCTAGAACCAACTACTTTGTAATTTATTCATTAATAAATAACTTATCACATATTGATTGTTCTTCTACATGATAATGTATGTGGTAATTTACTAAGGATAAATGTTTCATTAAATGTTCATATCGGACCCCTGCTATTATGATAACTAGGAAGTTCCATAACACTATTATTGAATATATGTTCTATGGTCGGATGATGTTATTTGAGGGACACAAATAATACAGGCCATTAGGGGTGAGGAATCATAAAACTTTGAGGCACCTTCTCATGTTGTGTGCCCTTGGTAATATCCCAGAGGATATTATGAGAATGAGACCCACTAGTAGGAAATCCACATTTCATAGTGTCATTGGATGTTCCTATCTGTGGACGTGTGTATTGGTCCTTAGACTTTAAGATTATTATTAATGAGTTTTACAGCTTGCACACTTAGACGTATTGATGAAAACTATAATGACACACTGTTCATGGTGAGGTAGGATATGTTGGGTGTGTCATGAGTAATACTGCATTAATAGATAATGCGAGAAAGTATTTGTCCCTTCTATTCCATAACAGAAGTAGATATTTCAAGCCCTTTGATGGAATTGATATAGCCTAAATAAATCCATGGACATGGTGAGGAATGGGAAAATTCAATTCCTGGAAGTCAAATAAATAGTAATCAAACACATGGGTTGATGGCACCCACATGCAACCCGCTTGATTCGAGATATCGATACAAAGGGTTACATTACACGGTAAGTGTTTGTAGGAGGTGACACATCATTGCAGCGTTAACTTCTTTCTCTATGGGTGCCATGGAGTGTTTCTAGACACTAACCTTGGAATTTAGGTAGGGTCCATCTAATTCCACTAAGAAAGAGGCCTAGAGGTTCACACACTAAGTGTGTCCAAGTATCTCAGTTAAATATTAATTTAACAAGTTGAACAAATATTATTCCCAATTTTGGTTTAATAATTATTCGAATATGCCAGATCACATTTATTTCAACACTAGTTATTAGAGAGAATATATTGTGGGTGAAATAATATATTTATTAGTGAGTAATGCAGTGATATTTATTTGAGAAATAAATTTCCATTATTCAAGGTCTAATAAATGTGGTGGAGGAAATAAAGAGAATGGAAACACAAAAGTACTCGTGTATTTTTTATAGGAATTTATGATAAATAATATTATTTATTTAATTAAATAATATTAGGTGTAATTATCTGAGCGCATGTCAAGTAATAATAATAGTCAACTGTTAGTATTAGACACGAGGTATTACTGAGAATTAAATGAAATGGATAAATTCTTTTGGGTAATTAATTCATTTTATTATTCTAAGTAATTAAAATCCCAATTATATAATTCTCATTATCCTAGCCATTTGAAATGGTTGTTCACAATGGATTTAGAGAAATCTATCAATCCAAGAGAGAATTATTTTCTTCCAAGAACTATCTCAAGCTTTGAGAGAGAGATCCTTCTCCACCAAATCAAGGCGATCGAAGGTGGACATCACAAGAAAAGGATCTTCCACACTAGCACCTGAAGATCACTTCGTCAATGTATAGAGATACATGGAGCACATGTGGATCAATTATAGAGGTATCCTATACTTGGATTCTACGATGCAAAGACGGATCACATCAGATCATGACTGGAAACATCAATGGAGAGAGAATTCTATCAAGGTAATTTTTGTCTTTTAATAAAATTAATTATAACCAACATATGATGACCCTCTCTATGGTTCTGGGAATCCCTTCTTTTCTTTAATTCTTCATTCTATTTTTAAGATATGGAATTTTATTATCCTGATTGATATTGAATTAAACGTCATTAACAACAAAAATTAAAGGTGGGTACACCCACCAACACGCTTCCACTGCACCCAGAACCTACAAGTGGTATCATAGCGGTCATATCATTGATTTTAATTATTTAGTCTTCCATTGGTGATTTACCCATTTAATAATTTAGTTGTTTCAATTCAAGCTAATCATTATTTAAATATTAATCTCAAAATCTATTCCACCTCTTTCGTCTCTCATTCAACTTACAGAAACAATTTTTTCATTTAATTTTGATTAAAATAAAACATAGGATATCATCCAGCGGTGGCCAAGCTTTGTGGTCGTACAACACTAGAATACATGACATGTATTCGGCAGTACATGCCGTGTAGTATAGGTTCCATGCACCAGGATGGTCCTCTGAACTTGGCTGTGTCATTGGATCCTATCTAAGTCATTAAGACTCTATGTGTTGACCATGAACAGGTGGCAGAGATTTTCCAGATTACACTCGGTGTGTCCCACTCAACATGGAGTGTAGTCCCTTCGGGTTAGGGTTGGACTGTGTACCCCTTAAATGGCTTGCCCCACTGGAAACTGTGTAACATGGATACTACACAGTGTGTATCCCACTGAACACGCTGTGTACTCTGAAGATTTATAAAGTACATCTACATGCCATGTCCTTGAGCGTGTACTTCAGATGGACGGTGAAAAAAAGTACACGTTGTATAGTCAGAACTACAGACCGTGTACTCATCCAAATTACTTAGATTTATTAAAATTTATTATTATATTATACAAACCCTTGATATGTGTACCATAGTACAGGCGTAAAGATAAGCCGAAACACGTGATAGGTATTTTATATATGTGTGTTTAATTTAACATATGTGTAATGTTCATTTCTACTCATTGGGTAGTTATGAACGAAAATTCACCGGGTTTTCTCCAAGGTACAAGTTACATACAAAGATAATTTAAAATGAATTTATTTGTTTAAAATTATGATGGATGAGAATCTAAAGGAAATTCAGAAAAGGGTTTAAGATAAAATGATTGATTAATTAAAGATAATTAATTGATTCTAGTGTGATTTATCTTAAACAAGAATGATTAAAGAATTAAATGATAGTTTTATTTATGCGTAAATATCGTTGCATGTATGGATGATCATGAGCAAGACCAAGACCTTTGTATGTGAATGGATTCTTTTAATTTATTTATTTAAATTAAATGTGTTGGCCTATGAGCCTTCCCATCATTAATATATAGGGCCTACATGCTCAAGGTTTCCTTTTATGTAAAACCCCTTTTTACCCCTCACTTGCATGTGAGATAAAAGTATGTGTAATGGATGGAGCTCCCAAGCTAGTGGATGTAGCAAAGTTAGGATTCAAGGTGAAACCAATCCAAGGAGATACCAAGGTGGACAGGTGGAAAGCTGTAAACACAAACCCAAAAGGTTCAAGGTGTTTCCCCCCTAGGTATTGGGTTAGTTTATCAACTACTAGATAAAATAACCAATATAAAAATCTCATGATCATACCATTTATTTTATTTATGTCAGTTTCATGGTTTATTTATATGGGTGTGTTGTCACGATCACACAATTAATTAATTAAACAAGCATGCCATATGGAACTAAAATAAGACCGGATTATGTGTAAATATTATCTTAGACATGGTTAATCACTTAAGTATATCCCAATTAATATTAAAAATCATGTAATCACAGATAATAAAATAGAAATTTATGTATAAGGATAAAATCTATCAATGTAATATTAAGTCGGTGTAACCTTCCATAATCTTGGCTAGAATCAAACCACAGTTCAAAGTGCTTGACCAACCCTATTTGGGGTGCTTTCAATTATCAGGGAATTCTAATTCAAGGTTTTGGGTTTACCTGACTTGGTTTACATCAAGGGTTAACTGCCACAATAGTATTTGTTGTGACCAAGAGGCAAAGGTTGAGGAAATCCAAAATAAAAGGGTTTCAGGATCAGGGAGTCCACTTAGCGGATCAAGGAGTTGTGAGTTAATGTAGTTGGAATTTGGAATTCCCACCTAAAACCCTTCAAGTTTCTTGAACAACCCTAGTTGGGGTAATGTGAAGGGAAATATGGATCCTTGACACTAGAATATTTAGGCAACATAATATTCTAAATTCAATGGTGAGGGATATTGGATTTCGATAAAATAGTGGGAGACTAATAAGTATTAATTTATTTATTTGTCTCAGTTTTTATCATAATAAAGTAATAAAACTTTGATCATCTTAATTTTGTAGAAAAGATAAGAAAAATGACTTCAAACATATCACTAAGAATCATACTCGAGAAGGAAAACCTTCTCACCGACACTAATTTACAGGAATAGTAGAGGCGTTTATGCATCATCCTTCACCATGAGAGGAAATTGTATGAGCTAGAAGAGCATGTTCCAATTTCACATGGAAAAGAGGCTAGTGATGATGAACTATCTATCTATATGAACATATGTATGATTCCATATATTTATAATGTTTCATGCTATCGACCATTTATAATGAGCTCTTGAAGCAACATAAAAACATGGATGTGTATAGCATGATGTATCACCTTAAGGATCTCTACCAAGATAAGGCGAGACATGAGAGATATGAGATATCCAATGATTTGTTTAAAACTAATCTTGGAGAGTCTGTGCCAACTAGGCCTCATTTAGTCAAGATTATTGGCTAAATTGAACATCTGTACATCTTAGTGATTAAGTTCTCGAATGAGTTGTATATAGATCTCATTCTATCATCACTAGCCAAGACCTTCTCTAGCTTTATTGTCAACTATAACATGAGAAACAATGAGAAGAGTCTATCGAAACTTTTGACCTTAATTCACCATGTAGATAAGGACATGGGGCGTGACAAACCCATAGTCCTTATGGTGAATAAGAAAAGGAAGGACAAGGAAAAGGGGCCAAGGACTTATAAACGGTCTGAAGCCCCCAAGCACCATCCCTATATGAAGGGGAATATCTATAGGTAGGGAAAGGAATGAGAGGAATTATGTTTTTTATGTGGAAATAAAGGCCACTGAAAGAGGAACTTCACCTAAAAGCATGGGTATGCTAAAGGTGTGTTCGTTATTGAGTGTAATCTTTCCATTACTACACATTGGGTATTAGATACTGCTTGTAGGGATCACATCTGTATTCAAATGAAGGAACCAAGTAGATTTAGAAATATTTATAAAGGGGTGGTGGATCTTCAAGCTACCAATGGTGTGAGGATGGCTACATTTTCCATTTGTGATTACCACCCCTCATTGCCAACTAGGATGATTTTTATTTTACATAACTGTTATTATATTCCTAGTGTTACCAAAAGCATAATTTTTGTATCCTATTTGGATATGGATGGATTTATTTTAAATTTTGAAAATAAGGGTTTCTTATTTTATAATAAAAATGTATGTTATGGTATAGAGCAATTAAATCATGGTTTGTATGTATTAAATCGAAAAAGTCAAGTGTTGGAAATCAATAACAAAAAAAACTCACATGACTCATACATCACCCAGTAGTGGTATCACTATCTCAGTCATGTAAATGAGAAGCACTTGACAAGGCTCTAAAAAGATGGCTATTTATACTCTATTGATATAAAACCACTTTATAGATGTCAACTTGTTTACAAGATAAAATGACCAAGCCGACTTTCAGTGGACAGGGTGAAAGGTCTATATAGCTTCTAGGATTGGTGCACATGGATATGTGTGGACCATTCCCAGTATAAGCTAGAAGTATATTATTACTTCATTACTTTTACTGATGATTTGAGTAGATATGGATATGTCTACTTAATGAGGTATAAGTCAGAATCCTTAGAGAAATTTAAGTAATTCAAGAATGAAGTGGAGAATTATCTTGGGAAGAAGATAAAGAAGCTTTGATCGGATTGAGGTGGAGAATATCTGAACCAAGAGTTCATAGATCTTCTACGAGAGTATGTGATTCTATCTCATCTCACTCATCCTTATACACCACAGTGGAATGATGTTAGTGAAAGGAGGAACTGCACCTTGTTGGACATGGTGAGGTCGATGAAGAGTCATGAAGATCTTCCATTATCCTTTTGGGGATATGAATTACAAACTGAATCATACACATTAAACCAAGTACCAACTAAGGCGGAAAATGGAATTCCCTTTGAGTTGTGGAATGGAAAGAAACCCATTTTGTCGCACACACGTGTATGGGGATGTGAGGAATTTTTTAAGGCCTTTTCAGGCAACAAACTAGAACCTCAGGGCATGAGGTGTATCTTTATAGGACATCCTAAGGAAACTAAAGGATATTACCTATATAACCCTTCAAACAAGAAAGTGACTATTGCCAGACAAGATGTCTTTCTTGAGAGGGAGAACATCCTCAAAAAGGATAGTGGGAGCAAGATTAAATTTGATGAATTTTATGCTCAAGATACACAAGAGTTGGTACAGGAACAAGTTCCACAGGTCCCCATGGAAGAGGTTCCAGAAACAAAAGTACTGTGTAGGAGCTTAAGAGAGGTAAGGGAACCAGAGAGATTTGGTTTCCTAGTCACTGAGAATGGGGAATCATTATTATTAGACAATTATGAAACTCTCTCCTATAAGGAAGTAGTAGAAAGATCAAAAGCTGCAAGATGGCTAGAAGCTATAAATTCTGAGATAGATTCCATGTATCATAACCAAGTCTGGGTTCTCGTCGATGAGCCAATTGATGTAAATACTATTGGATGAAAATGGGTATTCAAGAGAAATATGGACATGGAAGTTCAAGTTAGCACTTATAAAGTAAGGATAGTTGCTAAAAGATTTAGATAGCTTCAAGGAATTGACTATGATGAAACCTTCTCACTAGTTTCCATATTTAAATCCATAAGAACCATAGTTTACATAGCAGCTTACCATGACTACAAGATTTGGAAGATGGATGTCAAAAAAGAATTCCTTAATGAGAACCTTCAGAAAGATGTCTATATGACACAACCAGAAGGGTTTCTAACACCAGGAGAATCCAAATAGGTTTGCAAGTTGTATAAATCCATTTATGGGTTAAAGAAAGAATCCATTTCATGGAACATTCAATTTGATGAAGACATAAAATAAATTGGTTTCATTAAGAACGAATGTGAGCCATGTGTTTATAAGTAGTTTAATGGGAATGTGGTCGTTATCCTAGTAGTATATGTTGATGACATATTGATTATTTGAAATGATGTATCAGTCTTACAGTCAGTTAAGGACTGGTTGAACAAGTGTTTCTCTATAAAGGACTTGGGTGAAGAAGCCTACATTCTAGGGATCATGGTTATTCGTGATAGATCCAAGAGGCTTCTTGGACTAACTCAAGGTACATATATTGACTAGATACTAAATAGATTTAGTATGTAACAATCCAAGAGGGGATTGGTTCCAGTGTCACATGGCCTACATCTTTCTAAGAAAATGTGTCCTCAGACACAACAAAAGAAATATTGAATGAGTAAGATCCCATACGCTTTAGCTATAGGATCCATCATGTATGTCATGTTATGTACCAGGCTTGATGTTGTCTATTCACTGAGCATGGTAGGCGGATATCAAGAAGATCTAGGAGAACAACATTGGGCTTCTGTTAAGACTATCCTTAAGTATTTGAGAAGAAATAAGAATATGTTCCTGGTGTATGGAGGAGGAGAGGAGCTTGTCATCAGAGGGAATGCTGATGCTGGTTTTTAGATAGATCAGAACAATATGAAGTCACAATCTAGATATGCTTTATGTCTCAATGGAGGAGATATGATCTTGAAGAGTTCAAAGAAACCAGTTTTTTTATTCTACAATAGAGTCCGAATATATAGCAGATTCTGATGCATCTAAGGAATCCATATAGATTTAGAAATTTTTCCAGGAGCTTTATGTGGTGCCTAGCAGTAATAATCATATCACATTATATTGTGATAATACTGTAGCAATGTCTCTTTCAAAAGAACCAAGGTCACATAAACAGATAAAGAACATACTCTAGAAGTATCAACTCTTGAGGGATTTCTATTAAAGGGATGAAGTTGTAGTGATCAGAGTGTCCACGAAAGAGAACGTGGTAGACCCCATGAGTAAAGACCTATCTCAGTAGAATCATGAATATCATGTGAGAGCTAAAGGGTTAAAGGTTGTTAGCATTTGTCTCTAGTCCAATTGGGAGTCTATTGGAGTTGGTGGCCTATAACCAACTACTTTGTAATTTATTAATTAATAAATACCTTATCACATATTGATTGTTCTTCTGCGTGACAATGCATGTCATAATGTCCTAAGGATAGCTATTGCATTAAAGGGTAATAGTGGATCCCTGCTATGATGAGAACCTGGAAGTTCCATAACACTGTTCTTGAATATATATTATATGTCCTAAAGATGTTATTTGAGGGACACAAATAATAAATTCCATTAGGGTTGAGGACTCATAAAACATTGAGGAACCTTCTCATGATGTGAACCCTTCGTAATATCCAGGAGGATATTATGAGAACGAGACCCGCCAGTAGGAAGTGCACATTTCATAGTATCATTGGGTGTTCCTATCTGCAGACATGTATATTGGTCCTTAGACTTTATGATTATTATTAATGGGTATTACTGATCACGCATTGAAATTTAATGACAAAAACTATGATGAAACACTATTCACAATGAGGTAGAATATGTTGGGTGCATCATGAGTAATACTGCATTAATAGATAATGCATGAAAGGATTTTTCCCTTCTGTTCCATAACGGAAGTAGATATTTTAGGTCCTTTGATTGAATTGATATATCCTAAATAAATCCATGGACATGATGAGGAATGGGAAAGTTCAATTTCAGTAAGTCAAATAAAGAATAATCAAACACATGGGTTGATGGCACCCACATGCAACCCGATTGATTCGAGATATCGAGATGAGGAGATTACATTACATGGTAAGAGTTTGTAAGAGGTGACACGTCATTGTGACATTAACTTCTTTCTCTATGGGTTCCTTGGCATGTTGTTAGAAAATAACCTTGGAATTTAGGTAGGCTCCACCTATTTCCATTGAGAAAGAGGCATAGAGGGTCACACACTAAGTGTGTCCAAGTATCTCAGTTAAATATTAATTTAACAAGTTGAATAAATATTATCCCTGATTGTGCTTTAATAATTATTCAAGGATGTTTGATTTAATTTATTTTGACACTAGTTATTCGATAGAATATATTGGGAGAGAAATAATATATTTACTAGCGAGTAATGTAGTGATATTTATTTGAGAAATAAATAGCCATTATTAATGGTATAATAAATGTGGTGGAGGAAATAAATAGAATGGAAAAACAAAAGTACATTCCATGTATATTAATACACATGCCGTTTATTGTTTTCTAGGAATTTATGAGAAATGATATTATTTATTTAATTAAATAACATTATTTGTAATTCAATGGGTGCATGTCAAGTAATAATAATATTCAACTCTTATTATTAGACATGGGATATTTTTAAGAATTAAATGAAATGAATAAATTTTTTTCGGGTAATTAATTAATTTTATTATTCTACATAATTAAACTCCCAATTATATAATTCTCATTAGCCTATCCATTTGAAATGGTTGTGCACAACGGATCTAGAGAAATATTTGAAGCCAAGAGAGAATTATTTTCTTCCAAGAACGCTCTCAAGCTATGAGAGAGAGATCCTTCTCTATCTGTTCAAGGTGATCGAAGGAGGACATCGCAGGTGAAGGCTCTTCCAAGCTAGTACATGGAGATCCCTTCGACAATGTCTACAGATACGTGGAGAACATGTGGATCACTGATAGAGGAATCCTACAATTGGATTCTAGAATGAAACGACGAATCACATCAGATCGTGACCAGAAACATCAATGGAGAGAGAATTCCATCAAGGTAATTCTTATCTTTTAATTAAATTAATTATAACCAAAGTATGATGATCCTCTCTATGGTTCCAGGACTCCCTTCTTTTCTTTCATTCTTTATTATATTCTGAAGATCCGACAATTTATTATCGTGACAGATCTCAGATTAAACGTCGTTAATAGAAAAAATTAAATTTGGGAACACCCACCAACACGCTTCCACTGCACCCAGAACCTACACTTAAACCGAAACAAACCCCAAATCACACCAAACTCCTAGAAAGGTGAACTAGTGGTCATTCATGACCTAATCACATGGTTTAGTAGACCATTCCTAGAGAAATCACCAACCATCAGAATTATCCTGAACCATGCACTCAAGATCCAAATGGTTTGATACTCCATGTAAGCTAGTTGTACTACACTAGCTCACTTATATTTTCATTACCCGAACTAAACAACCAAAAACCAAAAAAAAGACAAAAATCCCAGACTAACCCTAGAAACTTGATAATCAGAGTGAGAAAAAGTTCACAACGCTCATCCTATACCTACCTCTTGAGTCCTTAAAATCCTCTCTCTATTATACCAAATGCCCTAAATAATAAAGGGATTCTATAATATCATTTTTTCACAAAGTAGGAAGGGAATCCATTCGACCTGACACTCGACCAAGCTTGAGACAAGGACTGACAGGGATTCCCAATCCTTTTAGGATAACAACTAGCACAGGGCATTAAATTATCACAATAGGAACAATTTATCCCATAAAACAAGGATCAAATAAAAAAACAGAGCATGCAACATAAACCAAGAGGATCCATAAACACATAATACAAATAAAACCAAAACACAATGTAAATACAACAAAAACTAATAAAAAATAAAAATTTCAAAACAAAACTAAAACCAAACAAAAAATAACTCGATCTCCCTGAAACCTCTTGGTCACCACCAACCATAATACCAACCTCCTCCAAAAAAAATGAACTATAAACATGAACCTGAAAAACATATCAAGTCTACAGACATTGAGTGGAATAAGTAGGGTGGGGAATAAATATATCAATAGTTAAGCACCATAGAATCCATACATGTCCTTTCACGAAAGATCCCAAAATCACTAGTTTGAAATACATTATAAAATCAATTTTATTATTTAATGTACCAAACATAGATTTCCCTTTTCAAAATTGCTTTCCAATTTCAAACATAGTTTACCATACCAAAATACTAAAGAAAATCCACACTAGGTGATAAAGAGGGTTATGCTAAAAATAAAGGAAAAAAAGCAGGTAAAAATCAACAAAGTTAATGGTAAAAGTGCAATAAAAATAAAAAGAATATATATATAGATAATCATGGGAATTTATTAAAAATATCTAGAATAAATCCCAAGATGCACTCAGATCGGACACACCTATCAGCGTATGGTGTATCTCCATAGTCAATAACCAACCTGTTTACACTAAACTAGCCTCACGAGTGACACATCCCACCTGAAATCTTAAAAAATATAGGGGTACCAACCCATCTAGTCAATTTCATCAAGTAACCACCGTCACTCAAACCTCTATATAAAACCTAGGAATCCCATAATAATAGTATATAGATAATCAATAGGTCCTCACATGCAAGGAATAAACCAATAACCCATAGATTCCATCATGTTAGCCTTTACCAAACTCTAAAAACACCTAAGTGATACACATATTCTTTGGTGGGACTAACATAGAGGTTCTTGTCACACATCAAACCATCTAAAAGTTCCAACTAGTCCTACACATCATGTCACTTTAAAATAAATTTTTAAAACATCACAAATTATAAATTGGGAATTTATTATTTCAAATCCAAATCATTTTCTAAACCATTTAAAATACCAAGAAATAAACATAAAGCACACTCAAGAGGTATCAAATGGGCCTTTATACCATTTAGTTACCAGAACTTATTCTATGGTTCCAATTGGGCCATGATTTTGAAATCATATATGGAAACCACATTTTAACTAATTTAAGAACCAATGATCCATTTAGAAAACACTAGGTGTTTTCAAAGAACCATTTGAAATATGGGGTGGAAGAAGAAGAAGGAATAAGGGAATTTGTTTTCAATTTGGGTTTAAAGGTAAATATTCCAATAGAAATATATTATAATTCATGTGACTATCCATAGGTGAATCCCATGAACCTATGGATATTACTATATCTAATGGATCATAAATGGTATACCATGAAAGGGAAACCAAAGATCAACTCAAATGATCACCACCATCCCTTACACTAATCACAAAAAGTCACACATAAGTTCTAATTCCCAACGAATCAATACAACCAAACACAAAAACAATTCAAAAGTAAATCATAACTACCTAAAATACAACTTAGAACAAACCCACTCCAAAACAATCAATTTAACTTTAAATAATAAGTTGAAATTTTATCAAAAACTTTACATTCTTATATATACAGGCTTACTAAATTAAATATTTTGAAAACCAATTTTTCATTAGATCGCCAACATTTAAACACCACTACAATTCACTCTAACACATCACAATAATGAGAAACACATTTATAAATTAATTAGAAAAATTAATGGATCAAATGGAATTTTATTGAATGGAAATAGATGAAAATATCTACCTCAACAACTTCTTCATCAAATGAAACTCTAAGAGAGGGAATAATTGGGTCTGGGGGATGATAAACACACCCTAACATTCAAAAAACCCAAGATACAAATCAACCCTATCCTTTAGGGTTTGTCCAATAGAGGCACCACCCAAATAAAACTAATAGACCAATATATAAGGAAAATAATAAGAACAATTTTTCCAAAAACCAAAGATAAATTACCTATGAACAATGAGGGAGATTCACTAGAGGAAGGAGAGAAAGGGATGAGGGCCTTGGGAGCTCCCACAGTGCGCCTAGGATGATAAAAGGAGGAGAATCCCGAATTAGGTTCAAAACGTAAGAGGGGAAATAAGGAATTTTAATTTTTTAATGACCTAGGAAACTCTCTTGGTTTTTCCACATAGTTTTCCAAACTGTGTGCACTCTACTGGAGAGAAGGGTTGCACGCATAGGTTGGTCGCACAGTTTGAGAAACCACATGCCAACCATGAAAATTAGCTCTGTCAAATGACAGATCCATTTCACACAATTGTCACACAATTTTCTCTAAATATTTTCAAATCATTCTCCACCCAATGAAGGGAGAATAGTTCCTCTTGGGACATGCACAATTTGGGAAAAACCATGATGAAACCATGTATAGAGCCAAAACCGCCAAAAACCTCCAAAATTAAAAATTTCTCACCAAAAAATCATCCTAAACCTCAACCAAAGGAACCAAAACCAATAAAATAATATAATAAAAGAAAAATTATGGTCAGGATTGGGGTGTGATAAGAACCTATGGGCATAATGTGGCATGATCCTTCTCATTTGTCTTTATCACACTAGCTGAATTTCATGCAAAAAAATTTATTATGGAGGGTGGAATGTAACACCCTAGTATTTCATGATATTTTTTCCTCTTATATATATTAGATGTGTTTGATGTCTTGTGATACATGAAACACAAACCATTAGATAATAATAAAATTTATTATAAAAATGGTAATTAAAATTATTGTATAAAATAAAAAGGGTTTTATGTTCATAATGTATTTTTAATTTAATAAATTAAATTAATGACTATAAAAGATTAATTTTAATGAGATTTTTATATTGTATATTCAAAAAAATAAATTAATAACCATATAAGTATTTTCACTAGGAAATTAATGATAATAAAATAATTTTTATACCTAAAGATACATTTTCCTAAAAATGTTATTATGTAATTTGTGACCAAATATCAAAATTAATTTATTCCATTATTAGAAATTGAATTTATTAATATGGTGTTAATATCTGGAGTTATAATGTCCAATTTTTTTCATAATATCAATTTATTTTTTGGTCACAAAATTAAGTTACTAAGGTAATAATATATTCATTTTGGTAAAGGTTAAATGTGTAAAATTGTCAAACTAAGAGATAATACCAAAAATATCACTAAAAATTTTATAAAATGAATTGTATGAGTGTATTTCAACAATAACTTATTCTATTTTTAAATTTTTTCCATTTGGTGACACATTCCCTTAATAATGAAATTTATTATATTTAAATGTTCTTAGTATTTACATGGTTTCTAATCCTCCCATTTATAAAAGTGAATATTCTATCCTTACTTAATAACACAAACTAAGGTAATTAGAATGAAATTTATGATAAAAAACCTCTTCTTAAATCTCTTCCCAAAATTCTATAAGTTCTTGAATCATTGATACACAAATCCAAGAAGACTTAAAGAAAAATCTATGGGAGGATATTCCAGGAAGTGGTAATCAACTTCACCAAGTTCCTTTATGTTAATTTTATTTACACCTCTATAAAATATACTATCACCACCTCAAAATAATTGAATTTATATCATTAATAAACTTAAATGTTGTTTTTTTATGGAACAATCATTATCTACCTCCATTCCTCCTTATTAAATATGAAAACGTTGCTTGTGCGTATGTTCGAAATAGCACCTAAATGAAGCAATGTATTTCATTTTTCATTACTACCTTAAATGGATGGTACTAAAAGAGTTTATAATAAAAAATATTATATTTTCTAGATTATTAATATTCTGGAACCATGATCAAGTTGTGTGGAATAAAACTATCAAACCAAAATAAGCATAGAAAACAGAACAGTTAACACCAAAATACTTAGTTTAATAAAGAATTATGAAATAAAATGTAACAAAAAAAATATAATTTAATAGTATTCAGTAAGATAAATATAATCATTTTTTTAATAAGTATTAAAAAAATTAAATTTATAATACAATATTTTATAGAATGTTCAACATAGTGTAAGATCTATGTAAGGTTTCCTGTTGAAATCTAACATTTAGTCATGAATTTTCATGTTGAAATATATGTTTTGGAAATTGAGTTCCCTATATCCCTTAAACAACATACATTTTCTTATCCTATATTTATTCATGGGTCTTATATTTATACTTATAATTTATTTCCCCTTTTGTTAATTTTTTTTAATAAAATCTTATTGTATTTTTCTTTTTGGTCAGGAGACTTTCTCTTTTATTTCCATATTATTATTATTGGATTAAGAGTGTTTTTCATATTATCTCCAATTATTATTTACAATTATTTTAAACAAACTTTTAATTTATTTAAAATGTTTCAATAAGGTCTATTTTTGAAATTTTAGTATTGGTTATTTTGACTTTCTTTGTAATGGTGTGAAATGAATTATTTTTAACAATTATTTCTAGACTAACTTTTCCCACTCTCCTATTAATTTATCACTATGAATCTTCATTTTCAATATTTCATGGTTTTTAAATGATAGTCTTATAACCATAATTATTTTAATTTTTAGTTTTTGAAAAAAAAATTGAAATGGATTTTTCCACTATTTTTTAAGAATATTTTTAATTATTTAAAGAATTAATTTTCATTTATGTCAATATATTTTAATTATCATTATGATTTACTGGATATATTCACTAATGATACCATCTATTTTTTTCTAGATGGATTATAATGATGTTTTGAGGAAATGTTCATGAAATCCATTTATTTTTCACTAGTTAATTAAGATTTTAAAGATTTATGATTGATAAATGTTCTTTTGGAATATATAAGAGTAGTTTATCTTTATATTACAAGTGGCCACATTATATCCTACCAATTCATTGGGTGATGTTTTATATCTCACAAGAATAATTATTATGTGATTTATTATCCCAAGACCAATTGGTTACACCAATGGTAAACCCAATCCCTTGAAGGTACACATGTGGTTTTCTAAAGCCTACTATGTAATGAATTCCTTGGTTGTTATCCATGACATGTGATTTCTATGTTTATGTTTATGCCACATGTTTGTGTGAAATTCATAAAAAATATTATCATTTCTATTTTATGATCACATAGATCATGATTCTTTAATTTTACACACTCTTATGATTCATGTATTATTTTATATTGATGCATTATTCCATGAATCCTAATTTTAGATTTATTTATTTGGGTATGATATTTACGTTCTTATATCATTTTTATTATATTTTTACCACTTATGATCATAAAATGTTATCTCTCATCATTACACATACTGAGAAACTAATCTCACCCCTTCTAAATCTTCCATTTAAAATGGTTATGAAGAAATATATTATGCATGATATGTCTAGAATGGTACCTTGTGAGAATGATGTTTATGGTAAATTTTGAATATTTTTCATAAATAAGTTGGTTATGTATCTATTTTCTAAATAAAAAAATCCTTTATAGTTCTTGTATATATATTATTATAATATATATTTTATACCCATTTAAAATTATTTAATATTTCTTTCTGTTATTATTTAATTACCTCACATCCTATCGAATGTACATGTAGAAAATATAATAGGATTTTTCAAGAGATATGTAAAGGATGGTATAATTATTGTATGTAATTTGGATTACATAATAGGCATTTCATGGTCTCCAAATATTAATAAGGGTTAATTTTTTAGAAAAAAATAGAGTATTATTTTATAAAATTATTTTCAAAGAATGATGGACTCTATCATGAATATAGTATACTAGAATCATATGGCATGAAATAGGGTCAACAAAATTTCTAGTTTCACTAAATGACTCAAGACACACATATATGTGGTTATTAGATATAATATTCAAGGGCTTGGAATATATCCCAAGTAAGGGTTTTAAAAATATGGGTAAATGATTCATTACATGGGAATTCATTCCCTATTTAAATACTCATGTTTAGTTTCATAAAATTCATGAAAATTGTGTAACAAAAAATTCCAATGGATAGTTCTAAACCATCCATGAGATTATGCTTCTAAATAGAGTCTTTTAGACTATTTTATTCAGTAGAGGGTAGTATTTATATAAATTATTTTTTAAAACCCTATAACTACTCTTTTTTATCTTCTTTCATTTCATAATCAAGTAATATTGAGTGTAATACCTCATGTTTATTGGCATGTTGAAAGTTACAAAATATATTTGAATTTTCAAATTAGTGCACAGGATGAATTTTTAATTAGTATTTAAAATCAAATTCTAAAGTTTAGTATACCTCAAATATGGTTTTTCTACAGGGTATGATGTTTGAGAACTATCTTGTGGGATTTGGAGGGCCGTTGAGGTGATTAAATGGTTTCTACAATCAGGGAAGTAGTAAACCACTGGTAATATGGTAGTTGTAGACAATATACTTTGTTGTATGTTGTCTCCAATAGCTAACCAATGGATATATACCATTTATCTAGTCGGTTATCTAGAACTACATTCGTGTTTTAAGTGGATTCTAGTTAGTCAGTGCGCATGTTCCATATATGTATGGCCTAAAAAAGGGTCAAATTATGATCTTCCTACATTAATTATTTGAGTTGGAAGCCCCCCTCCTTCAGATATGAAAACGATAGGGTGTTTTAATTACATTATCCTAATTATCCCTCCCTTATTTTTAGGAATCCTCTAATTATGTTTATTATAGTTGATTGAGGTATGGGTACCCCTTCTCTCTATTCCCCTTCTCCTATCATGTCGTTGACTCAACATTGCTTTGGTTTAGTAATTTTATGACAATTTCATTAGATAATGGTGAAATCTATAGTTTTTAGGAGGATTTCATGATGCTTACATTGAGGGTAACCCGAGACAACATCTACCCATAATCATTCATTATTTCATCAAAGGTATGTTGAACCATGGATTTTTTCTTCAGTTTATCATTAAAACTAGATTTATGTAATGTATAAATTGGAAGTGAAGGTTGTGTATTTTACATGGTGTGGGATTGGGGGTGTTCTAAAGATGGTCGGTACCCTATTTATTTAATGATTTAGTGATCTCTAGATGCCCAGTTAGATTTCAGTTATTATTTCAAATTGATTAATTGGGTTTTTTTAGAAATCAATTGTTTAATTAATTATAAAATTGATTCTAATTAATTAATTTGGATATTATGGATTGCGTTAGTTACTTGGGTGATGTTTTAGGGTTGTTCAGGCTTTAAAGAACCATGGAAAGGCCTTGGAAGAGTTTTTATTCTTAATAGAATAAATGGAAAAACCTTATTATATGGTAGGTGGTCTTATGTAAATTACGTATGGTATTTATGAAAATTTTTATGTGTAATGTGTATGTTGTCTTTCCACCAAGGTTAATGGACTTTTTTATTAAATTTTTTAATATTAAATGAAATTATTGGTTGGGGTACATAATATGGGAGGGCCACAATGGTTCTTTTCAATGGTTTAAATGCCTCGATTGCTGATGGTTGGGGTTTTTTATAACCTTGTATGCATGTGGAATTTATACCCCATGAGGGGTGTGATAGGATTAAGTGTGACATAGTGTCCATAATCTAAGATACCCTTGAGAAACATCTAAACAAAAATACATTTTCCTAGAAAGAGAGTTGTCCTTGTGGACCTTATATGTCCCTAGTGACACATTGAAGTATTTTTCCTTATTAAATTGGACCTAGGATGAGCTCCCTTCCCCTTTATGATGTGGCCACTTTATGGGTATGCAATGGGTAGTTAAAGATATGTTTGGTGTTTATACCAACCTAATGGTGACTTGGGTTTTGAGACAATCTCTAAGACATATCTTGGAATCAATGCTTAGTGTGGCCCAATAGGATATGAATATTCATGAATTTATTGAGGAGCATGATTTTCATTGAGTACTAGGTGATGACCCATGAGACCAGACTAAGACTGAGGTCGAAAGTGAGATTCCTTCATACATGTATTTACTAAGGGGACCCTAAGTAGGGTAACTCTCATATATAGTGATCTAGGTGATGACAATGGGTACCACCGTGACTGACTGACCCTAAGAAGGTGATTTAAGGATTTGGTAGAGATATTGGTGAGTGTCACCTTAGAACTAGTATCAACCATATGAGCCCGAGGGACTATAGAGGGTGGTGATGGTAATGTTGTTTTGGTTAGCCCTTAATTATATTTCTTATTTTATTATTGGAAATGGAAAGGTATTACTTAGGATGACATGGAATCATTGGTTGGTCCTATAATTTTTTTGATTACTTGGGATTCTCAAGAATCACTTGTTTTTAATAGATAGGTCGTGTTATACTTAGAGTATTTGGAATCTTTTCTCATATAATATTAAGGGTGGATTCCTAGTTAGATTAGCATCCATTGTATATGGTTGATTCATTCATGGATTCCAAGAGGTGTTACCTAGGATCCAACATCAGAGCTATGAGATAGCATGTATACAAGAATTCTTGGGATGATCAGGGTTCCTTTATTTTTGTTAGACTATTATGAATTCCCAAGGATCCCGATATTCAAATAGTGATATCATTATAAAATTTTGAATAACTTGGACACCTAGGATTAGAATATAGGTATGAAGTATCAGGTGGGTGTATATCCCTGAGAATGGAATTTGGATATCATAAGGGTTACTATTAAGCCCCCTCAATCGATGCATAAGATACCCCCTAGGATTGAGTTTATACAATAGTTTAGTTTAGATGAGGATCCATGATATATGGATGACTAGGTGAGTGGACACAAGATCCAAGATGGTATTACATTTGATTACTTGGGTCACTCAAGAATTAGTAAAACCTTGATGTATAGGATTACTTATATCCTTCCCCCTTATATGAAACAGATGTTGACATGAAAGTGAAAAACACCCAAGTAGTAGCATGGGGTTCTGCCTATGGTCTTAAAAATGAGGGATGTTTGGTAGTTCACCAGTATCAACTAGTAATCAGTGGATTTGTGATTATGGGATCCCTAAGGTGTGGATATAAGTATTCTGCGAGTTGATTCTCATGCTCAGAGAAATAGTTTGGTCGAAACAGGTATAGTTAATCGAGTTCATGGAACATAGGATCAATGATGGTTATATAGAAGGGACTAGGTTATTTTTATATTCCTTTAGATTAGGTATGATATGATGGTTGGAATAGTCCCTATGACATGACCAGAGACACTCTGACACTGGAAGAAACATGTATTGTGGATGGTTTTATTATTTATGTTTTCAGTGGTTTATTTATTTATTTTAAGCATGTCACATGCACATATCAATAAATTGTTGGTATAGTATGTGATCATGTTCATTGTTACCAATTTAGTTATGGAATGAAACATTACTCGATTTACCATTTCCCTAGGGTAGCAGATCAAACTTTACTTTGTTTTAGGTGTGGGTTCAAAAAAAGGCCGGTATCTCATGATTGAGTGATATAACTCAAGTTGGATTGGATATTAGAGTTTTTTATTGATCAGTGATATAGTAAGACCTATTTTTTATTTAATTTATCTTATTTACTTTTTATATTTTATCAGTGTAGTGGGTGATCCGAATTGTTTTATTTTAAGTAAGTATTTTCATTTAATTTGGGTATGTTCATCTTATTTATTCCTTCTATGTATGATGATATGTATGATTCTTGGTTATTTATCTATGATTTCACACTCTGATATGGAGTTATATTCTCCCCATAGTAAAATCCAAGACCTATTTAATTAGTTGGAATCGTGTAGCGTACTGGGAGGTTCACCTAATGTCACGTGGTAAACCAATCTTGTTATTATTTAGAGTGATTCAAGTAGAGTAATTAAAAAGTAGTATCAGAGGGTGATTTTTATTTTGAATTACTATTTAGGGTGTGGTATGCATGATATATAGGAATTTTTCAAGGAATATGATGGATACTAGGCTAGTGCATCATTAACACCCTTACCGTTAGGAAGTCCATGTTACCTGGGATGGGATTGATGTTATGGATTTAAAATGCTACTCTTGATTTATTTCACCTCATGTGACTTACATTAAATTTGAATGAATGATTTATTTATATATTTTTGGATCTCATATAGTTGGAAATATTCTAGTTATTATTCCTTTGGCTCTTTGACCATTGAAGAAAGAGGAATATGCATATATCATTCTCATTATGTAGGTATTTACATGACATGTAGGCTTACTAGTTTGATTTTTATCACTGAAAAGAGTCATAAATATTAAATGTGATGACAACACCACATATGGTGTTTTTTTGTATAAGTTTACTATTCAATTACTCTCAACTGGAATACTATGTGTTTGTGTTTTTATCTGATGGAAGTTCATGTGGATCTATGATGAGATTCTTATTGATGATGATTATAGTACAGATCTGTGTGCACTGGAGCTATAGTGACCCTAGTGGATCAATACTAGCTTGTTATGCTTTGTACTTGATCACCTTGTGGGTATTTTATTTGTTTTTGTTTATTTAATATGTCAAAAATATCCCATATGGAATTTTTCCATACAACTTGGAATGAAATTATAATTAACCAATATAGTTTTTATGGTTTCCCATGATACAATTCATTTGGGTTAGTTTCATCGATTGTGAAAATGTTGACTGATGAGTTACGATTCTTGAGGGGAAATAATTGGTACTGTTTCTCTATGATAATTAGTGCCCTAGTTGGATGATTAATTTGATTGAGTTGTGCATAGAATTTTTTTGACATTGGATTAATTGGAATAGCTTGTACATATAGTATATTATAATGGTTAAATGATGTGTGAGTCGAGGGAACATGAGTGGGGTGGTTTTATTGGGTGGTATGGGATTACATGTCTTTTTAGTGGGATGAGACCTAGGTAATTAATCCATTTTATACATGGGACTTATTGAATTTGAAATTATAAATGAGTGAGTGTGAGCTGAGGGTTGATAATAATTGATGAGATGCATGAAGGAATTGTGACTCATGGGTTTGAATGGGAATTTGAAATTTTCCAATATGGAAGATTATATAATGGAAATGAATCAATTTTTATGGGATGTTTGACCCGAGTGTAGGCCTTGAAATGATTTTTAAGTGAGTTTTGGTGTAAGGGATTGATATTTGTTGAATGTGGATTTAGAGAAGAGACACACTATTTATGATGGAACCTTTTGAGGTGGTGATCGAGGATTGAAATAAGGTAGGGCATAATATGGGTAGTGAACAATTTTTGATTTAGTGGTGTCATTCTTATTATTAGTGGAGTTTCAACAAGTGAAGAAAAATAATGTCCCTATGAGTAGGGGATAGGTGGAAATTTTATGTTTCATGTTAATGCTTAGGAATGAGTTAGTTTTTCCATGTTCAGTATCTATATTCATGGATGGATAGGGAAAGGTTCATGATTTCTAGATCATTATTAAGTGAATAAATGAAAAGGACACTCCTATAGTGGGGAGTCAGATGCCAACCATGGTGATATAACCCTCATGTGAAAATAAATCATGGATGGATGGGACCGATCATGAGATAGTAATTTACTGATGATATATTGATGGGTGAAGTGGAATGGTTCATCTAGATTTCCATTTTGATGTTGGATACAACCTCAGTTATAATGTATGATGGAGGTTTATCATCAATTTTATCTCATAATGAATTGATACAATCTAATTATAATCGGTTTGGAGGCATGATGGTGTTTATGCAATGGCATGGCATAATAGGTCATTTTGGTTTGTTGAGAACTCAATCCTAGAGATCCAATGAAAGTCAGGAATAGAATTTGGTGGTCATATTTTATTGTTCATGGTATTCCATTATAGATAAATGAATCATGACTAGGTATTTTGGAAGTGCATCAGTAGATAAAGCCAAGAATTCTTGAGATAGGTTGAACATGGGAGGTGCGACCAGTGGTTTTGCATGAAATTAGATGTGGTGAGATAGAAATGTTAATAGGTGCATCACTTTTGATATGATGGGTGTGTTTTGTGATTTTTTTGGGATTTTTAAGCAATATCAGATGTAATCATGTTATTTTTGGAAAGTGGTGGTAAAATCATCTTGGATTGGAAATGAAAAACCATAGTTAGTACCAGTGTTGGATAGGTTCTTTCATGTGTGTTTGGGCATGAGCATTGGAAATTGAATTAAGATAATCATTAGGAAACTATAAGGGTGTTTCAATAGCAAATTATCATTGTGGAGGAATATTTTCCCATAATTGAATGTTATAAGTTGATTTTTATGGTGGGGAGCACCATATACTAGATAGTCTATCAGACAAGGTCACCTTGAGTGTCTTAGGATATAAGGGAATGAGAAATCAATGTCTTGGTGTTTTTGTGATAAATTTGAGCGGTGTATTGTGATTTAGTAGTGATTTGACACTATCATAACATACATAAATGTTACATCATTTTAGATGAATATTATACTCATCTTATAAATATACATACCCCATAAATATAATGTTTTAGATTTATTGGAGACTAGATACATAAAAAACTTACTTCACAAAATATCTTCAACAAATACCATAAATTTTATATCACATAGTACCCTTCTAAGACATTCACAACCTAAAAACTTTATTAATTACTAATGGAATGGAAATATAAGAATGTATGTCCTCAGATTCTCAATAAGAATATATATAGGTGAAAAAAATAAATGAACATATGAAAGCGTAAGATAAACATAATGTTATAAGATCATGATCATAACTTGAAAAGTACATACCCTATACATCATAAATCATAAAAAATATTGATTTCATAAATCTTTATTATTTAAAAAATCTTAATTCATAAGATTGAGGAATCATCGAAAATCAATATTGATCTATGATAACATATCATAAGGATTGGAACTAGTCATAGGAATTTTGTGGCTAAATCATAAGTATAGAAAAATAAAATAATATCTTTGAAATCAAACATTCATCATCTATAGGATAATTCAAACATTATTATATTAGTAATTTATATCTATTTAACTCTACCACCTTTTAGAATTTTTTATCTTCTTCATCTCTTAGAAGATTCCTAAATTTGTCACCTCTTATGATTTTCATAACTCTGATATATCTAAGGATTTTTTTTAACTCAATCATCTCTTAGGAGTCTCTTAACACTGTTATAATTACCCAATACATTTTAGGGATATATAATTATGGGCCCACCCATCACATAATGAATACCATTCATATATGTTCCACAAGAACATAAAAATTCCTTATACCATCATATAAAAACACATAGAAATGAAATGGGTTTCATAAATATTTAATCATAACATAATTAACCTATGAGAGTGAAATGAGTTTTATAGAAACATACTTAAACCTAATCATCATAATTCATCCAAATAAATAAATTTTATGGGTTTATAAGATCATATACCTATTTAAATATAAAAATCCTTAAAAAATGAAAACATTGATGAAAAATTACTTTAAAAGATCATTTGAACATTAATTTGAAAACATGAGAAAATGTCTTTTTTTAACATTTTAATTAATAAATACTAGAATATTATGAAAATAATTTTATTTTAAAATAACCATGTAAAAATTTAAAGAAAGTTAAATTTAAATAATGGTCATCGTATCATGATTTTTTTTTCATTTCGTAAGAGTCTTTTCCCATTTTTTGTAAAAACTCACAAGTACCTCATTTGGAAAATTAATAGATAATGCCATTTTAGAAATCAAAAATAAATTAAAACATGGATGAAATGGATTTAAAAAATCACAGGATTATAGTAAAAACATTTTTTAAAAACATTTTATAGAATATGGATATGGAGGGGAAACATTCCAAAAAAGAAGAATTTAGTTCTATTTTTCTAAAAAAACATATTATAAGTCATTTTAAGTACCTAAATAGAGGATAATTAAATGAAAATATGAAAGACTTTGAAATTACTAGAGTATAATAAAATATATTTAGTTTAACATATAAATATCATGTAATTTTCCTTAATGTAAATTCAAGTATAAACAATACTGATTATAAAGAGATTGAAACTTAAATCCATTACCATGAGTCCTATTTTATTTAATAAGCACTATATCCTATTGTATAATATATTTAAATATATTAAAATTATAAACTAGAACCATATTAACACTTATAATACCTTTAATTTTTTACTTATAATATCTTATCACGTCCATTGACAATATTTCATTATAATCATTATTTCAGGTGTTAAGTACTATGTTTTTCTTGTATGTTTCAGTATGAAAGTTATGGGCCATGAACTTTGACCATGTTTCCATCATATCCTAAATCTTAACCATGTCATAATTATCCTATTTAATCATTATATAAAATTTTATGACTATTTAAATAAATCAATAATGAAAAATGAATTACATCACTTCGTGGAGACAATAATATGTATATACACACCAATGGTGTTTCTAAATTTTGATGGATGGATTGAAATAAAGGTAGAAAATATTCCAGATTTATAGAATCATTATCATATTATAAATATATTATATTTCATTAAATCAATCCATATAACCAACCATGTAAATCAAAAATTAAAAATGGTTCACATAGCTTTGTGGAGGTGTTAGTCCACACATACACACGAGTGATGTTATCTTTTCCCAGCAGATGAAAAGGTAAGAAGATAGATAATATCTTATAATTACAAAAATATGATTATGTCATAAATTTAATATATAAACATTAAATATATTAATAATCAACCATGAAATATGGTGTAAGATCCCAATCTTTTCTAGAGTTATATCGGGCTTAAATTTAGGTAATTATTGTTTTATATAAGTATTTTTCATTGGATTTATGAATTGGGGTGTGTTTGGGTGGGGTTTTAAGAAAAATATGAGAAAAGGGGGATGTGCATGGTAGATACATAGTTAGGGTAAACTATGCACCCATCCTAGCAAACCATGTTAACCCAAGCAGAGGGGATTCACACAGCTGGAGCACAGCTTTATAAACCATGCGCCCAAACCCAAGAAACTGTGCAACCCGAGATAGTGAGGGTCCACACAGTTGGGGAATGGTTTTTTCAAACCATGTTACACTACCTAGAAAAATGTGTGCATGTTTTTTTTTCAACCATGCACCCCTTCCTAGACTCGAGCCTTAACATTTTCTGGTAAATTATATAGCTTTATAGAGGGATTCCAAGGTTGTCTCACCTCCGTTCTTTAAGATTCAAAGCCTGAAATGAAGATGTTCTCTTTTCCTAGTAAGAGGATCTCATCTAAATTACTATCCCATTCATTCTTCTCTCTTATATTGACCTTTTGAAGGAATTTATCTTCCTTTTCTTCATATCTAAACCTATTTGGTGAGATCTAGATCTATAATTGTAGATCTAGATCTGGATTCATATGATTTTAATACCTTTGATCTTGATTTTGGGATTTAAAAAATCGTCAAAAAATCAAGGTAAGTGGTCTATTTTTTAAAATCCTATAGTCTTCGTATCATTATGTGTATGTGATTCTAAAATTTTAGGTTTCATTAGAAATTGAAATTCAACAGTTAGTTTAGTTAATGTGATCATTTTATTGAATAAAGAATTGGGAAATTGGGATAATTAATAATCTGAAAAATTAAATAGAGAGTTAAAATAATTAATTGTTGAATTAATTATTGTCATGTTAATATTTATCAATGATGTTGATTAATTAATTGTAAAATTAATTAATGTGTTAAAGATATGATTTATCAATTTTTTTTAATTTAATGAATGATAACATTGTCACTAATTTATAAAATGAGAATGGTAACATATTCATTCAAACAGTGTGATTTAATGAATGGTAATTTGGTTATTAATTTGTAAAATAATAATGGTAACATGGTCATTCAAATTGTGTGATTAAATGAATAATAACATGGTCATTCATTTGTGAAATAAGAATGGTAACATGGTCATTAAAATTTTGTGATATAATGAATGATAATATGGTCATTCATTTGGTTAATAAGAATGGTAACATGGTTATTAAATTGTGGGATTTAATTAATGGTAACATGGTCATTAATTTTTGAAATAATAATGGTAACATGTAAATTCAAGTACATGGTGTCCCTTGGGGATTGATCAAATTCTGGCATGGTCTGAAGTAGGTATTGAGGCATGGGTATCTATGAAATTTGAGTTCTTATGTGGTTAAATAGATAATATTTAATAATGTGATAAAATTTTTATTTTTGCATTATACTTATTCTTATTACAAATGTATACACTGTTGTTCAATGGATTTTTTTATACATTATTGTTGGTGGCCTACTGATTTGTACTCACAACTTATTTGGATTCCTGATTTATACCCAAATCAACTTTATTGTTGTAGGATAGGTTATAGGAAAAGGCCCTGCATTAGATTTTTGATTGGGGATGGATCTTGGATGATGGAACTAGACATGGTTCAGGACCCCCGTGGAAGTATTTAGTGTCTTTATTTTCAATTTCATTTTAGACACTTTGACACTTACTTTGGAATGACATGTTTCCCCTTCAGTTGAATATTGTACCTCCTGTTTTAGTTATCTTGTGACATTGGTACTATTTATGGTCATATATGCTTCCACATTTTGTTTATTTATTTCAGATGGTGTATTACTCTTATAAAAGAGGGTATAGTATCCCCATGATTGACTTACCAGACCCTCACTGTTAGTCGGTAGCCTCTAGAATATGGGGATGTGTGTTTGAGATCATGAGACCGACCGACTCGAGACACCATTGTGTGGAACCCTCGGTTGAGATGTTACAAAGTGGTATAAAAGGGAGGTTTCAATCATCCGATCTATGGGTTATGGTCTAGTTATTAAACTTGAATCATTTTCATTTATTGTGAAATTAAAATTGAAATTAAAATGGAGCCTAACAAGAAATTGGAAAAGATTTTAAAATGATACAATATAAGAATAATTAGGTATCTAAATGAAAAACATGAATGTGAAAATGTGTTTAACCTTTTTAACTAAGACCTAAGTGTAGGATGGTTAAGGGTAGTCATAACTCTTTGGTTTTTACTATGTGGAGAGACTTTTGGAAAATGACTTTTTGTGATTATTCCCCTCATGTAAATGTTATAAAGTTGCATTTTGAGTCCTATGGAGTGTGTTTGACATTATAGAGTTATGCCTCCATGATGACACTTGTTGAAATGATGACTCAAGGACATGGCTAGGACTGATCCTCCAATGGTGGAATTTGATGAACTGATTGTGCCAATTGAGAAAGTGGGGGAGCAGTTCTGGGAGAACTTCACCCATTCCTTTCAATTCATGTAAATATACCTAAGGTGGGTAGTGAAAGTCATGTATGATCTGATGAGGGAGTTTCAGTTGTAGCACCCACTGACTTTTACTGGTGAGGGTGGACCAGAGAGAGATGAGTTTTTTTTGAGTCCATAGAGATGATACCTGACCATTTAGAGACTCTTATTGAGAAGTGGGTCAAGATGGACATATATATGCTGTGAGGATCAATGAAGAATTGGAGTGACATTCATGTGTGGACTGGACAAGCTTATTTCATGCTATAGAAGGATGTTTTTGAGATTTTCTTAGAGAACTTCTATCTAGAGATGATGAGGTAGGATAAATTAGCAGATTTCATATAGATAATTTAGGGGTGAATGTCTATGATGGATTATGATGGACGCTTCACAAATATATAGTTCTTTTCTCTAGTGTTATCAGAAGATGAGGCAGCTATGGTGAAATTATTTCTAAATGGAATTAAGTGTGATATTTTTTCCCAATTAAATAATTTTTGATTAAATAAGTTTTCTAAGGTGGTGGATCAGGATCTCATAGCTGAAGGGAATATGAGGGAGGCTTCTAGTACTAGACACATATTTTAATTGGATGATGATGGGGTGAAACTTATAAGATAAGGAAGTTCCATTATGAAAACTTTAGCTAGGGACATGGGAAGCAAAGTACATAGTCAGGATGGTCGGTTGCACATGACCTTACTGGAGTGATCTGTGATTAGTGTGGTGGGTCAATACATTATTTTAGGAACTTTTCCTAATAACTATTGGAGTTTCAATCTTGTGGAAATATGGGACATCTATAGAGGTTCTATGGGAAACTTATATATACTGTTACAGATAGGGGAGCTAGACATAACTAGGGTGTGGGAAGGGGAACTTCTATACAATATCAATATGGAAGTTGGAGTTCTACTAGATGAGGAGGTAGAGTAAGAGGATGTGGTGCGTCAGTGTAAGTGCACCCATATCATCCGAGTGGAGCTACTCAGGGGAGTCAAACAACATCATAGGGAATATTGGAAGGATAGATACATGTGGTGCATCCTACCATTTTGGAGAGCAAGGATAGACCATCGATAGTGAGAGGTACTGGCTTTTAATTTATCTAGTACCTTATTTGATATGTGTTCCTATAATTCCTTTATATATGAAAAATTTGTTAATGGTTTGAGACTATTGGAGGAGTTTTTGAGTGGAGTAATGACTATAGATACACCATTAGGAGTACAGTCTAGAGACATCTCTCTGTGAAAGGGATGTTCACTTGAGATCAAGGAGTATCCATTTCTATGGGATCTCTATATTCTTGATATGATAGGCTTCAACCTAATTGTGGGTATGGACTAGATAGTCACATACCAAGCCTAAATTGAGTTTTACCATAGGACAATGACATTTATGTCTCCTAAGGGTAATAATAACATGCACCATGGGGAGTGGGATATCTAATAAGGCTGAGTAGGTCCAATTAATTAGCAATTGGGATAGCTCACATCCCAGGTTTCTAGTCTTCTGTTGGATGATGGGGGTGTTTATCATGACATCTTACCACCAGTGGTGGAACTTTTTTAGAATGTCTTTCCAGAAGACTTTTCAGGGCTTCCACCTAATAGGGATGTGGAATTCACTTTTGATATCATGTCAAGGGCCAAGCTAATAACTATTCCACCATAAAGAATGGCATCGAATGAGATTCAAGAGCTCAATACTCAGCCAGAGGAGTTGGAGGAAAAGGGACTTATCCATACTAGTACGCCACCTTGAGGATCACTTGTATTATTCACAAAGAAAGATGATATGAGTTTATGTTTGTGTGTTTATTACTTGAATTTGAACAATATGATTGTGAAGAAATGATATCCTCTTCCACATATTGATGATCAATTTGACCAGTTTAATGGATCTTGTGTGTTCTCAAAGAACGAAAAGTGATAAGGGTATCATTGGTTGAAAGTTTAGAATTATGATATACTGAGGACTAATTTCAGTAGAAGGTAAAACCTTTATGAGTTTTTTGTATTGTCATTTGGGTTGAAAAATGAACTAGTAGTGTTTATGGACTTGATGAACATGATCCTTCATCCTTATCAAGATTAGTTTGTGGTGGTGTTTGTGGATGACATCTTGGTGTACTTGAAGACTCATGATGACCATGCCCAATATCTTGGAATCATCCTCTGTATACTAAGAGAGAATCATATATATTCCAAGATATCTAAGTGTTAGTTTTGGATGGACCAAGTACACTTCATGGGGAACATCATCTCATAGGAAGGTGTGTTAGTGGACCCAGAGAAATTTCCTGCATTGGTTTCTTGGGAGCATCCCAAGAATGTTTTTGATATCCTAAACTTTCTAGGATTATCTCGATTTTACTGGATATTTATCCAAGTATTTTTCCATTTGGAAATGATACTTTCAGGATTGAAAAAAAAGATATTCAGTTTGAATGGATGAAGTCTTGCAAGAAATATTTCCATGAGTTGAATAATCATTTGACATCGGCACAAATTATGATCCTACTTGAGCCTAGTGAGGAGTACATGGTGTATTATGATGCTTTTGGGATCATACTCGGAGTAGTGTTGATGGAAGGAGGTTGATTAGTGGCATATGGGTCTCAATAGTTAAGAACACATGAACAAAACTACCCTATACATGAACTTAATCTAGTGGTGGTGGTTTATGCTATGAAGTCTTGGAGACTCTATCTTTTGGGTAAAAATTTTAAAATTTATATAGATCACAAAATCATAAGGTTTATCTTTTCATAGAATGATTTGAATCTTCATCATTGGAGATGGGTTGATTATATATAGTATTTTGATTTTGAGATAGAATACACACATGGTAAAGGAAATAGTGTAGATGACACCTTTAGTAGGAAATCTTGGACTCAGATGGTTCAGTAATATTGTGTTTAGTAGAAGATAATGACCTTGATAGCTGAAATTCATGTGGTGGTTCAGTAGAGTTAGGGCCAGATTACTCGTGTATCAGTTGTAGTGGATTCTACACTTTTGAGAAGGATTTAAGACATTTAGTATGCAAATCTAAAGTGTTTGACCTTGAGGTAAATCCTTGAATGTGGGGAGTCACTTTCATATTAGATCATAGATGAGTATGAGATCATCTATGTCAAGAATCAGGTTGTTGTGCCTACAATCATGTGAGAGGAGATCATGTGGAAATTTCATGCCTCAATGTGGGTGGTAAATTTAGCTCTGACCAAAATGTACGATCACCTAAAATGAATGTTTTGGTGGTAAAGCATGAAAAATGAGATAGCAGGGTTCATGAAATGATACTTCACCTATCTGCAGGTGAAGGTAGATCATCAACGACCTGGAGGTTTGCTGCATCCATTTCCTATTCTATAATGAAAGTGGGATGATGTGACAATGGATTTTTTAGTGGGTCTTATGAAGATATTTAGGAATAATGACAGTATTTGGTACATTGTGGATTGACTGAAAAATATTCTGTATTTATTTCGTATATAGGAAACCTTCACAGAAGATAAGTTGGGAGAACTATATGTTTGGGAGATAGTCCATTTACATGGGGTGCCACAGAAACTAGTTTCAGATCATGATTTTAACCTTACTTCATGCTTCTATAAGGTCTTGTAGAAGGTTCTTGGTGTTCAAGTTTTATTTAGTATAACTTTCCAGCCAAAAACGGATTGACAGTCAGAACATGAAATATAGGTGTTTGAGGATATATTGCGGGTGTGTGTGCTTGATTTTGATGGGTCTCTATAGAATCACTTGGATTTAGTGGAGTTTTCTTATAAAAAAAGTTATTAGGAAACTATACATATAACACCATATGAGGCTCTTTATGGCAGGCCATTCAGATCATTGCTATGCGGGATGGAAGTAGGTGGGTCAGAGTTCTTGGGACCGAGTCTCGTGTAGAAGGCATAAAAAAAGGTGTAGTTGATTTGGAAAATTATGGCTATAGATCATAGTAGATATAATTCATATGGTGATATATGTATATGACCCATAGGGTTTATAGAGGGTGATCATATATTCCTTCAGGTGTCACCTATGTTGGGTCATTATAAAATACAAAAATAGGGTAAGTTGGTGCCCATGTTTGTGGGACATTTTGAGGTCATTGATAGAATCAGGTATGTGACTTACATATTGGAACCTCTATTTAAATACAATTCTATGAATGATGTTTTCCATGTTATAAAATTATGGCTGTATAACCTCAAACCTTATTTTATGAACGATGTGGATGAGGTTGACCTTGAGATAGATTCATTCTTCGAGGATCATCTGATAGGTGTGTTATATTTCAGAGAGAAAGTTTTGTGGGGAAAGACGATGTCGATAGTTCATTTTTTGTGACAAAATGGATGTATAAATGCTGAAACATGGGAAATGGAAGAAGATATGAGGGCTCAATGGCCCAATCTTTTTGGCTAAGAATCTTAGAAAATCTTGGAAGTGCGACTCAAGAAGGAGTTATTATAATGTGGGGGAGATTATAAGATCCCAAACTTTTTTGGAGCCATCTCGGATTAAAATTAGTTACTTTTTTTTATTTAAGAATATTTCATTAGAGTTACGACTTAGAGTATGTTTGGGTGGAGTTTTATGAAAAATTTGAGAAAAAGGGATTGTGCATGGTTGGCGCACAATTAGGGTAAACTGTGCACCCAACCCAGCAAATCCTATGAACCCAGTTAGAAGGGATTCACATGGATGGTGCACGGTATAACAAAATGTGAACCCAAACCCCCAAAACCATTCAACCCTAGATAGTGAGGGTCCACATGGTTGGAACATGATTTTTCAAACCATGTTCCCCTACCCAAAAAAACCATGCGTGTGGTTTTATTTTATCCAAAAAAATTGTTTTAAATCCCTGCAAACCCCTGAAACACCTCTTATTCAACCTAGACTCAGGACTTGATGTTTCTGGATGATTTTAGATATTTCTAGAGGGATTCCAAGGCCTTCCAACCTCCTTTATTTGAGATTCAAAGGCCAAAATTAAGATATGTTCTTCTCCCAATAATTGGATCTCATCCTGATGTATATCTTGTCTATTCTTCTCTCTTACCTTGATCTTTTAATGGAATTTAACCTCTTTTTTTCATAACTTAACCTATTTGGTGACATAAAGATCTATAATTTTAGATATAGATATAGATTCATTAATCTTAATACCTTTGATCTTGATTTAGGGATTTAGATCTAGAATTTGATCAATGTCATTGTGATGGTTGATTTCGGGGTTTTCTGTTGGGTGAAAAATCATAAAAAAATTGAGGTAGGTAGCCTGTTATTTAAAATCCCACAATCTTGATATCTTTATATGTATGTGGTTGTAAAATTTCTAGGTTTCATTAGCAATTGAACTTCCACAGTGAATTTAATTAATGTGATTGTTTGATTGATTGAGGAATTTGGGAATTGGGATAATTAATTGATAAATTAATTATCAGAAAAATTGAATAGATAGTTAAAATAATTAATTTTTGAATTAATTATTGGAATGTTAGGATTTCTCAATGATGGTGATTAATTAATTTTTTAATTAATTAATGTGTTGAAGATATGATTGATCAACTTGTGTGATTTAATTAATGGTAACATGGCCATTCATTTGTGAAATTAGAATAGTAACATGGTCATTCAAATTGTGTGATTTAATGATTTGTAACATGGTCATTCTTTGTTGAAATAATTATTGTAACTTGGTCATTCAAATTGTGTGATTAAATTAATTCTAACATGGTAATTAATTTGTGAAATAATAATTGTAACATGGTCATTAAAATTTTGTGGTATAATAAATTGTAACATGGTCATTCATTTGGGTGATAATAATGGTATCATTTTCATTAAATTGGGTGATTTAATTAATGGTAACATGGTCATTAATTGGAGAAATAATAATGGTAACATGGAAATTTAAGCACATGTTATCCCTTGGGGATAGATCATATTCTGTCATGGGCCGAAGTGGGTATTGAGGCACAAGTATCTATGGAAACTGAGATCTTATGTGGTTAAATAGAGAATATTTAATAATGTGAAAAATTGTTTACATATGAATTATATTTATTCTAATTACAATTTTATACATTTCTGATGACTGGATTTGTTTTAGACACCATTGGTGGTGTCTTATTGAGTTGTACTCACACCCCATTTATGATGCCTGACCGGTACCCAAATAGACTTTATTGTTACAGGAAAGGTTAATAGAAAACCCCTATATTAGATTACTGATTAGAGATGGATCTTAGATGAGGGAAACATATGTGGTTTTGGAATTTCTTGGGACTTGTTAGTGTCTTCGCTTTCAGTTTAATTTTAGACACTTTGACACTTACTTTAGCAAAACATTTTTTCCCTGGAGTTAAATATTGTACCTCTTGTTTTGGTTATCTTGTGACATTGGTACTTTTTATGTTCATATATTATTCTGCATTTTGTTTATTTATTTTTACTTGTGTATTACACTGATAAAATAGGGTATAGTCTCCCCATGATTGATTTACCGGACCCTCACTACTAGTCAGCTACCTCTGGCATACGAGGAGGCATGTTTGAGGTCATGTGACTGACTAGATAGGGACACTGTTGTGTGACACCTGAGGTCCGAATGTTACATATGGTGATGGAAAATGAATCATATCACTATATGGATGAGGTATTCTATACATACGCGTGAGTGATACTTTCATTTCTCTATTTATGGAAATGAGGATGAAAATGGTTGTCACGTAATCATAATAAAATATTAGTATTTTTTGACACTATATTTATTATATTAGGATGGATACAACTGATTTAAATGATTTATAATAAGAAATAAACATTAAAAATATCATTTAAGACAATTTCCTCATCTTTGAGAAACCACCTTTGGCTTACACCTTAAGCCTTCATAGGATAGTCATAGGGTATAACCAAGAGATAAAAAATAAAGGGAAATAATATATGAAGTTTTTTAGAAAAAAGTTCATCATGAATTAAGGATCAAATTGTGTAAATAAGGAGGGATAATAGGTTTCTTTTTATTAGTGAGGGGAAAGAAACACATGTAATCACTTAGAAGATTTAAATAATATAAAATCACTTTCTTCTGAAATTAGAACCAAATTTCCATGAAATAAATTTATGGATATTATAAGGTTTAAATATTTTTAACTAATAAGAGTTTGAATTTTTTTTGTGTTAATTTTACACTTATCTCTTAGTGTAACAGCTCGATAATCCCATTTTAACCCTAACTATTATAACCAATTTTATCTGTTTTTTTATTCGTTATTAAAAAAATTAATGTAAAATAATTAAGAAATTTAGATATGGTGAATCCAAATATATAATTCATTTTATCAAATCCAATTCCTTTATGTGGAGGAAATTCCCTTTAAAATAAGTGCACAAAATGTAATGAAAATCGTTTTTAGAAAAAATGTGTTTTATGAGTAAAACTCGATTTATTCTTATTCTATACCTAGAAAAAACCATTAGATGTATATTGAAATTTTTTATCAAATATACAATATATAAATTTTTTCAAAATTAATTCAATTTATATATGTATAAAAAATATTTTTTCATAATTTAGTTAGTCCTATTTATACCCTACAATCCAATGAATAGAAAAAACAATCACATTAAATAATATGATTTTTATAGTATATCACAGTTTATTTAAACTTGGTGTTATGTGTAAAAAAGCTATTGAATTTATCAAGATTATTTTTTGGTAAATATATGATAAAATATCAGTGTGTTACATTTTACCCACCTTATAATAATTTTCCCATTGAAATTTTGTCACTTCGATACAAATAACTGATGATATTTCTTCCTCATCATATCCTTGAGTTCCCACATAGCTTCCTCAATTTTATAGTTTCACCACAAAACATTGACCATGTGTGTGGTATTTTTTCACATCACTTTCTTGATTTTATTTATAATCTCCATTATTTTTTCCATATAATATATATCATTCTCCAGTGGTATAATCTCTGATTTTAATACCTGTGAAGGATTAAGTTTTTAATTACTCATGAGATATATATATATAGAACACATCATGAACTTCAGATATATTTAGTAGAAACTCTAAAAGAAAGGCTACCATCCTGATTCAATCAAGAATTTTGAAGGTAAAAATATATCTAGGGATCAAATTTCCCTTCATTGTAAATCTAAAAACCTTCTTTCAAGGAAATATTCATAGGAATACCTTTTCACCAACATCAAACTCAAGATCTTGCTGACTATTTCATGCATAACGTTTTTAATAAAATATTCCTTACACTCATCTTTATCCATCACATGGATTGATGGTTTAATATTTATCTAATAAAGATAATATATTTCTCCCATTTTTATCATTTTAAGGTTTATCCTCTACAAGTCCATAATTGTTAGATCTCTTTCAGTCTTTATTATGAAAAAACTGGCCGGGCCCTTCAGACTCAGATCCTCATCCACCTTGTTCGCCTTCCTAAGGTGGCAATGTATTGTGCATTCATAATATTTAATCAAATTCAATGATATTATGTGACACAAGTTAAACTCTTTTTATGTGAATATTTACATAATGATTTTATGATTAGTATATATTTATGTATTTCATCATAAAGATAATGACTCCATATTTTCAAGGTAAAAAATCACTACTACCAACTCCAAATCATGATTCGGCTAGTTTTTCTCATGAATCTTTAATTAGTGTGAGGCATAATATTTTACTATATCATTATACATGTGGAAATATCCTATTCCCTTATTTGATGATTCATTATAGATTCAAAAAACTTCTCCACTTCAGGGTAGTGTGAACATAGGTGCACTAACCAATCCTCCTTTTAATTCCCTGAAATTTTCCTCACATTCATCTGTCCAAAGGAATTTGGATACCTTTTAAGTCAACCTAGATATTATATTATATAACCTTAAGAATTATATCTCAAATCATTTATAGTATCCATCCAACCCCAAAAAACTATATATCTTGTTCATTATAGTTAGTTTGGGCCACTGATTAATAAATTTAATCTTTGAAGGATCTATCGATATACCCCCATTTAAGATTATATGACCAAGGATTGAAAATTTTTGTATAAAAAATTCACAATTTCTAAAATTGTCTTATATCTTATCCATACTAAAGGTGTTAAATACAATCTGAAAATTATCTTCATTATATATTTTTTCTCTTAGAATATATAAAAATATAATATATGAAGACTACCACATACTGATCAAGGTAATCTATAAATACTCTATTCATTAGATTGATAAATATAGTAGGGGCATTGGTAAGTCAAAATAACATCACTATACATTTATAATGACCATACCTTGATTTGAAGGTTTTCTTGGGTATATCCTCTTTATTTACCCTGAATTTATGATATTAGAATGAAGTTATATCTTGTAAATGTATTGATCTATATACAATTGATCAGACAAATCTTTAATATGAGGTAGATGATTCTTGTTCCTGATAGTGATTTTGTTATATTCTCAATAATCAATGTATATTTACATTTATCCATATCTCTTCTTAAAAAAATAATATGAGCACCACATGGTGATGCACTAGGGTGTATGAATCCATCATAAAGATTATCCTTGATTTATTCCACTAATTGTTACTTTAAAATCAAAGTCATTCTATATAGAGTCTTTGAAATTTGGGTATCTCCAAGTATGAGTTCTATTGAAAATTCAACTTCATTATATAGGGGAAGACTAAGAAATTATTCTTGAAATACAGTATCATGTTCCAAAAAAATAGGCATATCTTCAATGTTGAGTTTCTCTATAACTATTTGAGATAAATATCCCCTATGAATAGATAGTATAACCAATAAACAGGAAGTAATCTCCACTATAAGTTTATATTTATTATTGGATTGAAAGATAATAAAAGGTTGATTCATAATACCATATGTTACTTCCCATACATATAAATTGATAGTAAATCTATAAAAAAAAGTAAATTAATTCCCAAAATAACATCAAATTCAACTAGATAGAGAATCAAAAGATTTACAGGAAGCACATTCCCACAAAATTTTTATTGAAGAGGAGTTATAGACATGATTTGAAATAATTATACCATTATAGTTTTTTACTTCTTACTCAAGATATAATCATTGATGTGGTGATGATATACCCTTATAAAATTCTTATGATGCAAAAATAGTGTGTATATCTAGAATAAAATTAAACATTTTTAGTTCTATAGTGGGTAATAAGTGTAAATTTCACCACTTAATTCTCATGATCCACTTCAGTAGTTGTGATCGCATGAGATTTCCCTTTGTATTTTGGATTAAGAGGATACTCATATAGAGAACCAAGATAAACATACACATTTATTTACTTATTTTACCTATATTATCATTCCATCTCACAAATAGTCACACAAACTTGAGAACTGAAGGTTTATTGTCTTTTAGGACTAGATACATAAGCAATTTGTTTATAAAACTTGTGAACATTTATCCATAATTGAGCTACACTATACTTATAATATTATCATAAGTTATACACATATTAATAACTTGGGATATGGAAACATAAGAAAGGGGTGAGCTTAGATGCATTGTACGATTAACCAAAAGACATACCAAAAAAATATCATTAGTGAGAATAAGATGAAAATACTGGTATAATCAAGATACATAATAAAATCATACCCAATAAAGAATATAACATAAATCATGATTTATGTAATAAGTCTGGGCATAACATTTTCCATGAATCATAAGTGTGTGGAATAATTAATAAATAAACAAGATTCAGGAGAGCATAACATTAGCATGAGAATAAGTATAGAATTGTGAAATTTATCAATTATGGAACAAACATAAGCATATAGATTATATGTCAAGGCTGTCCACTAAGATATTCATCACATGGTAGGGTTGGGATAATCACCAATATATATTCATGCGATTGGGATAATCCTCTCATATACCATTGGTATTAGGATAAATCATCCATTATATCCCTTTATCTTGGGATAAATCTTTCTATGTACCCTTTGGATTTAGATAAATCCTCCCATTACCCCTTTGGCTTGGGATAAATCCTCATGTCTACCGTTTTTCTTTGGATAAATCATCTTATATACCATTTTTCTTGTCACGTCCCGTCCTCGGGACCCGTGTCGTGACTAACCCAAGCTCGCCTTCCATAGGCTAGGGTCTGACGACTATCACCAAAGGCGTAAATACCTAAACTGGGAAGGAATTGCCTTTATAAAAGTAAACACACACAATCATAGCACACAACTGGAAGCAAAACACTAAGCAAAAACTGTATACAAAATATGTGTAGAAAAGTAAAAGGGGCCGGAAATACAAGCCCAACTGTAAAGTACAAGTAAAACTGAAAAAGGGACAAACAACTAAACGGTAAAGAGTAGCTCCTGGATCATCCTATGAGGTTCCTACCTGGAGGGTAGGTACAGATGGCCACCTCATCACTCCACGTCCGTCAGAATCCTCTATGTACCGACTCATGGTAAGGTCCACCTCCGGGTACTGTCTAGTCCTGGCACTCTCGACCTCCGTCAGCACTATCCATTGTCTGTATCCAACATAATGAGGTGCGGGTATAAACCGTGTAGGGGTGAGTATAACGATACTCATTAGGTACCCTGAGACCCTCAAGGTCTTACAATATCCAACAAGGATAACCAAAAAGTAAAGAAACAACAGATAACCCTTAATTAGGTATATTCCCATACATATACCTAAGTTATCTAGTAACACATCTCAATAATGAGGTAAACACAAAATTCACTGACTCAGCTCAAACCAGGACTTTATTCTAGGGGTAGTATCAATCTGAACCCTCGGCTGCCGGAGAACTACTTCTCTACCGAGTATAGTGGGCCTGTCGTGTCACACAGAGGCACTTCCCACTAACTTGGACTACTGAGGTACTCCTCCTATCGAGTACTGTGGATCTACTGCGCTCACATAGAGGCGCTCTCCACCATGGGTCTGCTGCGCTCACATAGAGGCACTCCCCTGGTAGCCTGCTGGGGTACTCCATATGCCGAGTACCATGGGTCTACTGTGCTCACACAGAGGCACTCCCCACCATGGGTTTTTCATTCTCACATAGAGGCGCTCCCCACTGGGCTAGTCGAATCACTCCGAGTTGAATCGGTCAGCAGTCGTCAAGTCTCAGCCAGTTACTAGGTTCTTGCACAAATGACTACTCCTCTATAGAATATCCACTCCACAAGCTACTGGTCAATACTAAAACTATCACTAAGTCCCACGTAGAAGTATCTCAAATTTCCACCTCATCATAGGGATATTAACACAATAGACGATGCTTCAATCGGACGCCCAGTCTGTGGTTTATTGGAATTTTCGTTCCATGGTACAATTGGATTCGTGATCGATCCAACATGACCATACTCCATCTCAACCCAAATCTCCAGTGGGGTATACTCAAGGCACCTTCTCGCTCCAAGGATTCCATCGCCTCTAACGGTTCGTCAAACGAATGCCCGGTGCCAAAGTTATAGAGGTTTTTGCAGGGGCGCATGGTTTGCATAGGGTCCAAACAAACCATGCGGTCAGGCCTTGGGAAGTTTCTGGGTGAGACAGTAGCAACCGCACGATTGGTGCGTGGTTTTAAAAACCATGCAGCCAAGATGTGTGAAGTCTTTGGGTGAGATAGAAACAACCCCATGGTTGGCGCATAGTTTGAAAAACCATGCGTCCAAGCCTTGCGAAGTCCCCAGGTTGGACAATGGCTACCACAGAGTTGGCGCACAGTTTCCCAAACCGTGCGGACAATCCATGCGACCACTTAAAATTAGTGTTATAAGTCCCGGTTAACTTGGTATTTCCCATCTTTCCCCTATTCTTCCTTCCACTCATGCCTCATGTGGGATTTCCGGTTTTTCAGAGGTTGGGGGAGCTCCTTAGCTCATTTTGGAGGCACATCGAAGAGGTTTCTTGGTGGATCGAAGGGGGTTCTCCATTCGTCACCACAATGCAAGGCCGCCACATTCCGTCTCAATGAACACACCATTCAAGAAGAATGGTGGAGGGTTCGGGCCATGTTCGTTTGGCCTGCACCATCAACATTAGAGTGGTAACATACAACTCAACAAGAACTTAAAAGAAGATCATCAAACCCTAACCTCCCACAAAGATTACTCCCAACCTGCAAAAGAAAACATCTGCGTTATTTGTTTAAAAAAAGAACTTGGGAATATAGTCATACTCAAAATCCAACCCCTGCCTCATATGAAGATAATATTTGATGAAGTCGCGGAAAGACAGACATCATTCCGTCGACGTCGGGAAGTGTCTGTGGTAGGAGATCAAGGAAGAAGCATCATCGACATTCTTCGTGGTTAGATCCTTTTCTTTTGGATCGGTTAAAGATCAAAGAAAGAGTTATTTGTTCTTAAGTGGAGTATGAAGAGGTGTTCTTTGTGTTCTTCGTTGAGAGATAAAGTTCTCCAAGTCCTTCCAACTCCTCTCTCAAAGCTCCACGAAACAAATAGATGCCAACCAAAACAAAATAATAGCTTCTTCTATTATTTAATTGTTGGCATGAATTTAAAATAATTCAAAACGTGCCAATTAATTAAATGAAAGAGTTTAATTAATTAATTGTGAGGGTTGGAACATTAAATTAATGTGGGAAGGTGAAGAGTTTTCACCTACATAAATGGTGGGGTTAAAGGGGGTTTAAAGACCGCTTGGGCCCCACCATGGATATCCGCCCAAGGGAGGTTATGTGAGGGTGGGCCCGACCACCATAACCTCTCATGGGAGGTTATGGTGTGGTGGAACCTACCTATAATCTACTCTTAGAGGTTTTAACCACCATAAAATGAAAATAAGTTATCACCTTATTTTTATTTAATTTAATTAAAAAACCCAAAAACTAACTTCCATTCCTGACAGAACGCAACTGCGGTGAAGGTCTCACTAAGAAATCACCAACACTGCGAGTACAAAGGTGCCCTTGGATTTCAATTCCGAGCACCAGTTAAAAAGTTATAAAATCCCACTCGTATGTTTACTGAATGTACCCGAACAAAACTTCAGAAATTGATTCCAGGCACACTGGGCCTCGGAATCAAGCGTCGTAAATTTTCGCAGACTCATAAAATTCCCATGTATTTAAGAAAAAAATTTCCATGGAAATTCTAGGTCTTTAAATTCTCCCCATCTTAGAGATTTATGTCCCTGTAAGCTATAACTCGATATATGGAAACAAATGGGGGTTCTGAGCATGCATCTGAGCCTCCCGCTCCCATGTGCTCTTATGGAGGTTCCCATGCTGCCAGTGAACACACACTAGAGGTATCGACCATCCACGTAAGACCTGATCCTATTGATAATCAATCTCGATTAGAACCTCCATGAAATTCACCCTGTCATCGATGTCCAGCTCCCCGTGGTCGATGATGTGGGAAGGGTTGTGCACGTATCTCCTCAGCTGAGATACGTGGAAGACGTCGTGCACCCGGTGCAACTGAGGTAGAAGAGCTAAGTGGTAAGCCACCTCACCTACTCTATTGAAGACCTATAAAGGTCCGATGAATCTTAGAGATAACTTGATGCCTTGGCCAAATCTTCGTAGACCTCATCGAGGTGAGACCCATAGAAAGACGTGGTCGCCATCCTCTGACTCTAGAGTCCTCCGTCTCCTATCAGCATACGACTTTTGTCTGCTCTATGCAGTCTTCGTACGCTCCTGGATGATTTTCACCTTCTCCGTGGTATCCCGTACCATATCTGGTCCCACTAGTGCTGACTCCCCTGGCTCTTTCCAGCACAGTGGTGATCTGCAAGGTCACCCGTACAACGTCTCGAAAGGTGCCATCCCTATGGTGGAGGGATAGCTGTTGTTGTGGCCAAACTCTACCAAAGGTAAGTGATCCTCCCAACTGCGACCAAAGTTGAGGACATAAGATTGGAGAATGTCCTTGAGGGTTTGGATGGTCCGCTCGGTCTGGCCATCTGTCTGGGGATGGAAGGTGGTTCTCAGACATAACTACACCCCGAAAGCCTCCTGCAACCCCTTCTATAGCCAGGAAGTAAACCGCGCGTCATGGTCGGAGACTATAGAAGAAGGTAATCCATGTAAACGCACAATCTCCTGCAAATATAGGCGTCCCAATCTCTCTACTGAGCCATTCTATCTGATCAGTAGGAAGTGAGCCGACTTGGTGAGTCGGTCAACGATCACTCAAATCGAGTCGTGGCTCCTGGATGTACGTGGAATACCCATCACGAAATCTATGGATATCCCATCCCACTTCCACTCCAGGACCTCTAAGGGCTGCACCAAGCCTGCTGGTACCTGGTGATCCACCTTTACTTGCTGGCAAGTGAGGCACCATGAGACAAACTCCGCTACTGCCTTCTTCATTCCTGGCCACTAGTGATGTCGCTGAATGTCCTGGTACATCTTCGCCACTCCTAGATGTACCGCTAGAGTGGAAGTGTGGAATTTCCTCAACACTTCCTCTTGAAGTGAAACTGGTACCATAGTACGTACTCTGAAGAGGATGACGTGCTCCCCACCTTCATAAAATCCATCAGGTTTCTACCCTGTGGATATCTGAGCACATCGTGTCTCACAGTCAGCGTCTCCATTCTGCACCTCCCTGACTCACTGAAGTAAAAGGGGAGTGACTGTAAGAGACTGTAGATAGGCTACCCCATCTCTATCCAAAAAGGATATCTGCAAAGTATCCAGCTGCTTTGTCACCTCTCCTAGTAGTTGTATACCAGACCTCCTACTAAGTTTATCTAAAAAAACATTCCCCTTCCCAGAATTATAGACTATCTCAAAGTCATAATCCTAGAGGAACTCAAGCCAAAGCCGCTGTCTTAGGTTCATGTCTTTCTGATATAAGATATACCTGAGACTCTTGTGATCAAAGTATATGGTAAAACATTCGCCCATCAGATAGTGCTTCCAAATATTAAAGGCAAAGACCACTACTGCTAACTCCAGGTCGTGGGTAGCGTAGTTATTCTCATACTGTCTCAGCTTCCGAGAACCATATGTGATCACAACTCGCTCCTACATCATGACACACCCGAGTCTGGTCCCTGATGCATCGTAGTAGACTACGTACCCAACACCCTCCTCTGGAAGCCTCAAGATAGGGGCACTAGTCAACCTCTGCCTCATCTTCTGAAAGATTTTTTGGCATCTATCTGACCATATGAAGGGTTTCCCCTTCTACGTCAAGGCTGATAGTGGTACTGCAACTTTGGAGAAGTTTGGAACGAATCTTCGGTAGTATTCATCCAAGACTGGGAAACTCCGTACCTCCGTCACACTCCTGGGTGACTCCCAAGAAAGTACCACCTCAATATTCACTGGATCCACTACAACTCCAGCCTCCGAGATGACGCGTCCCAAGAAGTGAACCTATCGAACCCAAAACTGGAACTTCGAGAGCTTACCATAAAGTTGGTGCTCCTAGAGTGTGTCTAGTACTACCTGCAAATGGTAGGCATGGTCCTCCTCAGTAGTCAAGTAGATCAGAATGTCATCAATGAAGACCAAAACAAAGCGATCGAGGTAAGGTTGGAAGATCTTGTTCATGAGAGACATGAATACTGCTGGAGCATTGGTTATGCCGAACTACATAACCAAGAACTCATAGTGGCCGTATCGACACCTGAAGGTCGTCTTCTCCACATCCTCATCTCGAAATCTGAGCTGGTGATAGCCTGATCTGAGGTCTATCTTTGAGAACCATTGTTCTCCCTTGAGCTGATCAAAGAGGTCGTCAATCCTCTAGAGTGGGTACTTGTTCTTCACTGTCACCGGATTTAGGTGACGATAGTCAACACAAAGCCACAAGCTCTCATCTGCCTTCTTGGTGAATAGAATTGTGGCAGCCCAGGGAGAAACACTGGGCTGGATGAACCCCTTTCCCTGTAAGTCCTCTAGTTGTACCCACGACTCGTGAAGCTTAGCGGGTGCCATCCTATATGCTGGTGTAGATATCGGGGTCGTCCTAGGGTACAAGTCAATTTAGAAGTCCACCTCTCTACGAGGATGTAGTCCTGGAACATCTTCAGGGAAACAATCCACATACTGGTCCACCACTACAGGGTAAATCAGACTCTCTACATCAACTTCTCTGAGGGTAAGGCAAGCCAACTGGTGAGTGATCGACTACACCCTCCTCTGAGTAAGTTTTTCCTATGTTACAAAGGTTACCTTCTCGCCGGTGAAGGTGAAACTGGTCCCATCCATGTGGATACACCACACTTTGTGCCTAATACAGTCAATATGAGAATGGACTGTAGATAACCTTTCCATACCCAAGATGACGTCGTAAGGCCTCGACGCTACTATGAGGAGATCCCAGCCGAAGCTCTCACCTCCTAGAGTAAGCTTACACTACAGGAAGCAGTGCGTAATCAATGAGTCTGCTCCCAGAGGAGTCTCTAGCTGTAAGGATCGAGCCAACAGCTCCATCGAAATCTCCGAGCTCCGAACGAGGGCAGTGGCAATGAAAGAGTGATTGACACTTGTGTCTATAAGAACTATATCTAAGGTAGAGTAGACATAGATCATACCTAAAATCATATCCAGAGCACCATGGTCGTATGTCTCAGCTACCTAGAGCTGAGCTCTCCCCTGTCCACCCGCTCCTTGTGCTCGGGGTGGACCTCCTAGTGGTGGTGGTGGCAACACCTCAAAACGTCGCCCACCGCCTGCTGCACGTCCATCTCCTCTTCCACGTCCGCTTGTGCCCTGCGGACCACCTCGATCGAATCTCTGCCTATGCCTGGGAGGTCCCTCAACTATTTGAAGATCATCTGATCGGTGGTTCAGATAGTCATGACCCACGTGACCCTGCCCACCGCATGAGTAACACTACTTGTCACAGACATGTGTGTCTCTGCTCTGTGTGCCCCTCACAAATGATCTTGAGTCATGCGGTCAGCCACCTATGGGTCTGGTCCTCTTAGACCACTGCATCATCTGTCTACTGCCAGATGCATAATACTCTGCTGCAAGTTGACTAGTGGTGGGTCTCACTGCTGGTGAATTCTCAGCAAGGAAACTCTCTACTAGGATGGATCTCTCTAACACCCCCCACTTGCGTTGGGATGCTGAGGGAGATCATCAATGCCCTGATCTCTCGCCTAAGCCCCTGATCAAAGGTCTGGGCCCTCAAGAATGGGTCCCGTACCGTATCTGTGGAGTAGCACGAGAGGTCGGTGAACCTCACTGAGTACTGAGCTACAGTCATGCTACCCGGCAGTAGATGCAATATCTATTTTATCCGCACCGCTCGAAGGGTGGCTGGTACAAACTCGGCCCATAATAGGCTCTCGAAGTCTGTCCAAATAAGTGTCATCTAGACATGCACCTAGAGCATCAGGCTCCACCATCTGCCTACTGCTGCCTGAGGGAGACTGGAAGCAAGGATCACCATATAGTCTGCTGGTGTCTCTACTAGCCTGAAAACTCTCACCATAGCCTCCTGCCAATCCTCAGCCATTTGTGGGTCCGTCTCTCCCTGGAACCTCAGTGACATCTGGCAATGGAACTCATGCAATGCTATCAAGTGTCGGGTGTCATCTGCTGCAGGGGATGGTGGCATCAGTGTCTCAACGGGAAGTAGTACTGCTGGTGCCTCCGCTGGAAAAGGGCCTTGCACCGAGGCCTCATCGCTCGGTGGGCTGTCAGAGCATATGAATCTCAGGGATCTGCGAGGAGGCATCCTGAAGAAACAGATGTGACATGGTTAAAAGATTATACCTGGTGAGCTGAACTAATTGAGCTGACTTAAGAAAACTTTTGAAAACACACATGCAGTCATTGTTTTTGTTCACTAAGTCGGAAATCCGAAGTTAGGGTCCTGGTGTATGGATACGTCAGCCGCCCACACCAACACTGGACTCCCTGAACTGAAAACCACACTTAGTACCCTTAACATTATTGCTTCAGATAAAATAAATGTCATAGTCCTAAGTTATGCGGTAGAACTGACTCCCCTGATACCAATTTGTCCCGACCCATCCTCGGGACCCGTGCCGTGACTACTCCAAGACCGCCTTACATAGGCCAGGGGCTGGTGACCAGAACCAAAGGTGTAAATCCCTAATCTGGGAAGGAATTTCCTTTATAAAAGTAAACACACACAATCAAAGCACACAACTGGAAACAAAACACAAAGAAAAAACTGTATAAAAAATATGTGCTGGAAAGTAAAAGGGGCCGAAAATACAAGCCCAATTGTAAGGTACAAGTACAACTGAAAAAGGGAAAAACAACTAAAAGGTAAAGAGAAGATTATGGATAATCCTCCGGGGTTCCTACCAGAAGGATAGGTATAGATGGTCACCTCATCACTCCACGTCCGTCAGAATCCTCTGTGTACCGACTCGTTGTAAGGTCCAGCTCCAGGTACCATCTAGTCTTGGTGCTCTTGGCCTCCGTCAGTTCTGTCATTCATCTGCATCCAACACAACAAGGTGAGGGCATAGACCATGCATGGGTGAGTATAACGATACTTAGTAGGGACCTCGAGACCCTCAAGTTCTCATAATATCCAACAGGGATAACCACAAAGTAAAGAAACAACGGATAACCCTTACTTAGGTATATGCCCATACATATACCTAAGTTATCTAGTAACCCATCTCAATCATGAGGTAAACAAAAATGTCACTGACTCAGCTCAAAACAAGATTTTATTCTAGGGGTAGTATCAATATGAACCCTCGGCTTCTGGATAACTCCTTCTCTATCGAGTACAGTGGTCCTGCCACGTCACACAGAGGCGCTTCCCACTAACTTGGACTGATGAGGTACTCCTCCTGTCGAGTACCATGGATCTGCTATGCTCACACAGAGAAGCTCTCCACCATGGGTATGTTGTGCTCACACAGAGGCGCTCCCCTGGTAGCCTGCTGAGGTACTCCATGTGTCAAGTACTGTGGCTCTTCCACACTCACACAGAGGTGCTCCCCACCAATTTTTCACGACCCATCCTCGGGACCCATGCCGTGACTACCCCCAGCCCGCCTTCCATAGGCCAGGGGCTGGTGACTAGAACCAAAGGCGTAAATCCCTAAGATGGGAAGGAATTGCCTTTATAAAAGTAAACACACACAATCAGAGCACACAACTGGAAGCAAAACACTAAGTAAAAACTGTATAAAAAATATGTGTTGGAAAGTAAAAGGGGCCAGAAATACAAGCCCAACTGTAAAGTACAAGTACAACTGAAAAAGGGACAAACATCTGAAATGAAAAGGGTAGCTCCTAGATCATTCTATGGGGTTCATACTTGAAGGGTAGGTACAAATGGCCACCTCATCACTCCACTTATGTCATATTCCTCTATGTACCAACTCATCGTAAGTTCCACCTCCGAGTACTGTCTAGTCCTAGCACTCTCGGCCTCCGTCAGTGTTGTCTGTCATCTGCATCCAACACAATGAGGTGAAGGCATATCCCATGAAGTGGTGAGTATAACAATACTCAGTAGGGACCCCGAGACCCTCAAGGTCTCACAATATCCAAAATGGATAACCACAAAGTAAAGAAACAACAAATAACACTTACTTAGGTATATGCCCATACATATACCTAAGTTATCTAGTAACCCATGTCAATAATGAGGTAAACAAAAATGTCACTAACTTAGCTCAAACCATGATTTTATTCTAGTGGTAGTATCAATCTGAATTCTCAACTGTGGGAGAACTCCTTCTCTATCGAGTACAGTGGGCCTACCGCGTCACATAGAGGTGCTTCCCACTAACTTGGACTGTTGAGGTACTCCTACTGTCAAGTACTGTGGATCTGCTGCACTCACACAGAGGCTCTCTCCATCGTGGGTATGCTACGCTCACACAGAGGCGCTCCCTTGGTATCCTGCGGAGGTACTCTACATGTTGAGTACTGTGGGTCTTCCGCGCTCACACAGAGTCACTCCCCACCGTGGGTCTTCCGCGCTCACACAGAGGCGCTCCCCAATGGGCTAGTCTAATCACTCTGAGTCGAATCAGTCAGTAGTCATGAAGTCTCAGCCAGCTACTAGGTTCCCGCACAAATGCCTAATCATCTCTAGAAGATCTGATCCACAATCTACTGGTAAATAATCCAACTATATCAATGTCCCACGTAGAAGTATCTCAAAGGTCAACCTCGACATAGGAATCTCAACACAACATATGACACATCAATCGGACGCCCGGTCTGTGAGTTATTAGCATTTTCGTTCCAGGGTCAAGTTGGATTCATGATCAATCCAACCTGACCATACTCCATCTCAAGCCAAATATCTAGTGGGGTATACACAAGCCACTATTTCGCTCCAAGGATTCCAGCACCATTGACGGTTCGTCAAACAGACTCCTGGTGCCAAAGTTATAGAGGTTTGTGCAGGGGTGCATGGTTTGTGCATGGTCTTAACAAACCGTGTGGCCAGGCCGTGCGAAGTCTCTGGGTGAGACAGTAGCAACCACATGGTTGGCGCACAGTTTGATAAACTATGTGGCCAAGCCGTGCGAAGTCTCTGCATGAGACAGTAGAAACCGCACGGTTGGAACATGATTTGACAAACTGTGCGGCCAAGCCGTGCGAAGTCCCCAGGTGGGACAGTGGCTACCGCACGGTTGGCACACGGTTTCCCAAACCTTGTGGCCAAGCCATGTGGCCACTTAAAATTAGGGTTTTGAGTCCTGGGCCACTCGGGATTTCCCATATTTCCCCCATTATTCCTCACGCTCATGCCTCATGTGGGATTTTTAGTTTTTTAGAGGTTGGGGGAGCTCCTTAGCTCGTTTTGGAGGCACATCGAAGAGGTTTCTTGGTGGATCAAAGGGGGTTCTCCATTCGTCACCGCTACGCAAAGCTGCCACCTTCCATCGCAATGAACACACCATTCAAGAAGAATGACGGAGGGGTCGGGCAATGTTAGTTTGGCCCAAACCCTCTGCATTAGAGCGGTAACAGGCGCCTCAATAAGAACTTAAAAGAAGATCATCAAACCCTAACCTCCTGCAAAGATTATTCCCAAACCAAAAAAGAAAACATGTGCGTTCTTTGTTTTTTTAAAAAAAAGAAGAACTTGGGAGTATAGTCATACTCAAAATCCAACCCCTACCTCGTATGACGATAATCATTGACGAAGTTGTGGAAAGGCGAACGTCATTCTGTTGACGTCAGGAAGCATCCGGGGTAGGAGACTGAGGAAGAAGCATCTTCATCATTCTTTGCGGTCAGATCCTTTTCTTTTGGCTCGGTCGAAGATTGACGAAAGAGTTCGTTGTTCTTCAGTGGAGGATGAAGAGGCGTTCTGCGCGTTCTTTATTGAGAGATAAATTTCTCCAAGTCCTTACAACTCCTCTATCAAAGCTCCACCAAACGAATAGATTCCAAACAAAACAAAATAATAGCTTTGTCTATTATTTCATTGTTGGCATGAATTCAAAAGAATTTAAAAGGTTCCAATTAATTAAATGAAAGAGTTCAATTAATTAATTGTGAGGGTTGGAACATTAAATTAATGGGTGAAGGTGAAGAGTTTCCTACCACATAAATGGGGGGTTAAAGGGGGTTTAAAGCCCCTGTGGGCCCCACCAAGGATATCCTCCCATGTGAGGTTATGTGTGGGTGGGACCCACAACCATAATATCTCATGGGAGGTTATTGTGCGGTGGGACCCACCTCTAACCTCCTCTTGTAGGTTTTAACCACCACAAAATAAAAATAAGTTATCACCATACTTTTATTTAATTTAATTAAAAACCCCAAAAACTAACTTCTATTCCCAACAGAACGCAACTACGGTGAAGGTCCTACTAAGAAATCACTGACGCTGCGAGTACAATGGTGCCCTCAGATTTCAATTCCAAGCATCGTTTCAAAAGTTATAAAATCCTACTCGTATGTTTACTGAACGTACCCGAACAAAACTTCAGAAATTGATTCCAGGCACACCGGGCCTCAGAATCAAGTGTCTTAAATTTTTGTAGACTTGTAAAATTCCCATGCATTTAAGAAAAAAATTTCCACGAGAATTCTGGGTCTTTACATTTCTTGGGATAGATCTTCCCTTGTACCCTTTGGCTTGGGATATATCATAGCATGTACCATTTGTCTTGAGATAAATAATCTTTTGTATCCTTTTAGGATCATGGGATATAACCATTACCAATGAATTCGAGGTCTATATAGGAAGTTAACCATCAATAACCATATATATATATTCCCACTAAAAAAATCATTAAACACATCATTAAGAACCCATGGAAATAAAAATAGGTTTCACAACATTTTCATATGGTATCACCAAAATTTACATCAAGAATGTAAATGGTAGATACCTAAAACTCAATCACTTAAAAAGAGAATTTCATAATAACATTTAGTTTATAGATCATGAAAAATAAATTCAAAGGGAATGATAATTTTAAATATATAGAGGAAAATTTAAGTGATCAATTATAGAGTTTTTCTTAAACATTTTTATAATTATTGTAAATGATGTTGTTACAAATTACATTAAAAAGTCATTTTTGAAAAGGTGAAGTGAAAAAATTGAATAAACATTAATTTTAAAAGGAATATTAAAAGATTAAACCTTGAAAATTATATCAATATTTCAAAAAATGTGATGGAATTTTTTTGAAACATTTAATTTTTAATAAAAATATTCTTTAAAAAGGATCCATGAAAAATAGATAATGGTTTCAAAAAGGTAATTTGATTTTTTTTGAAAATTTGCTTTTTAAAAAATTAACTTTAATAATAGATATTTGAAATTAAATAAAGGTTATAAAAAAGAAATGTGAAGTGTAAGGGAATAATATGCGATCATGGTAAGTAAAATCATTTTAAATATTTTAAAACCCATTTATTGAAAACCCATATCGTTAAACGCATAAAAAAACTTTATTTTAACATGAATAAAGGGGAGTATTGGGATAATTAAGGATAAAAACAATTGATCTTTCACTAAGGAGCTGATAAATTTAATAGGAAGTAAAAAACATGGATATGGATGAAATATCCATTAAATAAAATGGGGATTATTCCTAACAAAATTATATTTTCACAAAATAATAGATTCATTAAGGAAGAAGGAATTGGTGTGAAAAAATTATTTACCAAGAAAATAATCTATAAATAAAACATAACACTATTATAGTTTATAATGGATCAATATTTAAATATAATAGTCAAGTCAGAGTGATTATGACCCAAGGAAAATATTTGATCCATGAAAAACCCCTTCCAACTTAAGAAATCTTCCAATGAATACCCCTTGTAAGAGAAAGCTTGAAATTAATGTTTAAATACCATTAATGAAGATAATTCATGATATTATATATCAAATAGATAATATAAAAATAATTTAAATTAAATTAGGAGTATAAATGAAAATGTGTCTGAAAGAATGAAATTTTGAGACAAAACCCCTACAGTTTTACAAACCATTGGATCAAAAACCTTGGAAGGAGATAACTTGTAATTGAACATCAAATACCATGATTAAAAGATAATACATGATATGATACATATAATAAGTATTATATTCACATTAGAAATAAAATTTGGTTCATAATACAAATATTGTCTCAAATAAAGGAATTTGATATGAAAAACACTTACCTCATTTTCCTACTTACTCACCAGTGCTATAACCTTCTGTATAATAAACATAAATATCTTAGTAACTTATATAAAACCTAAATATAAAAATATTATCCTTTTTATAATTATTTCATAGCCATATATTAAAATATTAAAATATATTAATATGTTTTTTCATTATTGGGTGTTAGAAATTTTGGTTGTTTATTTCGTACAAACATCACTAAGTGGTTTCAAGTTCATCATTCCAAAATCATTAATTTTATAACTATCATTTTTCAAAATTATTACTTAATCCCCATTTTCATTAGGTGAAAAACATGAACATGACATATGAAAATAAAAATCGTAATGAACTAGTTTTTGACAAGTTTGTCAATTGAAATGTGACATATTAATAAGTTTTTAAAAAATTAATAGAAAAAATAAAAAATCAATAAAATTTATTATATATATAATTTTTATATTATATTAAAATTATATTACATCACATAATATTTAATGGAATACTCATTATAACATCGTTTAAATATGTTATCAAATAGACCTAAATGGTAACGTGTTATAATGATTTAATGAGTAAATTTATGTATTTGGATAATGATAATGTGAAATATAAAGAAGATTAAACATTTAATAAACATTATATATACCCATTAAATATATTCTAGGAACCATAAATTATTTTCGGTTATGAAAAATGTAATTCATCGTTCTGGGAGGCACTAGTCCACTGTATGCATGATTAGCAATCTCATTTCTCAATGAATGCATAGAATGATGGTATTTGAAAAATGAAAATTTAATAATTGATTTTTTGGCCTATAAAAAATATTTATTAATAAAATAATTCATTGATATCATCATTTTTGATTCCTTAGACCCATGCTCCTAGGCCAAGTTCTATAAACACATACTTTATATACTTTCTTTGATACTAGCTAGAAAATACCAAACATAACCATCCATAATAAAAAATAAATATTGATTAATTTCATATTTAAAATATCTAGTATATTTTCATTTTTATAGATTTAGATAATTTTTATACATCATAAAAAATAAATCCCACATTATCTGAATCAAGAAAAAACATTCCCACTATATAAAAAACTAATGAAATCCATGACGAGTCTTCAACATCTCAAAAAAATTATCTTACGTTTTCTATCCTTATAAATAGGTTACATGTAATAATTTTCTTCTTAACATAGGGAATATAAACACAATAAATGTGTGAGATTAAACAATTAGTAAGGGAAACATATAACTTAAGAAATCCTGACATAAACATGGAGTAAATAATTTGGTTGGAATTGGTAAACAATAGTAATCCATAGTCAACTTGAAACTAATAGAATGATATATCCATGAAAATAAATGAAAACATGGATATAAACAATACTAATTACATAATAATGGAATTCATAATGTTGGAAATAAAAAAGCTACTGTTAAGGCCTTGTGCTGCAACACTTTACTTTTCTTCGAGACTACAATCAAGACATCTTACTGAATTGAGAAGGAATACACCAAATACTCAAACCTTTTTATCTCATGAGACCTATCGATGTATCTATGGGATGTATAATCTTATTCCCCACCCATCACCTAATTATATCCAATGTATTCACTATAAGAGTCATCAATACCATTCATACCATTACCTAAGGAACCTCTTTCCCAATCAAAATTGGTTATCTATATAATGAGAAAGAATTTATATAGCCAATCATTATATAGTCAACTTTATAATTATTTTACATATGGGAATAACAATATATGGTATGATCATGTTATACAGAATACCTATACTTTCCTCTATGTCAGTAAAAGGGATAACATGATCATAACCCATTCGAGGGTAGAATTTAGATATTTAATCATTATATAGTCAAATTTCCAATAATAATATACATCATGATGACAATATAAATATCGCCAAAACTTTCCCCTTGTTAATAGAATATCATTCTATTTAGATGAACATCATCCATTTTGAATTTTGTAAAATGTGATGTTCACACCATATAGATAAATAAGTATATAGATAAATAAATACTAAAATAAAATTATTATAAGAAATGAAATGAATGAATTATGATTTTTTTCAAAATAACATAACCCCAATTTAAAAAATGAAACCTAAAAGGATATTGACATATATGAAAAAAATCTATAAAAAATGATTCTTGAATGATACAACCAAATAAGGGAACTGAAATTGGATTGTTTGGTACCGTGAGTTCATTCTAAAAAAAATATAAATATATATTTTTATTATAAATAGTGAAATATAAACCCAATTAGGGTAAAACATTTTTAAAATTAAAATGGAAATGGAAGTGAAAGCATAAAATATCTTTTAGAAAACATTCTTAAAATTTATGAAAAAGTGGAAGTTGTAGATCACTTCCAAAAGTTTTTTTCAAATGATGGAGTGAAAAATATATGAAAACCATTACATGTAAAAAATAATACTCAATAATATGACATTGAAAATACATAAGTTTTTTCTTGTATAAATGTGGAGATAAAGACAAAACATATAAAGGTAAAAGGAAAACCCCTTTTAAATATTTCCTAAAATACCTTATTCAAAACTCACTTTGTAAAAAGATAATAAATACATCTATTTATTTAATCATAATTTTTTCAAATAGTGTAATAAATACTATAAAATTTTGTGTCTAAATAACTTAGGCATGGAAGAACAATGTTCAAGATAAAACATTATAACTCAAATGAGGGGATTTATGTTACCAAAAAACCTTACTACTGGAGAGAAAACTATATAAATATCCAATTTAGTAAGGGATAATTATTGGTCTAATAAAAAAATTAAATAAAAATATATGATAAAAATATATCTATGGTAATTGAATACACCATACAAACTAAACATGGTTCATAACATGTATCATGTCTCAAAGATTCAAAATTGAGACCATAAAAACTCTTATTGTGGAGTAACACATATATAAAAAACACTTGAAAGATAGGGATTTTAATTTAATATAAAATACCAAGATTTTAATATAATTAATTATGTTATATCTTAAATTAGTATTATATACACCACATAATTGAAATTAGGTGAATAATAAAAAACATGTCTCAAAGAGAGGAATTTTAGACAAAAACCCTTACCTCTTATTCAGAACTCTATGAATGTACTCTAACCACCTATATTATAATCATATATATCATAATAACTTAATTAATAACCTTAATAATACACATTTTCATTCATACACTTTATAAATAGTCATTCTCTACATGAATTCATCTGATTTATCACGTCGGATGATTATAATTTTGATCATAAGTACTAGTTTCATAATAATGGTTTATGTGTTCATTATTATTTAAAATTTCATCATTAATATATCATTAATATTTATGTTAGGGATTATTTATAATGTTTTAAATTCCTTTCATTAGTGTTTTAGTCTATCCTTGAAGATGAAATCAATAAAAAGCATGTTTCGGTGATTCTGGACGATCAAAGTGTGTTTACTTAATTAATGAATTGAATATATCTATAAAATATTAAGAATAAAAAATAACTATTCTCATATTTATATCATATTATACTATTAAATAATTTCTAATAGTCATCCATTACAAAAGTTTATAGTATTGTTTCAGTAGGTGGTTAAATTGAACCAAACATGATCCTACTATGATTAATAAATGATTATGAGATGGTTTAGTTGTAATATCATTATACCAAAAGCATAATAATTTTATATATTTTTTATTAGTGATATATATCATAATTATAATTAATTATAGAATAATTAATGGATAGTAAAATATTGCACAATTTGAATAAATGGTTACCCTCTTAGAATGGTAATTTTAAATAATTAAATTAGAAATGATCATTTGTTGATCCCATGATTAATAAGTTCTATAATATAATAAACCAAAACCTTAATGATAGAAAAAATATAACATTTATCCTTTAATTCTATCCTTATATATACATACTTGGAAGGCATTGAAGGAAAAAAATAATATGTTATGTCGTAGAGGTGGTAGTTTTCACAATGTGTAGAGAACTGTATTGTGTTTCTTAATGGATAGGGGGTATGCATAAATAATGATAACACACTTAATATAGTTAAAAAAAGGTATATAAATTATATTATTATTATTTTATTATGTATATAATATATTTTAAATAAGATAATTAAGAAGAAAACTATGTAGTTTATAATAATCTTATCGAGGACTTGAATTTTTCTTGGAAGTCACTTTGAATTTGAAGGTATTATGATAACAATGGGTGACTTGGGGATTATGTTTATGGGTGAAGTTATAGGTATAGTAAAATGAACTATTTTAAATGATTAATTCTAAGTCTAAGTGTATATTTAAAGGGTGTAAGTGGTACATTTTTTATAAGTAATAGTAAGGGAACTATTGGAAACACCTTTACAATTTTCAATAATGGAATGTCCTTTTCAAAGTATCAATGATTAAAAATGGAAAATATGTTATTGAAAATTTTAATTATAGATAAAAATATCAAAAATTCACTTCAAGGAATGTTTCCAAAATGTTTTATAACTTTTATACAAGGTTAAACCTAATTTATCCCTTTTACCTTTAACGCGACAAATAATTTTTAACATTAGTAATTAATTTTAAAGACAAAAATTAAAATTTTTATTGTGGAATTTTTTATCATATTATTTTAATTTTTAAATCCATTTTATCAAATAAAATTTATATGGGTATGAAAATTTAATTTTATAAAAAAACCTTTAAACACATAATTTTTTTTTTGAAAAATGAAGTTATTGAGATTTTAAATTTGTATATATGATAAAATTATCATGGTTAATAATTTGAAAGAAATAAATTGAATTATAATATACTTAATATATTTTTTTATAATTCCAAGGAAATAAAAAACCAAACCTCTCCTTTAAAATACTTTATTTAATTAGAGGACAAAAGTGGTTTTTATATCAAAGTAATATTTTACTTTAGTTCTAATAATGTTTGGAATAGGTTTCCTATATAAAAAATATTTCAAAAGGGATAATGTTATTTTTTAATTTTATATTATATTACTTTAATGGTTTTTAAATTTTATATTTGATCATATTGAAAAATCATTTTTTATTGGAAAACATCATTTTCAAATATTAATTATTATTATTATTATTTTAAATCATTTTCCAACTATATTATTGTTAACCAATTATTAATATTGATCAAAATTTATCATAATTAATTATATTTTTGTTGAAATATAAATTCATATCCATAAAAAGGTATTTTTCATAAAAATAAATTCCAAACAATAAATGTTCTTATTATCCATTTTAGGAAAGCTAATTAAATTTCATTAATATTAAAAGTATCCTTTATTTTATTTATAAAAATATTTCTTAAATCGGTTACTCCTATTAATTCATACTAATGCAACAAATATGCTTTAATGTTTTTACTTAAACAAATATATTTTATCAAAATATATCACAATTTGGTTTAATTTTGTTGTCACATGTGGAGAAAACTACCAAACCCATTGAATTATTTAATGTTATTCATATATTAAGATATCAGGGTGTTACATTCTCCCCAGTAAATAAATTATATCCCCGTAATTTGACTTATAAAAATTTATATAGGGAACTCATAATTAACCATACACTGTTAGATGGTCATGGGTTTATTTAGGATGTGGAATGAGACTATCTATATTAAAAAAATTATCAAAAGAACTTTATAAAGATATTTAATGCATTTATTAATTTTAAAAATAATTACACTAGGTTAAGAAGATATAGATCTATGAGGATTAATTTACCACAAAATCTAAAAATTATTTATATAATAATCATACCACTCAATAATAATTATCTAGTGAATAATTACATGACATGGGACATAAGAAAATATAGAGTGAAAAATCACAACATGATACATTAGTAGTAGTTGTATATGATATTACTTATTCACATGGTTGTTAATGACTATCTCTCATATTGGACTTTGGATTGGGACATTGATCCACATGATTCTCAACTATATTTCAATTGAAGAAATGGATTTTTATAGATTCTCTCTTTATTTGGGAGGAGGAGTTTCAAGTATAGTTTGTATATTTCTTAAGACCTACGGGTCATGTAATCTCTAAGCCTATGGGCCTTGTAAGGGTTCCCTGTCAGCCCTTGAAAGGGGTTATCAAAAATCAATAAAAAAGAAGGCCTTTGGGCCATTTGGTCATAGGTTATCTATTTTTATAAAACTTTTGAGTCTAATGACCATAGTCACTTGATCATTCAAGAGACTCCATCTTTATATTTATTTGTGTGTTTGAGACATCTTTTATGTTCACATTTTTAATCATATTTCTTGATAGATGGTCTAAAATAATCACAATATTTATCTCCCTATCTCCCATTACATTAGGTTTTTTATTTAGATAATATTTTTTTATCCCTCACATTGATGGTTACTTCTAGTAATATCACTTAATAAAACTAAAATAGATGACATGAGTGTTGAGACATTATCAGTAAGGTGGAATTATCATAATCTATAATATAAAAGGGATTCAACCTTAAAAAAGTTCACCCTTATCATCACGTTATACTATAATTACTTTAGTTCAACCTATATCAATCTTAATTTAACCTATATCATTCTTGGTTCAACATAGATTAATTTGAGTTGGGTACTCCTATATATATTTACCTAATATATAAAATAGATATCCTAAATTACAATAAAATTTATCAAAATATTCTAAAGTCAATAATCATTTAAATCTATACATTCAAAATCCTAGTTTTCCTTCCTCAAACAACATTAATCATTCCTATATTCATATACCCTAGAATGTGTATACCTTGATCATATACATTTATTAATATACCATTCTAAAAACCTAATTGAATCTATAAGACATTAAACCATAATGAAATTATATATTACTCCAAAAATTAACTCCATATTTATTCCTAAAGTTTTATAAACCACTAGTTTATAAGGTTACACACTAGCAACTATATATCATAATAAAAAAAATTAGATAAAAATTATAAATGAATTATCAGCAATCAAAACAATATTGACAATACACAACATACATTTTTAGTATCAATCAACCCTTTATTTTCATGACATCAAACATATACTAAACATAAAACTTATCCATTGCTCAAAACATGAGTTATTCAATAGTTATCTCCAAAAATATAAAGTTGATATAAAATCCTTCTACAAGGTTATTAACTCCATTTAACATATGGTTTTAAACCATTGATACAATAATATTGAAGAATGATCCTTAGATGTTTTACTTAATCTTTAGTAGCACTTTGAATAAACCAAAATATCATCAATAAAAATCACTTAATGATTAGGATAAAAAAATGTATTAAAAATTAATTTCTATTAAGATATCAACCGTACTGCATTAGGTAATACTAAAAAACTCACATTTTCCATCATAGTAGACATATTCTAAGATTCTAAACCATTTAATTTTTCTCCCTTATTTTTTTATAAGACATAGTAGTTTCTAGATAAGTACCTTTCCCAGCTTCATTTTCATGATCCTGTTTTAACCAAATACTATAACCAAGATGGGTATGCTAATATTAAAAATATGAATATGAAAACATCAATATGAATATGTATTCCACTATAAAACCTTTATTTTTAACATATGATACTTTTGGATCAACCTGTGACTCTGTCTTTCAATCTATGGTTATCCATGGTAAATTTTCTATTAGGTTATCTAAACTAATTAGTTAACATCATTCTTAAATCCTTAAATTTTTTTTGTAATGATAATTTTATTAACCCAAAGTATATCTCCTAAGAGTGTATCTATAGGAGTTCATTATTAGGCCCACTCATTGTGTATTATAGTGATGATTTATTCAATGACCAACATACAATTTTTTATATAATTATATTTAGGTGTATTTGTTTCACTACCACATATAATTGATAGTATTTAGACAAAGATGTATTTATAATAAAAAATAATATCTATTTTTACAATACATTAGGATTTCATAAAATACTTATTCCTAGGGATTTAAATACTTATTTATTATCTTAATTGAAAAATAAAATTTTCATTATTTCCTTATAATTAAATAATATAATTTTCCCAATGGGTTATTTATACCTTTGAACTTCTTATCACCCATAACTTATCAACCCTTAAATTATCTTAAAAAAATATGCTAATCTATAAAGTTATCTAAACCTTTCCTTTGACACTAATGATGATTCCACAAACCCTCACTCCCAGATTCATTTCCATAAACACATACATCACATACATTCTTTGATACTAGTTGTGAAAGACTAGATATAATTGTTCAAAAATAAAAAAAAATGATTAATTTCAAATATTTCATCTTGTGGCTCTTTTCAGGTTTAGAGATTTAGAGAATTAGGACACATCCTAAACTAATAAATCTCATGTTCAATATATCAAGAATACATTTTCTACACTATATTAGAAACTAGTTAAATCTATGACGAGTCTTAAACATCTATCACATGTGATATACTTCTAAACCTATCACATGTACTACTATTCTTCATAACCTGGGGAATGAAAACATAATAAAGCGGTGAAATCAAATGCCTAGTATGGGAAACATATAACTGGAGAAATCATGGAATAAAAATTTAATAAAAATTATAGAATTAATATGTAAACAAAATGAAGCCATAATCTAATTGAAACTAAGAGCATGGTATAACCATGATAATAAATGAAAAATTGGATATCAATAATATTGATATCAAACTAATGGAATACATAATTTCATATATTAAAAACATATTGCTGATTCATTGTTCCAAGAAACTTTACATTTCTTTGAGACCAAAATCAAGGCAACTTGCTGAATTAGGAATGAATACACCAAATACCCAAACATGTTTAGTCTATTGAGATATATTGAATCATGATGGGGATATTTAATTTTGGGCTACACCCATCACCTTATTATATCTAATTCATTCACCATAAATGTCATTAATTCCTTTTATATAATTACCTAGGGAACCACTTACCAAATGAAACTTTGATATCTGCATAATGTGAAATATAGAAATAAAATACCTAATAAACCTATATTAGTAGTCAATAATCATCAGGAATGCCAATACTTTTCCCCATAACAATAAAAGGGATAAAATTATCATATCCCATCTATATAATGAATTTGGTTTGTCAAACACTACATAGTAAACTTTCCAATAATCATCCATATTTGAATTTCAATATATATAATTCCAATACTTTTCCCCTTGTTAATAAAAGGGATGACATGATTATAACTCATCCATATGAATAAGTTGGATGGTTAAACATTAAATTTTCAATTTTTCAATAATTTTTTTATTGGAATAACAATATATTTAATGCCAATAATTTTCACCATGTTAATAGTTGAACATTTGTTCTAGGTTAACATCATCCAATCAAAATTATGTATAATGTGATGTTTAGACCATATAGAGAAATAAGTATATGATGAAGTCAATAATAAAATAGCACGATCATATGACATATATATAAATAATTTGGATGGTTTCAGAAGAACATGTATGTAGTATAACAAAATAAACATAGAAGTATGCTTACATAGATGAAAAACAACCTTCTAAAATAATGATGAATGATGCCACCCAATAAGGGATCCAAATTTGGATTTTTTTATACCATGAGTTAATTCCCCCAAAATATAAATATATATTAGAGTTTAAATAGTGAAATATAAACCCTATTTTGGTATGTTATTTGGAACATGAAAATATAAATGGAGGTGAAAGCTTAAAAGATTTTTTAGGAAAATTTTAGACCTTGACATAAAAGAAGAAGTTTTGGGTCACTTACAAAATTATTTTTCAAAAGGTGAAGTGAAAAATATTTTAAAACTATTAATTTTAAAAATAAGATTCAATTATAAGTCCTTTAAAAAAAATCTTGGAGAAATGTGGAAAGGAATAAATAAAAAATGAAGGTGAATGAAAAAAACACTTTTTTATATTTTAAAAAATATCTTGTTCAAAAAACACATGTAAAAAAGTGTAATAAAACATTATTTAAATTAAAATATAATTTTACAAAATATTATTATAAATACCATACAATATAATGGTATAGTAACCCAAGAATGGATCAATAATGTTCAAGATAAAACATTATAACTCAAATAAGAAGATTTGAGTTACAAAAAAATACTCAATACTGGGAAACAATTGTATTAATATAAACTTGAATAAGGGAACATGATTTTTATGGAAAATATTATGAAATAAAATGATTATTCTATAAATATATCCTTGGGTAGTGAATAAATCAAATAATGTAAACATGGTTCATAACATGTAACATTTCTCAAAGAATCAGAATTGAGAATAATACAATTCTTACAGCTTAAGTACCACTTTAATGAAAACTACTTGAAGGAGAGGGATTATAATTTAATGTAAAATAACATGATTAAAATATAATTCATGATATGATATCTTAAATATGAATTATATACACCACATAAGTGAAATTATGTGCACAAAACCAAACATGTCTCAAAGAGAGGAATTTGGCACAAAACCCTTACCTCATGTCCTAATTTCCAATAACTTTATTTCACCTCATGTATCATAAACATATATATCTTAATATATTAATTCATAGAAAAACTTATATCCATTTTTATTCATACTCATCATATATATTCATTATCTACATGGATTCATTTTATTTTTCACATCTGGTGTTTATAGTTTTGATCGTTTGTACTAGTTTCATAATAGTGGTGTTTGTTTTTGTTATTATTTAATATTTAATAATTAATATATCATTAATTATAATATTATGTATTTTTTATAGTTATTTTTTGTTTTTTAAATTCCTTTTACGAGTGTTTTAGTATTTATCCTTGAAGATGAAATCAATAACAAGCATGTTTTGTTGATTTTGGACGACTGGAGTATGTTTTCTTAATTGATGAATTAAATATTGAAATAAAATATTTATAATAAAAAACATTATTTACATATTTATATCATATTATACCAGTAAATAAGTTTTCATATTCATCCATGACATAAATGTGTAGTATTGTTCAAGTAGGTGTTTTAACCAACCCAGACACAAACCTACCATGATTATTGGATGATTATGAGATGGTTATTTCAAATATCATTATACCCAAATTATAATGATATTATTTCATTTTTATTAGTATGATATATCATTATTTTATAGGAATATAAGTATTAGTAATGTATTTGAAAATATTACATAATTTAAATAAACAGTTAACCTCTTAGTACGCTTATTTAAAATGATTAAATTAAAGATGATTGTTTATTGATCATATCATTGATATGTTATATATATTATAAAACATAAAACTTAATTATATCATAAAAATAATATTTATTCTTTGATAAAATATTTAGTTTAATCCTTGTAAGGTAGTGAAATAAAATTAAATGTCATGTCATAGAGGCAACGGTCTTCACAACACACGAACAACAGTTGTGTTTTTTTAATGGACATAGTATATTAACCAATAACAATAAAACCATTAATGTAGTTACATTAAAGTATATAAATTATAATAATATGATTGTATTATTGTATCTATAGTACATTTGAATGAATATAAATAAGAAGAAAACTAAGTAGTTGATAAAACTCTTGTTGGGGACTTAGATTTTCCTTGGAAGTCTCCTGGAATTTGAAGGGATTGTACTAACTATGAGTGACTAAGGGATTATGTTAGTGATAGATAATTATAGTTAGATTAACATTTAATATTTTAGAATGAATAATTATAAGGTTAATTTATCTTTTAAGGGTTTAAGTGGAATATTTTTATAAGTGAATGTAAGGGATATTTTGGAAACACTTTTACATTTTTCAATAAAAAACATACTTTTCAAATTAACAAGGCTTAAAAAAATAAAAAATTCTAGGAAAAAAAGTATTATTCAATAAAAATCTCAATTACTCAATTCAGGGTTTATTTGTTTTTAAAAAAATAGGACTTTTACACTTGGTTAAACTCAATTTCCCCTTTCACCTTTTCTACAATAATTAATTTTTAACCTTAGTAATAAATTTTAAAGATAAAAATTAAAATTGATATTATTACCTAATTTTAATATTATTATTTCAATTTTAAAAATATTTTTATTAAAATTTTTTTCTATAGCTATGAAATTTTAATTTTGAAATAAAAACACTTAAACGTGTAAAAATTTATTTTTTGAAAATCAAGTTATTATGATTTTAAATAAATGTTTATATATATGATAAAATTATCATGGTTAGTAATTTTATATAAATAAATTTATTTATTATTAATTTAACAAATTTTATGAGGCTCTAAGGAAATCCAAAACCAAACCTCTCCTTGGAAATACTTAATTTAATGAGAAAACCAGAAACAATTTTTATATCAAAGTAACATTTTACTTCAGTTCTAAAAATGTTAGGAATAAGTTTTATATGTAAAAAATAATATTTAAAAATTAATAATTTTATTCCTTAATTTTATATTTTATTACTTTTATTCTTTTTAAATCTTCTAGGTTATTCCCACATAGTGATAAAATCATAGAAATTAAAATTTTTATAAATCCCATCATTTTTGAATAAAAATATACCTATCAAAAAATAATAATAATTCCTTTTTTATATAAGTTATTAAAAATTTAATTTCATTTTATTAATTTAAAATTACAAAATTTATAAATTTAATTTTTGAACAAAAACATAAAATATAATGAAAACAGTTTTTATTGGAAAATGAAATTTTCAAATATTGACTATTATTATCCATATTTCATATCATTTTAAAAAAAATTGGTGTTATCCAATTATTAATATTGAATATAATTTATCATTATTAATAATATGTCTCTTGAAATAGAAATTCATATCCCCAAAAATAAATTTCAGAAAATTAATTTCAAAAATACTAAATGATCTTATTTTTCATTTTATGAAAGTTGATTGAATTTCAATAATATTAAAAGTAATATTTATTTTATTTATATATATATTTTATAAATATTTTAGTCTTATTTATTACCTCTAATTCAATGTCTAAGATCTAACGGTCATACATAAACGTTTGTATTTTATCTAAATATATCACAGTTTCCTTTAAGTTTATTATAACATGTGGAGAAAGATATCAAAAAAATTGACTTTTTTAATGGAATTAATATATTAAGACCACATGTTGTTTCATACTTGAGAGGAAGTGATGAAAAATGAACCACATAATGTCATGGAGGTAGTAGTCTGTACGTACACATCATAGATGTTTTGGTATCTCCTAGTTATTGTAAAGTAATAAAATAATTATAGTTCAATTAATATAATTACATTTAAAAATATTAGTTATACAGATTTAATTATGTTAATAATCATATATATTATTTAGGAAGGTGTATAGTAAAATAAAATAGTAAGTTAAAGTAATACTTACATTGGAAACTTGAGTTTCCTCTTAGAAAACTCCTTGGAAATGGTGTCCTTAAGAAAACTAAAGGTTACCCTAAGATTATGGAATTTGTATAGGGTCCTAGGAGGATAAAAGTTTCAAAGTAAAAACAATTAATTATAATTATAGGTAAGTCATGGAGTGGTGGATGTATTAACTTTTTATAAGTCAAGATAAGGGTGGTTTTGGAAGCAACCATTACATTTTCAATAATGTAAAGTTAAAATGCATGCATCGATGGACCCAAAATTGAAAAAATAGGAGGGTAGAGTGATTTTTGAAGGAAATAACATAAAAAACTAATTTTGGAGACAAACATGAGTGGTTTAGGGAATTTTATTTTAACCTTTTAACTTTTAACCTAATTTAATTTTAATTTTTTGATTATTTTTTATCATTAGTAAATAATTTTTATAAATTTTTTTGATATTTACCCTTTTACCTAATTTTAATATTATTATTTAAAATATTAAAAATCATTTTATATAAAAATCTAAGGTTTTGAAAATATAATTTTAATATTATCACACATAATGCATAAAACTGGTTTTTAGAAAAAGTCTGTATTTAAGCTTAAAATTTAAGTGTAGGCCATAATAGGGAAAATTATTAATTCACATTACATAAATTTTTTTATTATAAAAAATAAATTCTATGAGAATTTCATGAAAAGTAAAACTGAATCCCACCTTAAAAATACTTTATTCAATAAAGAGATCGAAAACATATTTGTGTTATTAAAATAAGATATTAGTTGTATTCTAAAAATGTTGGAAATTATATTTATAAGCTCAAATAATATATTAAAATGAACAATTTTATTCACTAAATAAATATTCTATTACAAAAAATGACTTTTAAACTTCTAGGATACACTTACATAATGAAAAAATCATTAAAATTTTAATTTTCAATATAAAATTTTATTTTTGGACTAAAAATAAAAAACTAAAAAATTAATATTAAGTTAATATTTAATGGAGGGTTTAGAAAATTAATTTCATTTTATCAAATTTATATTCTAAAATTTTAAAATTTAGTTTTTGAAATAAAACTCATAATATAAAGAAAGAAAATTTTATTGAAAATTACTTTATTCTATGTTAAATTATATTAATAATTTATCTTCTAAAGGTAATAAATTTTAATGGTTTACTATATTGGTTTCTATTATAGATTTATTAATAATGTTCTTATAATATTTTCTGGTTCAATTACATTGGGTGTAACATGTAACATAAATTATATAACAAAACCTGAGTTTGACAATGTTTAGAATTTCAGGTCACTACATTCTCCCACCCTTAAATAAATTGTTCCCCTGAAATTATAATTATCACTTATCAATGAGAAAAATAGTTTATGATGTACTTAAGGTTTTTATAAATCATGGTTTTATTTCTAAAAAAATAGGTGGAAACCTTAGCATCTTGGGTAAGTCTAGTAAACTCATCATTTCCTTTATAATAGAAATATCACACTCTAGGGATTTCTTCCTAACCATTTGAGCTAAAAATATATAATTTTTAGGTATGCTGACTCTTATAATAGAGTTATTTATCTTATAGACCACATAATACTCTTTTTACTAACATATGATTATAGGATGGTTGGAAATATGAAATTAGATATCCCTATTTTAGAAATTAATATACAGTCTACGTGGGAATATCCAATCCTTTCTAAAAATATCATTACGTTTTTTCTATATAGATAATGAAAAGATTCACATTCCCATAAAGGTAAATATAGGATACAACAATATTATAACTATTAGTTTTATTTGATGTTTAAATCATCATCACAGTGATGTAATGTTTTTATATAACATCCTTGATATATTATAGGGGATATACTAGAGTAACCTAACAAATCTAGAGTGGGATAAAATTGATCCATAATTATCATGATTCACTTTAGTAGTCATTTCATAGGTATTCTATTCTTCCCATGTGGGATGACACTTAAGAGGACTATTATACTTTTCATCCCTTAGATTAGTTCATCGACTTGGATAATGACCAAAATTGGATAATCTAATGAATTGGACATTCTTATACTATATTACAATGATCATCTTATTTGTCCTAGATTGATAGTTATGATATTTGTGACCAACCCTTACACACATGAAAGACTTTATTATTCCTTTGAGTAATTCCCTTGAGTGATTCTTCCCACATTTTCAACTTGTTAGAAGTTGAATATATTTTCCTTTATCATCACAATTTATTGAGATTCTATGAAACTCCATAATTCCCTTCATTGGTGAGTCTGGGAGTTTTTATGTTTAAGTTTATTATTCTGAGATTTTGTTAGCTGCGTGAGCATAACCACATGATTTTTGAAAATGGATTCTATTCCATTTGGTTACACATTTGGAAAATAAAATTTTATTCATTAATTTAATTATTAACTTGATTTATTCTTTATCTATCAATTTGTAAAACAAAAAAATTTAATAAAGTGTGATCAATATTTTCATCATAATGGAATTATGAAAAACTCATCCTCAAATTTTTTTTCTCTTTAAAACAATCACATTACCTTTTACTTTAACCTAAATCACTCTTCGTTAAATATAGATTTATACAGGTTGGGTTATATTATATTACATAACCTAATTCTTTTAAGTAATAAATACTTCATAATAGATTGTAAAGATAATGTGATTAACCAAATCATATTTTGTGGGAGTGTCAAACCAGGTGTGCAGTTATGAATCTTTTTCATTCACCAGGTAGCGATTGAGTTAAACCCAAGCATACCATTTTCAGGGTTACTACCCCTAGGTACATCTATACTAGATCCTATATCAACTTGTAATATCCAAATAGGGATTCTATTTTTAGGAAAACCACAAAATATCTATATTAAAAAAAAATTAGGATGTTATCCTATATTTTGACTTATCTCTTATACTTATCCCTAGGTTTTTTAATAATGTTATGAAATCATAATTGTAAAGACCCAAATTTTTCCATGTATTTTTTTTCTTAATTATATGAAATTATTACGAGTCTACGAAAATTGACAGCGCATGATTCTGAGACCCGGTGTGCCTGGAATGAATTTCTAAACTTTTTTTGGGTATGTTCAGTAAACACATGAGTGGCATTCTCTAACTTTTGAACCATTGATCAGATTAAAAATATGAGGGTATCGTTGAATCCGTAGTGCCAGTATTCGCTTAAGGGAGGCTTTACTTTGACCGTAGTAGGTCCGGAGAAGAAGTTAATTTTTTTTTCTTTTAAAAGAAATAAAATAAAATAATCTCATTATTTTATTTCTCTTCCACCAATGGAAAAGCGAAGTGTGGGACCCACGGTGAGTTATTCCAATGAATGGTTTGACTTGAAAAATCCTAAGTAACGATGTTGTTGGGGTATTAAGAAGCTTTATAATTTATGAGCCCCAATAACTCCCCGCGTCGTTACTTACTCTCACCCTATCCTATAAATATAGAGCTTGGGGGAGGAGTATCAGAAAAGCTTCTCCAAGAAACAAAGTTCTGTTGGAGTGCCATAACGCCAAGCCCTTAGAGGATGGAGCTAACTCTAGTAGGAGGTGATGTGCAACACTGAAACCCCGAACCAGATTTTGACGTTCGAGTGGTGGCAAGGACAACTTGTTGTGGGGATGACAAACAATGAGACTCCCAAAACCACAAGCACTCTCCAACATTTCAAGGTAGGGGTTATTTTTTTTGTGCATTTTTTATTCCCTCTTCCCCGTTCTTGAAATTATACAAAGAACATGGGTCAACCAACTAACAGGTTGACCCGCGATTCATTTGTCTTAGCAGGAGGTTATTGTGGGGAATCTTGTGGGGTTAATCTTGTTGTTTAATTAAATTGTTATAAAACCCTTAACCCCCCTCATGTTTACTAGCTAACATGGAGGGCACAGGCCTAACGAACCTAGAGCAAACCCTACTCTATCTTGCTATCCTTGCACCACCTTGGACGACCGTGAGCACGTCGACGCATGCCACAAGAGGAAGGCCGCGACTCGTCTGCTGTGGTGAATGGAGGAGGTGGACGACACAACATCCAAACACGGGAAGGAAGGCGACAACGCTGCCTCGCCGCCGGCGAACGGAAGCCATGGCTGAAGCCGTGGCAGAGGCTTAACCCGCCTTCGGCGGGTTCCACGGAGACTGAGCGGTGTCCATGCAACGTCGCCGCCTCACTAACCGAATGGCCTTCGGGCCGTTCCAGAATTTGGGAGACCGGGGAGTTACCCCCCCCCCCCCCCACATCGGACCGAACCGAGCCACCGCCTTCACACAAGGTCATTGCCCTCGAACCGGGCCAACGCCCTCGGACTGGGCCACCACCCTCGAGTTGGGCTGCCTCCCTCACATTGGATCGCCTCCCTCGAGCTGGGTCGCCTCCCTTGGACCAGGCCGCCGCCCTCAGAGTAGGCCGCATCCCTCGAGCCAGGCCGCCGCCCTCAGACCGGGTCACTGCCCAAGTGGGATGCCGCCCTAGTAGGCCGCTACCCCACGCAGGTCACATCGCCCTTACCGGCTGCCCCTCTTGCAGGCTGGATTGAACATCATCCCAGGGGGCTGAGTCCATCTTGTCCCCACACAAACCGGGTCGGACAGGGTGGGTCTGACCAGGTCAGACCGGACCCCGGCCCAACCGGGCCCAGAAACACTCAAAGGGGCTTTTCTTGAGGACCAGATACCCGTTTGACGAACCGTCTGCGGCATTAGGACCCTTAGAGAAAGATGGTCCTCTTTAATTACTCCATTAGAGTTTCAGAGAAACATGGAGTTCAGCCGACTTGGATCGCACCCGAATCCAACTGGGCCCTCGGTAGTGAAATGCCAATAATGCACAGACCGAGCGTCCGAATGGTACACCGTCTTTTGTGTTAGAACCCTTATGACATTCCAGATCATAGGGTCATTTATTTGTGAGACTTTGTGCAGGTTAAGATATTATTCATTGCTTGGGGAGGATTTCTCACAAGTTCACTATGTACGGAACCCTACGAATGGCTGAGACCTAACGACTGATGACTTTTCGACTCGAAGTGACTCAAGGACTGTGGTACGTGATGTGGAGGAGTACCTTCATGGAACACAATGGGGGTGGGTGGTTCTGTGTGACCTGGTGGGCCACGGTGGGGAGAGGCTGTGGTACGCAATGGGGAGGAGTACCTAAGTAGACCACGATGGGGGTGGGTGGCTCTGTGTGACCCAACCGACCCATAATATACGATGGCGACCAGTACTTCAGTAGTTCAAGGTTAGTGGGAAGTGCCTCTGTGTGACATGGAAATACCACTGTACTTGATAGAGGAGGATTTATCCAGTAGCCGAGGCATTCGACGTTGTGACTGGGGTTGTTAATTATTACTACCTCTAGAATAAATCCTGGTATGATCTTTCTTTACTTTGTGATTCTGATTGAGGTTATGCTATGTGGTACTTTACCTGTGTGGTACTTTACCTTCATGGTGTTACCCTTTGATTTTTCTTTGTGGAATTCTAGGAGACCTTCGGGGTCTCAGGGTCCCTACTGAGTATCATTATACTCACCCCTGCATGGGCTTCACCCGAACCTTGTTGTGTCTTGTGCAGACGACGTACAACATTTATCAAGGGTGAGGGAGCCAAGAATGGATGGTGCTAAGAGGTGGACATTCGGCATGACATGACGTAGAGGAGACGGGTGGATGTGGAGTACTGTGGAGGCGAGCTGTACCTACCCTTCTAGTAGGATCCACGGTGGACGTTCCAAGAGATACTTTTTATCTTTCATCTATTTTTTACTTTTCAATTTTACTTGTAATTTTCCAGTTGGTCTTGTATTCCGGACCCTTTACTTTCAGTACACTTTTACTCCAACAATTTACATCAAAGTTTCTTCTTACTATGTTCTCAGACCGTGTGTTTGTACAGGTTTAAATGAAATGCCTTCCCATTTTAGGGAATATGCCTTTCAGTGCTTGTCGCTAGCCCCTGGCCTATGGAAGGCGGGCTTCGGGTAGTCACAACACGGGCCCTCGGGGATGGGTCGTGACAAAGTGGTATCAGAGGAGTTTAGTTCTAATGAAGAACTAGGACTATGATCTTTTCTATATGGAAATAGTGTTAAGTGTTTTGAGTTTGGTTTTCAGTTCGGGGAGTCCAGTGTTGGTGCGGAAACCGAAGTATCCATACACCAGGACCCTGAATTCTGATTTCCAACACAGTGCATGAAAACACTGATTGCGTATGTTTTGAAAAGTCTTTCTTGTATTTTCTTGAGTCTACTCACCAGGTATAACTTTTAACCTTGGAACACCTATTTCTTTTCAGGATGCCTCCACGAAGACAACTAGCCAGGTTCCCTGAGAGATAACACGATTATGGCCCACCGAGTGATGAGGCCTCAGTGTAGGGCCCCCTTATGGCTTTGGCACCTTCGGGTGGTGTACCAGCAACACCACTGCCTGTCGGAAAACCATTGCCACCAGCCCCACCAGCAGAGGATGCACACTAACTGAGCACATTGCATGAGTTCCAGTGGAAAAGGCCTCCGAGGTTCTGAGGTGAGACGGACCCACAGGCAGCTGAGCACTGGCTGGAGGTTGTGGCTAGTGTTTTTAACTTAGTTGGGACACCAGCTAATTTTATGGTGATCCTGGTAGCCAACCTTTTTTAGGAAGCAATAGGGAGATGGTGGAGCCTGATGCTCCAGATGAATGCTGAGGTGACCCTCATCTGTGTGGACTTCGAGGGACTTTTAGAGTAGAGTTTGTCCCAACAACCTTACGCTCTATGCGTATACAAGAGATGATGCACTTATAGCAGAGCATCATGACAGTGGCCTAATACTCAAAAAGGTTCACTGATCTCACCCTCTAATCCATCGGAATGGTATGAAACCCTTTCTTCAGGGCCCAGAACTTTGAGCAGGGTCTCCAATAGGAGATCAGAGCATCGATGGTATCCCTCAGCATTCTGATGCAGGCTGAGGTGCTTGAGCGAGCACTTTTGGTGGAGAGCTTCCTAGCTGAGCAGACACCGACAACGAGATCTACCATCAGACGAAAGGTAGCTAAGTCGTATGCATGAGGCAGTATGTAGATGAAACAAAGGTCCAAGTGGACTAGACCGTCTGGTTGATGACCCCGTGACGCAGGGTCAGAAGTGCGAGGCTCACAAGGTAGAGGGAGACATGTGAGGGGCATACGATGTTACACGTGCGACGGGCAGGGTCATATGGATTGCAACTACCCAACCCGCTATACCGACGACCAACATACGGTCAAGGGACCGCCGAGGCAGAGGTAGAGGTTCGAGTGAGGAGTTCTGTAGGGTGGAAGACGTGGCAGAGGAGCTGGTCATACAGAAAGTGGTGGGTGAAATTTTGAGATTTTACCACCACCACCACCTGGTGGTCCACCCTGACAATAGGGAGCAGGAGGACATGGATGAGCTCAGATCCAAGAAGATGAGTACTATGACCACGATGATCCGAATATGATTAGAGGTATGATCTATGTCTACTCCACCTGAGTTGCCATACTTATAGGCACAAGTTCCGGTCACTCATTTATTTCCATGGCCCTCATTTATAGCTCAGAGATTCCGGTGGAGTTGTTGGGTCGATCCTTACGTCTAGAGACACCTACGGGAGAAGATTCGACGATTACACACTGGTACCAGTAGTGTGAGATTACTCTAGGAGGTGATATATTTAGCTAAAATCTCTTAGTAGTTGTGTCGAGGCCTTACGACATTATCTTGGGTATGGACTGGTTATCCACAGTCTATGCTCATATTAACTGTATTAGGTGAAAATTGCGGTGTGTCCGCATGGATGAGACCAGTTTTTCCTTCACCGGTGAGAAGGGAACCTTTTTATCATAGGATGAACTTACCCAAAGGAGAGTGAATTTGATTACTCATCAGTTGGATAGCCTTACCCTCAGAGAAGTTTATGTTGAGTGTCCAAGATATCCTATAGTGGTGGACCAGTATGTTGATGTCTTTCCTGATGATGTTCCAGGACTACCTCTACTCAGAGAGGTAGACTTTTACATTGACCTATACCCTGAGACGTCACTGATATATACACCAGCATATCGGATGGATCCCTCACTACTTCGTAAGTTACATGTATAGTTAGAGGACTTGCAGGGAAAAGGGTTTATAAGACCCATTGTTTCTCCATGGGCAACCCCGATTTTTTTTCGCCAAGAAGATGGATGGGAGTTTGAGACTCTATGTGGAATATCAATTCTTGAACCAGGTGACTGTTAAGAACAAGTATCCACTCCTGAGGATTGATGATATTTTAGATTAGTTGAAGGGAGATCACTGGTTTTCGAAGATAAACCTTTGATCAGGCTATCATCAACTCAGGATACGAGATGAGGATATGCAGAAGACGACCTTCATATGTCAGTATGGTCATTATTAGTTCCTGGTTATGCCTTTCGGTATGACCAATTCCTTATCAATGTTCATGGGACTCATGAATAGGATATTTCAGCCATACCTTGATCGCTTCGTGGTGGTGTTCATCGATGACATCTTGATTTACTCGATGATGGAGGAGGAGCATGCCTATTATCTATAGATGGTTCTGAATACACTTTGAGAGCACCAACTTTATGGTAAACTCTCGAAGTGCTAGTTCTAGATACATGAGGTAAACTTTCTAGGACACATTATCTCAGAGGCTGGAGTTTCAGTTGATCTGGAAAAGATAGAGGCGATGCTAGATTGGGATCCACCTAGGAGCATGATAGTGGTGTAAAGTTTCTTAGGGTTGGCTGAATACTACCGGAGATTCGTGCCTAACTTTTCCAGAGTTGCAGAACCCTTGTAATCTTTGACAAAGAAGGGGAAACCATTCATGTGGATGGAGAGTTACCAATATAGTTTCCAAAAGTTTAGGCAAATACTGACAAGTTCCCCCATCTTGAGGCTGCCATAAGAGGGTGTGGGATATATAGTCTACTAAAATGCATCTAGGACTGGGATTGGATGTGTCCTGATGCAAGAGAGAGCATTGATCACTTATGGTTCATGACAGCTGAGGCATCATGAGCATAACTATGCTACCCATGACCTAGAGTTAACATTCGTGGTCTTTTACTTGAAGTTGTGGCGACATTACTTAATGTGTGAAAGATTTACAGTATACTCTGATCAAAAGTGTCTCAGGTATATCTTATCTTATAAGGACCTGAACCTGAGACAACGATGATGGATATAGTTCCTCCAGAACTATGACTTTGAGATAGTCTATACTTCTGGGTAGGGGAATGTGGTAGAAGATGCACTCAGTAGAAGATATGGTCTGCAGTTGTTGAGTGAGGTGACAGAGCATCTTTCCATGTTGCAGATATCCTTCATGGATAGAGATGGAGCATCATACCTTTAGTATTTTAAAGTCACACCCCCAATTATTTAGCGAGTCAGGGAGGTGCAACTTGGGGACACTGACTGCGAGGATCGACATGCTCAGATATCCTCAGGACAGGAACCTGTTGGATTTTCTAAAGGTGGGGAGCACGTCATCCTCTTCAGAAGATAGACCATGGTACCAGTGGTGCTACGAGAGGAGGTGTTGAGGTAGTTCCATACATCCCCTATGGCATTACATCCTACTATGGTGAAGATGTACCAGGACCTCCGACATCAGCACTGGTGGCCGGGGATGAAGAAGGTAGTGGTAGAGTAGGTTTCACGATGCCTCACTTGTAAGCAAGTGAAGGCCGATCACCAGGCTCTAGCAGGCTTAGCTCAGCTGCTAGAGGTTCCGGAGTGGAAGTGTAATGGGATCTCCATGGATTTTGTGACAGGGATTCCATGTACATCCAGGGGACAAGATTTCATATGGGTGATGGTTGATCGACTCACCAAGTCGGCCCACTTCCTACCTATTTGAGAGTAGAGATCAATAGAGGGATTGAGACACCTCTACGTATAGAAGATTGTGTGAATTCATGGGGTGACATCAATGATCATCTTTGACCATGACACACATTTTGAATCTCAGTTGTGGAAGGGATTATAGGAGGCATTTGGGACTCAGCTGCATTTGAGCACCCCCTTTCATCCTCAGATGGATGGTCAGACGGAGCGTACCATTCAGATGCTAGATGAAATGCTTCGTGCATGTGTCCTAGATCTTGGCCACATTTGGGAGGATCACATTACCTTGGTGGAGTTTTCTTACAACAAAAGTTATCACTCCACCATCGGTATGACACCATTCGTGGCCCTTTACGACCGACCCTACAGATCACATCTATGCTGGATAGACCCAGGGGAGTAAGCACTTATGGGTCTAGAGTTGGTACGAGCTACTACTAAGAAGGTGCAAATAATCTAGGAGTAGATGAAGAAAACATAGAGAAGAAATAAGTCATATGCTGACATAAGAAGAATACCTTTGGAGTTCCAGGAGGGGGACTACATTTTCTTACGAGTCTCTCCTCGATGGGGACTGTAGAGATTTGGCCAAGGTGGCATGTTATCACCAAGGTTTATCGAGCCATTTCTGATACTTCAGAGGATAGGCGAGGTGGAATACTACTTGTAACTTCCACCACAGTTGGATAAGGTTCATGACGTCTTCCAAATATCCCAACTAAGGAGATACATGAATGACCCAGCTCACATCATCGACCACGAAGAGCTGGACTTAAACGATGGGGTGAGATTTACGGAGGTTCCAATAGAGATTGAGGATCGATAGGAGCATGTCCTTTGTGGGTGTTCAGTTCCTCTGGTGCACCTTCACTGGAAGCATGGGAACCTCTAGGAGAGCATATGGGAGTGGGAGGCACAAATTCATGCTCAGTACCCCCATTTGTTTCCTTAGTCTATGTTGTGTCTTTTAGGGATGTAAATACCTAAGGTGGGGAGAATGTAATGACCTAGATTTTTTCATGTAATTTTTTTTATTAATTATATGAAATTATTACAAGTCTTTAAAAATTGAAAGCGTGTGATTTCGAGGCCCAGTATGCCCGGAATGAATTTCTGAACTTTTTTTCAAGTACGTTTAGTAAACTCATGAGTGGCGTTTTCTAACTTTTGAACCGTTGATCGAATTAAAAATCTCAGGGCACCGTTGAATCTATAGTGCCGAGATTCTCTTAAGGGAGGCTTTATTTTGACTGTATTAGATCTGGAGAAGAAGTTGATTTTTGTGGCTTTTAAAAGAAATGAAATAAAATAATCTCATTGTTTTATTTCTCTTCCACCAATAAACAAGCGGAGTGTGCGACCTGTGGTGAGTCCAACCAATGAATGGATTGACTTTCCAAATACTAGGTAATGATGTCATTGGGGGATTAAAATGCTTCCTAATTTTTGATCTCCATTAACTCCCTGCATTGTTAGTTACTCTCCCTCTCTCCTATAAATATAGAGCTTGGGGGAGGGGTATCAGAAAAGCTTCACCAAGCAAAAAAGTTATGTTTCATTTCCATAATGTCGAGACCTAAGAGGACAGAGCCAATGTCAGTAGGAGGTGACATATGACACCAAAACCCCAAACCGGAGTTTAATGTTCGAGTAGTGGTGAGGACAACTTGTTGTGGGGATGGAGAACAATTAGACTCCCTCAACCGCAACTACTCTCCAATGTTTTGAGGTAAGGGTTATTTTAGTTTGTGCATTTTTATTCCCTCTTCCACGTTATTGAAATTATACGAAGAACGGGGGTCTACTGAGTAATGTGTTGACCCATGATTCATTCCTATTTTTTATCCTTGTGCCACCTTGGAAGACCTTGAGCATGTCGACGCACAACGCAAGAGGAAGGCCGCAGCTCATCAGCCACGGCGAATGGAGGAGGAGGCCAACATGACGGCCGACTGCGGGAAGGAAGGCGGCGCGACCGCTACACTGTCGGTGAAAAAAAGCAGCGAAAAAAGCCGCAATAGAGACTAAACCCACCTATGGTGGGTTCTGTGGAGACCGAACGACACCCACACCTTATCGTCGCCTCGCCAATCGAACGACCTTCGAGCCCTTCAAGAATCTGAGAGACCGGGGGGTTACACCCCCCCTGCGTCGGACCGAACCGGGTTTCCGCCATCATGCCGGGTCGCCGCACTCAAACCAGGACACCACCCTTGGACCGGGATTCCACCCTCATAGAAGGCCACTGACCTTGAGCCAAGTCACTACCCTCGGACCCGGCCACTTCCCTCGAAGTAGGCCGCCGCCCTCGAACCGGGCTGCCGCCCTCAGACCGGGTCGCCGCCCCACACGGGTCGGGTCGCCCTATTCGGGCTGGGTCTCCCTTGCGGTCCGCCCCTCTTGTGTACCGGAATGGACATCGGCCAAGTGGGCCAAGTCTACCTCGGCCTTTCCCAGACCGGGTCGGGCCGGGTCCATCCGACCGGGTCGGACCGGACCCAGGCCCAATTGGGCTGCGAAACACTCAAAGGGGATTATCTTGAGGACCATACGCCCTTTTGACGAACCGTATGCAGCGATGGGACCCTTGGAGAAAGATGATACTTTTTCCTTAATCCATTAGAGTTTTGGAGAAACTTGGAGTTTGGCTGGGTTAGATCACACCTGAATCCAACCGGGCCCTCAGCACTAAAATGCCAATAACACACAAACCAGGAGTCTGACTGACGCGTCGTCTATTTTGTGGGAACCCTTATGAAATGGCGTATCATTGAGTTACGTCTTTGAGAGAATTCATGTAGGTTGAGATATGACTGATGGCTTAGGGAGTGGTTCTCCCAAACACACTACGTATGAAACCCTACGACTGGTTGAGACCTGACGAGTGCTGACTCTTCGACTTCGAGTGACTCGACAGCCACAGTACGTGATGGGGAGGAGTACCTTCTCAATCCATGATGGGGGTGGGTGGTTCTATGTGACTTGGCAGGCCATGGTGGGGATCAGTTGCGGTATGCAATGGGAAGGAGTACCTTAGAAAACCACGATGGGGGTGGGTGGCTCTGTGTGACCTGGCAGACCTATAGTACGTGATGGGGAGAAGTAATTCAGCAGTTCAAGGTTAGTGGGAAGCGCCTCTATGTGACGTGGAAGGCCCACTATATTTGATAGAGGAGTATTTCTCTAGAAGTCGAAGCGTTCGACGTTGTGACTGGGGATGTTACTTGTTACTACCCCTAACATAAATCTTGATGCGAGATGTATTTACTTTGTTCTTGTGATTGAGGTTATGCTATGTGGTACTTTACCTTAGTAGTGTTACCCTGTGGTTTTTCTTTTTGGAATTCTAGGAGACCTTCGTTGTCTCAGGGTCCCTACTGTGTATTGTTATACTCACCCCTACACGGGCTTCGCCCGCACCTTGTTGTGTCTTGTGCAGACAACGTACAACATTGATCGAGGCTGAGGGAGCTAGGACTTGACATTGCTCGAAGGTGGAAATTCGGCGTGACATGACATGGGGGATACAAGTAGATGTGGAGTACTATGGAGGCGAGTTGTACCTACCCTTCAGGTAGGATCCATGGTGGATGATCCAGGAGTTTCTCTTCACCTTTCAGCTATTTTGTACTTTTCAGTTATACTTGTACTTTTCCAGTTGGGCTTGTATTCCAGCCCCTTTACTTTTAGTACACTTTTACCACAACATTTTACTTCACATTTTCTTCTTATTGTGTTTCTGTACCGTGTGTTTGTACAGGTTTAAAGGAAATCCCTTCCAGTTTTAGGGAATATGCCTTTTGGTGCTAGTCGTCATCCCCTGGCCTATGGAAGGTGGGCTTGGGGTAGTCATGGCACAGGCCCCGGGGGACGGGTCATGACACTAATCCACTAAAAAACAAAAATAATCATTAAATATTAATAAACCCTCCTTTTATATAAACTATAGTGAGCCATGTTAAGCATACACATTTATTTTCTTAATATACAAGAATAATCTTTCCATATCATAAATTGCCACACAAAACAGAGAACCAAAAGTTTAGTGTCTTTAGGAATTGATAAATAATATTTTTTTATACAAAACTTGGGAAAATTTTCCATAATTGATTATTTCTAGGATTCTCATATTTTTTACTCATCTTTATGACACGGGGGATGGAAATATAAGAAAGGGGAAATCTCAATTTCTCAGTAAGGGTAAGCATATGAAATACTAATAAAAGATCATAAGTGAGCATAACATAATCATGTATATAATCAAGAAACATTATAAAATCATACATAATAAAGAATATAAAATAAATCCCAAGTAATGGAATAATGATTGGAATAACATTTTTCATTAATAAAAAGAGTGTACAAGCATTAGTCAATAAACATGAGCCATGATAGAATAAAATTCACATAATAATAAGTATATATTTTTTAAATCATTCAACTATTCCATATAAATTAGCATAGAAATCATTTTTCAAATCTACCCACCAAGGAATTCATCACAAAATAGTCCAGGAATAATCACTAGTGTACCTTATAGGTCTTGGAACAATCCTCTCATATAGCCTCGATCTTGGGATAAATCCTCCCATATACCCCTTTGGCATGGGATAAATCCCCATGCGTACCCATCGGCTTGGGATAAATCCTCAAATACAACATTTTTTTGGGATAAATCTTCTCAGGTACCCTTCGGTTTGGGATATATCCTCCCATGAACCCTTGGGCTTGGTATAAATCCTTCTTTGTACCCATTGGATTTGGATAAATCCTTATGTTTATCCTTTTGAGGACATGATATATAAAAATTACCAATGAACTAGAGGTCTATATGTGACCCCAACTATTAATTATCCATATATATGGTGCAATAAAAAATTCATTAAACACATCTTAATTGACCCATGGAAATAAAAATTGGTTTCACAATAATTCTAGATGATATCACCAAAATTAACATAAAGATTATAAATGGTAGATAACCGAAATTTAATCAACCAATAAGAGTGTTTCATAAGAACAATTGGCGGTTGTTTTATTAAAAATAACTTCAAAGGAAATAAGAATCTTAATGTTAAAGAGGATAATGGAAGAGAATCCATTAAATAAATTTTATAAAAAAAGATTATCATTATCGTAAAAAATGTTGTTACAGATCTCATTTAAAAGTAATTTTTGAAAAGGTGCAATGAAAAAATGTGAAAACACATAAATTTTAAAATCAATCTTAAATAATGGAACATTTAAAATAACATAGATATTTCATAAATTTTAGGTGATTTTTTTAAAAAACATTCTCTTTTTTTAAAAAATAATCCTTAAAAGGGACCATGAAAAATACATAATTCTTTCAAAAAGTTAATGTGAATTTTTTTTAAAATAATTAATTTATAAAAAAATAAACTCTAATAAATTATCCTTGAAATTAAATAATGGTAATCAAAAAAATTTAGAGTAGGGGGTAAAATATAAGATCATAGTATGGAAAATCATTTTAAATATTTTAAAATGCCTTTACTGAGAACCCACATTGTTAAAAGGATAAATAAACCTATATTTTAAAATGAATAAAGTGTAATTTAAGGATAATTATAGCTAAAAACAAGTTCACTTTCCACTATGTAAAGGATAAAATTGGTGGGATATAAAAACATCGTTATAGAAGAAAAATCCACTAAAATAAAGAGGAATTATTCTTAGAAATATTTCATTTTCAAAAAACAATAGATTAATAAAGGATTAATACATTAGTGTGAAACATTATTTACCTATAAAATAAGGTGTAAAAATAACATAACATAATAATATGTTATAATAGATCAATCTTGAAATATTGTAGTCAATGAGGTGTGATTATTACCAAAGGAGAAGATTTGTTTCATGAAAAACCCTTTATGGCTTAAGAAACATTCTAATAAAAATCCTCTGAAATTGAAATATTGAAATTGAAGTTCAAATGAAAATAATTAATATAATTCATGAAATTATATATAAAATAATAATTATTCACACCATTTAAATGAAATTTTATTTATAAAAGAAAATGTGTCTCAAAGAAGGAAATTTTGAGATGAAACCCTTATGGATTTAGAAACATTCAGATCAAAACACCTTAAATGGGATGGATTTTAATTAAACATAAAATATAAGGATTAAAATATAACTTATCATATTATACATAAAATAGTAATTATTATCACCTTATAAGTGAAATTATGTGCATAATATAAAAAATTTCTCAATGGAATGGATTTGAGGCGAAAAAACCTTACCATGTCTTCCTGCTTACTCAATTATGAGATAACATCATGTATAATGAAAATGAGAATATTAATAAAATATATCATTAAATATATAGTAACATACTGCTATTTTTATAATTATATAGTAATAATATATTACAAATATATTAATCGACTATAGTATTTTTCCATTATCAGGTGTTTGAACTTTCGGTTGTTTATTTTGTAAAAAATTCATGAAGATGGGATTTATTATCATTACATGGTTTAAATTTCATCCTTACTGGACTATTAAAATTATAATAATAATTTATTTTCAATTATTACCTAATTATTATTTTCATTAGGTGAAACACTTGAATATGGATTGTGAAAATAGAAATCATTACAAACTTGTTTTCGACACATTTAATAATCTAAATGTGATATATTAATAAATATTTAAAATATTTAAAAACCTTAAAATTATTAAAACATCATAAATATATAATTATTACATTGTATTATCATTATATTACATCCCATTATCATTTATGACATAATATTTATAACATAATTTATATAGGCGGTTAAATCAACTTAAGGGTATCCTGTTATAATGATTTAATGAGTAAGGTGAGGTATGTAGATTATAAAAATGTCACATATTGAGATGAATTTTTTTTAATAAAAATAATATATCCTCCTTTATTCCATTCTAGGAACCATCAATTATGGGTGATGATAAATAAAAATTTTCATTCATGGAGGTGGTTGTTCGTTAGATGCACGATTAAGGATCTCATTTCTCAATGAATGGAAATAATTATGGTTTATGAAAAATGATTTCTTAATAATATTTTTTTTCATATATAATACATAATTATTTAAAAAATAGATCCTTTAAACAATTAATGAGTGGTGGTGAGGAAGAACAAACCACATATTTTTTGGAGGTGGTAGTCTTTACATACACACAATTGATGTTTTTGTCTCTATTAAGGGTTTGAATGAAATTGAATATTGTTATTAAATTATTATGATTAAATTTAATTATACTGATGATACATATTTAATTATATTAATAGGTTTATATATTATTTTTTAAGTATTAGAGTAAAAAAATAGTATGATAAAGTATTGTTCATGTTGGAAACTTGAGTTTCCTCTTAGAAAACTCCTTGTAAATGAAGGATTTAAGAAAAATAATAAGGGGAAACCCATTTAGATGTGATATAATGTTATATGAGGATAAATATAGTATATTATCAAAAATAAATTTTATGGATATGTGAGTCTTGAAGTGATGGATGTGTTACCTTTTTATAAGAGATGATAATTGTAGTTCTGGAAGTAACCATTACATTTTTAATAATGTAAAGTCACTATTCAAGGATAAAATGGCACAAAATGGAAAAAATTGGAGATGGAATTAAGTATGGGTATAATATTACCTTAATAAATCATTTTAGAGAAAACCTTGGGTTCTTTAGGATTCATTACCTAACCTAATTGGCCATGTGCCATAGCTACCCTAATCCCATCTCTAATAGGATAGAGAAAGGCGACCATCATCCAGTAGGCATATCACACACATGGGGGGACTAATACTAATATACTTGTACATAGACACACATATCTAAGCCCATATAATGTTGAAATGTAAAAAACTGATATTCATGCAAGTATACAGCTAAAATACCACCATTAGAGTACATAAAAAAGGTACTAGAAAGTAAGGTCCAAATACAATCCCACAAAAATAAACTGGAAAAAGTCTAAATTATGAAATATAAGTGGGATGTTTTCAAAGAAACCACTAAAACACACCATGGACTATCTGGCTCACTAAGTTTTACCTATTATATGTCCCTCTATGACTTTGTAAAAAGGTCATTCATCTGTATAAGAAATGACGCGTGATGGAAAATCCTATGTTGGGTTGGGTATAAAAATACCCAGTAGGACACCCAGAAATAATTAAGAATATAACATCAAGAATAATAGTAAACTTAATTCATGGATATTCCAAAAAAATATATAACAATAATATCCATATATAATCATTGTAGAAACAAAATCTTGACATAAGATCCCAACTGTAATACTAGTCTAGAAATTCTGCTTAAAGGTTTCATTTAACACTCATCTGGTAGAACACAGTCCATGAGTCAAATAGAACTGATGGTATCCATATGAGATGTCATACCCTTTGGGTCACTCTATAAGAAGTACGCTCTAGAAGTTAGAAGAGATCAATACACATATACGGATCACACTCAAAGTCATGGGGTATAACAACAACCCAATATGGATTAACCCACTAAGTAGGGGATCAATGCCCACATAGTGTTGGTCATGAATATTCCAAGAAACACACCTAGTTAAAAAAGTATTATAGAGGGAATCACTCTGGGCCTCACAAAGGGATTCCAATAACTCTATATGAGACTTTTTTTCCTCATAAGGGATCCCCTCCCTGTGCTAATGATGTGATTTCATAACAACCCTCAAGAAAATAATCAAGCAAATGTACCCTAATGAAACCTTCCCAATCAGAAGAGGAAAAGGGATCCAATACATCTTTCAGAAAGTACACAATATGTATTGCTAGTACACAGTGTGTCCCTTCGGTACTAGGTTATACCCATGTAACATGGCCCATGCCCATGTCTATGTCCATGTCTGTAACACCCGAGACTTTTATGTTATATAAATCATCAAAGGAATCTTTTTCTACACAACACTTGCTTGGCTTGCTTTACACGCAATCGCGACCTTCCTCGATAGCTTGCGTCGTACGCAATACCGAGTTTCACTAAACAACAATATGCTATTAAAACTAGCCGTTATGAATAGTAATAACCACTTTTTGAAATTTTATAAATTTTATTTTTCAAAATGGACTTCATTTTTGGACTTAGAATATCGAAATTAGCCTAGGGTGAAATTTTGGTATTTTTCTGAAAACTTTCAATTTTTGATGAATAGTGAAACCACTAAGTGGTAGGTTAAAAACTGAATTTTGCATAAAACTTAATTTTACCGCTTCTGTGAATGGAATTTCAAAAATCCGACAGACACGGTTGATATCAGTAAGTAAAATGTGGTTCAATGAGATAAAAATAATTTTTTGGTGAATAGAAACTTTTTACTATTTTTACCGCGGTTAATAGTAAATAGGGTAACTAAGGGTAAATATGATATCAATATTACCCTAACACATGTCCTAATTCTATTGGACAAGTGTAATTCGACCAAAAACAAACTTAGGAATAAAATATGACCATTTAGGCCCACTTGGATTAGATTAGGACATTTATTATTAATTTATTTAAAGAAGGGTTAAAATAGTTAAAATGAAAGTTTAATAAGTAAATCATTTTTAATATGGGGTTATACATAAGATAAATTCGACTATAAATATTCATTAGAAATCTAAAAAGATTTCATACATAAGGGTATTTTATTTGTAATTTTTAGACATTAAATAATTTAATTTATTTATGACACAATGATGATGCAGTAATTATCTTATTAATGAAATATTGACATAATTGATGTTATAAACACCAAAATAAATGTAATTTGAGACTTTTTATGAATTCCACTAATTTTCTAGGTTACTATGATATATTAGTGTTGATTTAATCAACTTGGTTCGAACATATAATTCTGTTATGACTTTCACAAAAATCATATATCAAATAGTGTCAAAATTGACACAAAATAGTTTTTAAATCAAATATTATATTATTAATTGTTATTTTATTCCTAAAAATCTAAGGTTCGGACAAATGACTTATATAAGGATATATATATTAATAATAAACAATTTGGGGTTCTTTTGGCATGTTATAGTAAGTGTATTAACCATATAGTGAAAGAAAACAAAAAGACACGGTAAAAGTTAAATTAATTAACTTAGAGTTAAATCTAATTGATAAGGTTAAAATAATACCCTAAACTTGTCTAAATCCTATTGGTTGATAGGATTTCGACCCATCCCCACTTTAGCTTCGAAATAATACCCTTTGAAACCATTATAAACTGATTTTGACTTTAATATAAAATAATATTTTGAGATATTCCTAAGGTGCCCCTCTCCTCCCTTATAAAAGGGAACCTCCTCCCCCTCCTCCTCACACCAATTTGAGCACTCAAGCTCGGCAAAACCCTGCCATTTTCTCCTCTCCACTTCCCTAGAATAATCCTAGAGGTCCTGGTCTTCTTCAAAGACCAATCTTAGTTCCCTTAGTGGAGGATTCAAAGAGGTGTTCCAAAGAAGAGGTAATATCCATTACCGATCTTTTCAATTTCTTTCTTCTTCAACTTCTTCTCTTTATTTGTTTCATGATAAAGTAATAACATCAGTATTAATTACATACTGATATGTTATTATAAATATGAAACAACCCTAATTCACCTTCTATCCATCCTACGGAAAAATTAAATCACCGCGCGTGCGTACGTACGGAATACCGTCTCCACGCCGTGGTGTAATCTATTTTCCACCATCACCTTACAAGGATGGGTATAATGGTGTAATGAGTAACTATATATGATTATTATTAAGTAATATTGATACTGAAATAATATATATATATACTCCAATACAATTCCACGATCATAGGAACGATATCATCACTCGTGCGTACGTACGGAATACCGTCTCCACGATGTGATGCGACTCGTTCTACATGATCTTCATTTCATAATGATTATATAAATGAATTGAATGAATTAATATGGTATATACTACACTAATACCATTCTGGAAATTAATTATCTATAACCTAAAGATAAGAATAAGAATTTATTCAACAAAACACGCATAAGAACAAAAAGTTATAAAGACCCGAGTAACAAGTAACAATGAAATATTACTAACAAGAAGCTAATAATATGACCATATATGATATCATATCAATATTTATGATTCTGGAATAAGTCAATAACATTATTTAAACCATTATACAGGAGATTCGGACACGAACAAAGCAAATCGGACCTAAGGTAAGGGAAATATCACAATCTCATTTTTATCCGAGATTGTTTATTCATAAGTATTTACTGGGGTGTACTTTATCATCCACATCCATGTTTCATCAATATGTAATATTATTTCCATCCACCTAAAATTGTTTAAATCCATTTTTACCCTTCGGTGAGTTTTTAGTAATATCTATGAAAGGAATCTTTTGTCATACGAGGTACTTTTTGACTTTTCCGACAAAAGTACGAAGAATGTTTTTTTAACTTATACGGCATGAATGGATTTTTAAAACATTGTTTCCAAGAAGATTCCTTTACAAGTTTTCAAGTTTATTTTTAATCAACTTCTTTTATTTTAAAGTTGTATGACATGTTATGAAAGGAAAAATGTTTTTGAAGAAGAAATGATATTTTCCTCAAGAATGGAGTTCAAGTGTTTTATCAAAATTATTTTCCATATAAGATAATAAAGGGTTTTGTTTTTATCCCTATTATTAAATTGATTTGTTCATGTTGTGATGGAATTATTTTTATGAATTCCTTTATCTTATATGAATTGATTTATGATGTCATGATGTTTCAAGAATCCCATTTTTGTTACATGTGTTATGCGATGATGTATGTTTTATGATTATGTGGCACACATAAGAAAGGATTCATTATAAGATGGGTGGGACCTATATCTCCCTCCAATGCATTGGGTAAAGATTTTATATCTCATGAGATAGACATGGCTGGAACAGAAGGTTATTTCGGTTCAGTGATACAGGACTGAAACGAGGAGTGAACTCGGTTCAGAAAGGGACTTTGTCCACTAAGATAGTCTTGGCAATGAGTCATGACTAACAAGAAATGATTTTCCATGATTATGTGTGCATTCCACAAAGTTTCAAGTTTTATGGGGATCTCATTTTCATTTCTATGATTTATTCCATGTTAAGATATTATGATCTCTTTTGCAGGTTTTGATTTTCAAAAAGATATGATATGATTTTTATTTCCTTTATTTGCCCTTGCTGAGCATTTGAGCTCACCCTTTTATGTTTTCTTTTCCCCAGGTCAGGAAGATGGATATTAAGTAGAATATGCTAAAAGGGACCCTAGATATGATGAAATAAATGGGAGACACTGTAGAAGATTTATGAACCAGTTGTTTATGTTTCCCAGTTTCTAAAGACACTATACCTATACGGTCCTTTGTGGTTTTATCATATGTTGTAATAAGTGTGCTTCAATTTTTGAAGTATTAAAAATGTATGTAAAGTATGGGTCGTTATAGTTGGTATCAGAGGAAAGGTATATTCAACCTTTGGAAACTAGGATGTGAAAGCCTTAGTAAGAACCCTAAGGATAAGTCTAAGCATAGAACACAATCTTAGAAATGGCCATGAATAACCTAGGATAAGACCATAAGCATGAAAATTTTATTCTTGAATTATGTGGTTTCCTATTATAATTAGTGTTGCTCACACTATTCTTCTTGGTTTTAGTCAATGGCTGGAACCCGAAGGAACCGTGTTAATGCGGAATGCGATGGGCAATGCAATGATTGTCCCCCTGAGCAACCAAACGATATGGGAGCTGGAATGAAAAATCTTGTAGCCATGCTCACACAACTTTCTCAAGTTATGAATCATGCAGGATTTCCAAACGAGCAAAGGAGGGAGAAACATTCTGTTGAATCCTTCATGAGGCAGCGTCCACCTTCTTTCAGCGGGTCTACTGATCCATTAGTTGCTGAACAATGGATTAGTACTACTGAAAAGATATTTTCAGTTCCTCAATGTTCTGAGCATGATAAAGTCATCCTAGCAGTGTATCGTTTGGAAGGAGATGCGGATCAATGGTGGAATCTTGTTAAGAATACGAGGCAAAGGGATGAAATTGAGTCTATGGAATGGGACGAGTTCAAGAACTTATTTTTCAATAAGTACTTCCCTCGTATTCTCCGAACAAATATGGAGAAAGAGTTCCTTGAACTGAAGCAAAGGGATGATGAATCTGTTGGTACTTATGAAGCAAATTTTACAAGACTTGCAAGGTACGCTTCTGGTATTATTATCCAACCTGAGAGTAAGATCGATCGATTCTTTAGTGGCTTAAAACCAAGTCTTCGAAGGGCGTTAGCCATAAGGGACTTCAATAGCTACGAGGAAATCGTTCGATGTGCTCTCAAAGTCGAGATGGAGATTGGAGTAACCCATCAGTCACATGGGTTTGATAAGAAGAGGAAGATGGAATTCAAAGGAAACTCTAAAGAGCACACGGAAAAGAAGATGAGCTTTTCCTTATTCTCAAAGTGTGGAAAGAAACATGGAGGGAGTTTTCTTAAAGGGACAAGTAAATGTTTTAAATGTGGAAAAGAAGGTCATCGGGCATTTGAATGCCGTGATAATGGGAAGAAGATGTCTAATGACGCAAACAAAGGAAGGGATACACAGAATGAACCTACTATACTTCAATGTTTCAAGTGCAAGGAGATGGGGCATTATGCCAATCAATGCCCAAATCCAAGGGTTGATGATGATGGTCGACGTCAACAAACTCTTAAGGCTAAAGACAAAGGAAAGTCACATGCAACTTCTATCAGCGATGTGGAGTACGATAACGATGTGGTGAAAGGTACACTTACCATCCACTCTAAAGTAGCAAATGTTTTATTTGATTCTGGATCCACCCACTCTTTTATTTCTGAAAAATTTTCTAAGGGTATCACCGTATTACCTCAACAATTAGATGTTGAGTTAGATGTGACAACACCTAATGGCACATCAATCGCATCAAAAGTTTATAATTCTTCTCCGATCGAAGTTTGTGGGAAAGTGCTTCCTGCAAATCTTGTGATCCTTCCTTTAGTGGAATTTGATGTGATTCTTGGCATGGATTGGCTTTCTCTACATGGAGCTCATATCAATTGCCAAATAAGGGAAGTCACATTCCATATTCCAGATCAATCTACGATCGTATACCAATGCAAGGATGAACATAACCTTCCAGTGGAAATTTCTTCCATCTTATGGGTATTGATTCCACTAAATGAAGGTTATTTATCTCAAATGGTTGGTGAGAAACTCACGATTAAGAATATGCCCATTGTACGGGAGTTTGATGATGTCTTTCCGGAGGAATTGCCGGGTCTTCCACCAAATCGTGAAGTTGAGTTTTCAATAGAACTCGTACCGGGTGCTTTGCCTATTTCAAAGACACCTTATAGAATGGCCCCAATTGAGTTGCAGGAATTGAAGAAGCAACTCCAAGAGAATCTTGATAAGGGATTCATACGCCCTAGTGCGTCACCTTGGGGAGCACCTGTTCTATTTGTTAAGAAGAAAGATGGATCAATGAGACTTTGCATTGATTATCGAGAACTTAACAAGATCAGTATCAAGAACAAATATCCTCTCCCACGCATTGATGACTTATTTGACCAACTACGCGGAGCTCAATACTTTTCCAAGATTGATCTTCGTTCAGGGTATCATCAATTAAGGGTCAAAAGGGAGGATATACCAAAGACGGCTTTCCGTACAAGGTATGGACACTATGAATTTATAGTGATGCCATTTGGTCTTACTAATGCCCTTGCTATCTTCATGGATCTAATGAATAGAGTCTTTAGAGACTATCTTGATCAATTTGTGGTAGTCTTTATAGACGATATTCTTGTCTATTCAAAGAGCAAGGAAGAGAATGAAGATCACTTGAGAATTATATTGAAGACCCTGAGAAAGGAGAAGCTTTATGCCAAATTTACCAAGTGTGAATTTTGGCTTCAAAAAGTTGCATTTTTGGGTCATATAATCTCAAAAGAGGGGATATCTGTGGATCCAGCAAAAACAGAGGTTATAGAAAGATGGTCAAGACCAACAACAGTAACTGAGATCTGAAGTTTTCTTGGTTTGGCTGGATATTATCGACGTTTTGTAAAAGATTTTTCACGATTATCTAATCCAATCACCAAGTTGACTCGAAAAGGAGTTAAGTTTGTCTGGACAGAGGAATGTGAAGAGAATTTCAAGGAGTTGAAAAGAAGGTTATCCAGTGCACCTGTGCTCACACTGCCTTGTAGTGGAGAAAGGTTTGTGATCTACAGTGATGCATCCAAGAAGGGATTGGGGTGTGTTCTTATGCAAAATGATATGGTGATAGCTTATTCCTCACGACAGTTGAAAATCCATGAGCAAAATTACCCAACACATGATTTGGAGTTGGCTGCGGTAATCTTTGCATTAAAGATTTGGAGGCATTACCTTTATGGTGAAAGGTGTGATATTTATACTGATCATAAAAGTTTAAAGTATATTTTCACACAAAAGGAGTTGAATATGCGTCAAAGAAGATGGTTGGAGCTGATTAAGGATTATGACTGCTCAATCCATTACCACCCTGGGAAAGCAAACAAGGTGGCAGATGCATTAAGTCGACAAGACCATGCTAGTTTATCCATGATGAGGATCACAAAAGATCCAATATTTATGGATTTACAAAGGATGGATCTTGGAATTATAATGGAAGGGGAAAAATCTTATCTTTCTCAAATGAATGTTCAACCATCTATACATGTGAAGATTAAAGAGGCACAGAAAGAAGATGCCGAGTTACAAAAGAAGGTGAGAAATGTTCCTGAATTCAACCTTGATTGTGATGGGATAATAAAGTTCAGGAATCGGTTTTGCGTTCCTCCCATCCCCGAATTAAAGAATGAGCTGCTGGATGAGGCTCATAGTTCATCATTCTCTATTCATCCTGGAAGCACGAAGATGTATAGGGACCTGAAAGAGTACTTCTGGTGGGATGGCATGAAAAGAGATGTTGCTGAATATGTCTCTCGATGCTTGGTTTTTCAACAAGTTAAAGCTGAGAGACAGAAGTCTAAGGGGATGTTACAACCATTACCCATACCCGAATGGAAATGGGAAAACATCACTATGGAATTTGTCACAGGACTTCCTAAAACATCCAAAGGCAATAATGCTATCTGGGTCATAGTTGATCGTCTTACAAAGTCTGCACACTTCATTGCTATTAGAGAGGATTTCTCTCTAGATCAGCTTGCCAGGATATATGTAAAGGAAGTGGTAAGATTGCATGGAGTACCACTTTCTATTATATCTGATCGAGATCCGAGATTTACCTCGAAGTTCTGGCGAAGTCTTCAGCATACTCTGGATACAAAGTTGAGTTTCAGCACTGCTTATCATCCCCAGACAGACGGTCAGTCTGAGAGAACAATTCAAACCCTAGAAGATATGTTGAGAGCTTGATCTATGGATTTCAAAGGAGGTTGGGATCAACACCTACCTTTGGTGTAATTTTCTTATAATAATAGCTTTCACTCCAGTATTCAGATGGCTCCTTATGAAGCTCTCTATGGAAAGAAATGCAGGACTCCAACTTGCTGGGATGAAGTTGGGGAAAGAAAGCTATTAGGACCTGATCTCGTTGATGAAATGGCAGAAAAGGTTAGATCTATTCAACAACACATAAGAGCAGCTAAGAGTCGACAGAAAAGTTATGCCGACAACCGAAGAAAAAGACCTAGAGTTTGAAGTGGGTGATAAAGTGTTCTTACGAATATCTCCCTGGAAGAGGGTTATGAGATTTGGAAAGAAGGGGAAGTTGAGCCCTAGATATATGGGTCCTTTCGAAATACTGGATCGTGTTGGGAAGGTAGCTTACCGATTGGCGCTTCCACCGAATCTCTCTCAAGTTCACGATGTGTTCCATGTATCTCTCCTAAGAAAGTACATACCAGATCCTTCACATGTACTCAACTCAGAAGTTGTACCGCTGGAGCAAGATCTTTCTTATGAAGAACAGCCGATAGAGATTCTGGATCGTAGCGAAAAAGTCCTACGAAACAAGACCACTCGCTTAGTGAAGGTTTTATGGAGGAACCACCAACTTGAAGAATCTACATGGGAGCTTGAGGATATGATGAGGGAGAATTATCCTCATCTGTTTGTTACAAAGTGACGAATTTCGAGGGCGAAATTCTTTTTAAGGGGGGTAGAATGTAACACCCGAGACTTTTATGTTATATAAATCATCAAAGGAATCTTTTTCTACACAACACTTGCTTGGCTTGCTTTACACGCAATCGCGACCTTCCTCGATAGCTTGCGTCATACGCAATACCGAGTTTCACTAAACAACAATATGCTATTAAAACTAGCCGTTATGAATAGTAATAACCACTTTTTGAAATTTTATAAATTTTATTTTTCAAAATGGACTTCATTTTTGGACTCAGAATATCGAAATTAGCCTAGGGTGAAATTTTGGTATTTTTCTGAAAACTTTCAATTTTTGATGAATAGTGAAACCACTAAGTGGTAGGTTAAAAACTGAATTTTGCATAAAACTTAATTTTACCGCTTCTGTGAATGGAATTTCAAAAATCCGACAGACACGGTTAATATCAGTAAGTAAAATGTGGTTCAATGAGATAAAAATAATTTTTTGGTGAATAGTAACTTTTTACTATTTTTACCGCGGTTAATAGTAAATAGGGTAACTAAGGGTAAATATGATATCAATATTACCCTAACACATGTCCTAATTCTATTGGACAAGTGTAATTCGACCAAAAACAAACTTAGGAATAAAATATGACCATTTAGGCCCACTTGGATTAGATTAGGACATTTATTATTAATTTATTTAAAGAAGGGTTAAAATAGTTAAAATGAAAGTTTAATAAGTAAATCATTTTTAATATGGGGTTATACATAAGCTAAATTCGACTATAAATATTCATTATAAATATAAAAAGATTTCCTACATAAGGGTATTTTATTTGTAATTTTTAGACATTAAATAATTTAATTTATTTATGACACAATGATGATGGAGTAATTATCTTATTAATGAAATATTGACATAATTGATGTTATAAACACCAAAATAAATGTAATTTGAGACTTTTTATGAATTACACTAATTTTATAGGTTACTATGATATATTAGTGTTGATTTAATCAACTTGTTTTGAACATATAATTCTGTTATGACTTTCACAAAAATCATATATCAAATAGTGTCAAAATTGACACAAAATAGTTTTTAAATCAAATATTATATTATTAATTGTTATTTTATTCCTAAAAATCTAAGGTTCGGCCAAATGACTTAGATAAGGATATATATATTAATAATAAACAATTTGGGGTTCGTTTGGCATGTTATAGTAAGTGTATTAACCATATAGTAAAAGAAAACAAAAAGACACGGTAAAAGTTAAATTAATTAACTTAGAGTTAAATCTAATTGATAAGGTTAAAATAATACCCTAATTTTGTCTAAATCCTATTTGTTGATAGGATTTAGACCCATCCCCATTTTAGCTTCGAAATAAGACCCTTTGGAACCATTATAAACCGATTTTGACTTTAATATAAAATAATATTTTGAGATATTCCTAAGGTGCCCCTCTCCTCCCTTATAAAAGGGAACCTCCTCCCCCTCCTCCTCACACCAATTTGAGAACTCAAGATCGGCCAACCCCTGCCATTTTCTCCTCTCCACTTCCCTAGAATAATCCTAGAGGTCCTGGTCTTCTTCAAAGACCAATCTTAGTTCCCTTAGTGGAGGATTGAAAGAGGTGTTCCAAAGAAGAGGTAATATCCATTACCGATCTTTTCAATTTCTTTCTTCTTCAACTTCTTCTCCTTTAGTTGTTTCATGATAAAGTAATAACATCAGTATTACTTACATACTGATATGTTATTATAAATATGAAACAACCCTAATTCACCTTCTATCCATCCTACGGAAAAATGAAATCACCGCGCGTGCGTACGTACGGAATACCGTCTCCACGCCGTGGTGTAATCTATTTTCCACCATCACCTTACAAGGATGGGTATAATGGTGTAATGAGTAACTATATATGATTATTATTAAGTAATATTGATACTGAAATAATATATATATATACTCCAATACAATTCCACGATCATAGGAACGATATCATCACTCGTGCGTACGTACGGAATACCGTCTCCACGATGTGATGCGACTCGTTCTACATGATCTTCATTTCATAATGATTATATAAATGAATTGAATGAATGAATATGGTATATACTACACTAATACCATTATGGAAATGAATTATCTATAACCTAAAGATAAGAATAAGAATTTATTCAACAAAACACGCATAAGAACAAAAAGTTATAAAGACCCGAGTAACAAGTAACAATGAAATATTACTAACAAGAAGCTAATAATATGACCATATATGATATCATATCAATATGTATGATTATGGAATAAGTCAATAACATTATTTAAACCATTATACAGAAGCTTCGGACACGAACAAAGCAAATCGGACCTAAGGTAAGGGAAATATCACAATCTCATTTTTATCCGAGATTGTTTATTCATAAGTATTTACTGGGGTGTATTTTATCATCCACATCCATGTTTCATCAATATGTAATATTATTTCCATCCAACTACAATTGTTTAAATCCATTTTTACCCTTAGGTGAGTTTTTAGTAATATCTATGAAAGGAATCTTTTGTCATACGAGGTACTTTTTGACTTTTCCGACAAAAGTACGAAGAATGTTTTTTTAACTTATACGACATGAATGGATTTTTAAAACATTGTTTCCAAGAAGATTCCTTTACAAGTTTTCAAGTTTATTTTTAATCAACTTCTTTTATTTTAAAGTTGTATGACATGTTATGAAAGGAAAAAATTTTTTGAAGAAGAAAGGATATTTTCCTCAAGAATGGAGTTCAAGTGTTTTATCAAAATTATTTTCCATATAAGATAATAAAGGGTTCTGTTTTTATCCCTATTATTAAATTGATTTGTTCATGTTGTGATGAAATTATTTTTATGAATTCCTTTATCCTATATGAATTGATTTATGATGTCATGATGTTTCAAGAATCCCATTTTTGTTACATGTGTTATGCGATGATGTATGTTTTATGATTATGTGGCACACATAAGAAAGGATCCATTATAAGATGGGTGGGACCTATATCTCCCTACAATGCATTGCGTAAAGATTTTATATCTCATGAGATAGACATGGCTGGAACGGAAGGTTATTTCGGTTCAGTGATACAGGACTGAAACGAGGAGTGAACTCGGTTCAGAAAGGGACTTTGTCCACTAAGATAGTCTTGGCAATGAGTCATGACTAACAAGAAATGATTTTCCATGATTATGTGTGCATGCCACAAAGTTTCAAGTTTTATGGGGATCTCATTTTCACTTCTATGATTTATTCCATGTTAAGATATTATGATCTCTTTTGCAGGTTTTGATTTTCAAAAAGACATGATATGATTTTTATTTCCTTTATTTACCATTGCTGAGCATTTGAGCTCACCCTTTTATGTTTTCTTTTCCCTAGGTCAGGAAGATGGATATTAAGTAGAATATGCTAAAAGGGACCCTAGATATGATGAAATAAATGGGAGACACTGTAGAAGATTTATGAACCAGTTGTTTATGTTTCCCAGTTTCTAAAGACACTATACCTATACGGTCCTTTGTGGTTTTATCATATGTTGTAATAAGTGTGCTTCAATTTTTGAAGTATTAAAAATGTATGTAAAGTATGGGTCGTTATAATGTCCCAGTACATGTAATGTGTCCCACCACACACAGTGTGTGGTGCCACATGATCTCATTGTAATGTACCACCTATACAAGAGAATTTGTTATATAGGGGGTACACATGATGTGTCATAGTCCACATGGAATGTAATTCTGCTTGGCTTTCTGGCCGTGTACTTATTATAAACATTGAGTTGGCCATTTAGAGACCACAAAACTTGTGGTAAGGACTACACAACATGTGATACTTATCTATGCATGTAAACCCTAGATGTTACTCAGGGGTTTCCACATGGTGTGTAATTCCGTATTACACATCTTGTAACCCAATATCTCATGGAACTTGCATATTCTTCTCTGTTTCATCCTCCATAATTCCACCACCTCAAAAATCACTAAAATATGAGGATCTAGGTTCATCCAATCCTTTCCATTATCGATCTCTAGGATATGACCTTTGAAACTACTTGGGAAACATCTGCATGCTTCATTTGTAACCAAACCATTAATCTAGGATGAAAAAAACTGTTGATCCATTATGATCCACCTATGATCATCATACATTATCACTTCACCACAATTACATCACTGGTCATGATCTGTACTCATGGTATCAATTCATTGTGCTAAATAATGGTTGCACAATGATTGAATACCGAGTATTTAATCAAACCAAGGACCAAAGGAATTTCCTATGACGAACATGAAAATAATGGGGGAAGAAATGAAAAAAATAACAAACATGAGGTATGGACCTCAATCAATTATTTTGTTTTACTCAATTTATTATCATTATAATGATTAATAGAGAGATATAATATAATCAATAATAGAAATCACCCAATCCCAAATAATATTACTCATGCCTACAATACCCTCTATATGTGAATCATTTCATTAGTTGATTGATTTTAATTTTTCATAATAATAATCAAATGGGTAAAAATTCACATAAAAAATTATCTTACCTTGAGATGGATCAATAATTAGGGAAGAAAATTTATGTGTCATTTTCATTGGTAAGATCCTCAAATTTCGATGGCATAATAACCCTTGATATTGATCTAATCTGGTGTCATCTACCAAGAAATATATCCTATGATGGTCCTCTAGGTCTCTAGGGTTAAGTAAACAACCCAAATATCTCCTCATAACTATATATTTATAGAGTAAAAACATGTCACTACATCAACATAATAAAATAAATAAATATATTTATTTATTTTATTATTTATACCTGGAACAACTATTAACCATGCATCCAACACTAATAAGGTTTATGTCACACCTAGGGTAAAAAATATGCTCTAAGATCGATAATGGGCTAAAATTTCTTATCAGAGACACTTTTTAAGAGTTATTCCACTTTTTAAGTACAACTACAAACATGTAATAATTTATATATTTAACATATTTTAAACATAAAATCTAGGATTATTGGGCCTCAGAATCAAGAATCAACTCAGTTTTTGGTCTCTAAATTATTACTAAATGTATTTGAATACTTTACATAACAAAAACATTGATGTTACATTCTCCACACCTTATAGATTTACATATTAGAATGAAAAAAAATCCTACACAATAATATTTAGGTACTAAGAATGCATCTAGGTCTCTCACTCCCATGTACTCTCTCAAAGATTCTTGTGCTGCCACATGAGTTTCACTAAGGTAATTGATCACCCATGAATGGTACACTCTTACCAATCATCAATAACCACTGGGTACTCAGAAAAGGTTTCCCCATCCTCAATGTCTATCTCACCCAGTTCATAACATGTGATGGGTCATGCACATACCTCCTTAATTATGACATATGGAAGGCATAATGTACCAAGTCAAACTATAGTGATAGAACTAAGTGGTAAGACACCTCACAGACTCTAAGAAGTATCTGGAGAGGGCCAATGAATCTCAAAGATAACTTTTCTCCTTAGAAAAATCTCTACAACCCAATTTGAGGTGAAACCCTTAGGAACACATGGTCTCCCTCCTTGAAATACAAAGGCCTATATCATCAGCCTGCATAAGACTTATGATGGCTCTAAGTAGTCATTATCCACTCCTAGATGGTCTTCACCCTCACGACCCATCCTCGAGGACCGTGGTGTGACTACCCTAAGCTCGCCTTCCATAGGCCAGGGGATGGCGACTAGAACCAAAGGCATAAATCTCCATAAAAAGAGAAGGCATTGTTGTTATATAAGTAATCAAACACAACAGTGTACACACACTGAAGTAAACACTAAGTAAAATGAGAAAAAATGTAAGTGTTGAAAATTAAATGGGCCAGTATACAAACCCAACATAAAGTACAGTACAACTGAAAGGAAAGTACTACAATAGTAAAGTAAAACAGCAACACTGAGTCATCCTCTGGAAATCCCACCTGAAGGGTGGGAATAGATAATCTTTTTGGCTCCTCAGGTCCAGCCGTTCGCTCCGTGTACATCCCACCAAGTGATCCACCTCTAGGTACCATCCATCTCCACAAGTCTCCACCTCAATCAGTGTTGTCTATCATATGCATCCAACACAACGTAGTGCGGGCATAGCCCGTGTAGGGGTGAGTATACGATACTCATAAGGGACCCTAAGACCCCCGAAGGTCTCTCAGAATCCACGAAGGATAAACCAAAAAGGAAAGATACAAACACAAAGTATCAACAAACTCTACTTAGGTATATGCTCATACAAATACCTAAGTCATCAATTCCGGTTCGGATCCAACTCACGAGCCCAAGTACAACCCAATCCACATAGGAAATCACAACCCAGTCCACACAGGATAATAAGTCAATCACATCAATGATAATGACTAAAAGTCAAGACTTATCTCACACAGGTATACTACTCACGAAGAGGGGTGGAGATGATTAGATGTTGCCTCTGAATCATCTCCCCTACTGAAACCACGTAGGATCCAAGTACATAAGTCATCTCTACTGAACCCACGTAGGATCCAAGTATAGTAACCATCGCTACTGAACCCACATAGGATCCAAGTACAGTCGCCATCATTGACGAACCCACAGAGAATCATATTACAATTGTCCTCACTGTCGAACCCACGTAGGATCCAAGTACAGTCGTCATCACCATCACAGTCACAGCCAGCTCTAGGGTTCCTGCACACAGCACGCTCGATTCCAGGAGGGTCCGCTCCACGAGCCAAGGGGGTCGATACATCAACTATCATGAAGTCCAGAGTTGATGTATCCCGAAGGTCCTCCATGTCATAGAAGGATAAACCAAACAAATGTGTCCAAGACACTGAGTACAAGATGACCAAGCCATTTTCAAAAAAATTACACGATGTGTTGGTATGGTTACACGCCGTGTCTTCCGACATCGGGTACTGCCCATGTACCATGGCCCATGTCGAAGGGTTGTTCAGGTAAAAAGTATGTACACGACATGTGGTATGGTTACACGCCATGTCTTCAGTCCCTGGGTACTATCCGTGTACCACAACCCATGTCGAAGGGTTGTTTGGGTAAAGAGTATGTACACGGCGTGTGGTATGGTTACACGCCGTGTCCAAACATATGAGGTTGCCTCCATGTATGCTGGCCATGTGATCGTACATGACCTCAACTCATGTTCTCCAACCCGTGTAATTGGTACATGGGTTAGCCCGCACCATTGGCCATGTCTGGCCATGTGGTAGAGTACATGCCCGTGTACTCCACACCGTGCCCGTGTACTCCCAGGTTACATGTCGAGTCTCGCATAGCCGCCACCTCCTTTCTGTGTGGCGAGTACACGCCGTGTGACAGTGGTAACATGCCGTGTGTTAGTCGTCTGACATCCAAAACTCTAGCCACAGAATGCCTGAACTACATAGCTTGTTCTCCAGGAGTACATGTTGTGTAGTCTGGAATTTTCCAGAAACAACGCCTCTAGCCATCGCACCTCCCTTGATACCGGTTCTTCATTCCGATCATTCATTTGTTACGAAACTTCAGACACTAGGTCGCCCTGTTGTCCCGTAGTCGATTCCGGCGTTCTCGGGCTTCCGATCAGCTCCAAAAACACGTTTGGAATTCTCACTCAAAGAACGGTCGAGGAATGGTCCATCCCATTCTGGTCCGAACCATCACCCGCTATTGTCGTCGCACCTTCTCTAGGTCACCGTGATGATGAGTCTTTAATTTGGGATCATTGTGTTTCTTAACAAACTTGTAACGATCCGTTGTTCGTCACCCATGAAGAACACGAAGAACCACCAACAATCACAAAAATTGGTGGAGGATTCAGACTGTGTTAGTTTGGCCTGGTCTCTCCGCATTAGTTCGGTAGCAAGCGGTTAGAGAGAACAAAACAATAAAGAAATAAGATTCAATCTTTGATCCAATCAATACACACCCCTACCTCAATAATCGATGTTGAACATCGGTGTCGCGGTTGATGGCGTCGTGAGATAAGGATTTGTAGTCGTCAACGGAGAGAATATGAGGAGTAAGCGGCGTCTCCCCTTTTATCATGGAGAGAAAAAAACAAGGCGTGACATCATTGGCGAGTTCCCATGTTGGTGTCTCCTCCCTTGTTGCGGAGGAAGAAGAGGATGGAGAATTTGGGGTCGCCGAGTCAAAGTTCTTCATCAGAGAGTTGGCATTCTTCAACAAAGGAGATGAAGCGTTCTTCAAAACTCTAGAGCTGTCTCCCCAAAATATCAACACAACAAGCCAACCCAAAAATTAAATAAGGCTTCTCCTTATTTTATTAAATCATGCCATGCATTAAAATTTACAAAATTCAAATTCCAATTCACTTAATTAATTAAACCATGAGTTTTCTAATTAATTAAGTGATAGGTTGGAAAGTTTTAATGAGGGAGAGAGGGGGGAGGAAGAGTTACTCAAATAAATTAAAGGGTGGTGTCAACATTAAACAGAGGAGTTTAATGGGAGGTTTAAGGGGTTTTAGGGAATGTGAAGATTTGGGGATCGTGTGGGCCCCACCTCACAAATATCCTCACATGGGTAGTTAGGGACCCACCCCAACTCCCCCATGTAGGATATAACCACTTAGATATAAAATAAAAATTGTTCCACATTTTTATTCACTTCTTATTTAATCCACAATTTTTAACTTCCCCTCCCGCACAAATGAAACTACGGTAAAGGTCCCCTTACGCAATTACTGGCGTTGTAAATTCATCGGTGCCCTCAGTTTTCAATTCTGAGCACCTATTCAAAAGATAGAAAAACCCGCTCGTTCGTTTACTGAACGTACCCGAGCTAAACTTTGGAAATTGATTCCGGGCACACCGGGCCTCAGAATCAAGTTCTTTCTGAAGCCACAGACTCATAAAATTTCAAAGTATTTATGAAAAATATTTCCTTGAAATTTTCGGGTCTTTAAATTACTCCCACCTTTGGGATTTACGTCCCCATAAAGTTACATCATAAACTAGGGAAACAAATGTGGGTACTGTGCACACATATGACCCTCCTGCTCCCATGTGCTCTCCTGGAGGTTTCCGTGCTACCAACGAATGCACACTAAAGAGATAGACCATCCATATAGGACCTGCTCCTGTTGATCCTCGATCTCCATCAGGACCTCCTCAAATGTCGCCCCATCATCGATGTCCAGCTTCCCATGATCAATGATATGCATCGGGTCATGCACGTATCTCCTCAGCAGAGATACGTGGAAGACGTCGTGCACCTGGTGCAACTTAGGTGGAAGGTCCAGGAGATAAGACACCTCTCCTACCCTGCTGAAAACCTGGAATGGTATGATGAAGCTCAGAGGTGACTTGTCGCCCCAGCCAAATCTCCATAATCCACGTCGAGGTGAGACCCGTAAGAAAACGTGGTCACCATCCTCAAAATCTAGTGGTCTTCACCTCCTATCATCATAATACTTCTGTTTGCTCTGTGTAGTCCTCATCTGCTCTTGGATGATCTGTACCTTCTCTATCGTAGCCTGAACCATCTCTAGTCCTACGAGTGCATTACTCCCCAGGGTCAGTCCAACATAGAGGTGATCTACATGGTCAGCCGTACAATGCCTCGTATGGTGCCATCCCGATGGTGGAGTGGTAGATGTTGTTGTACGCAAACTCCACCAAGGGTAGGTGATCCTTCCAGCTACCACCAAAGTCAAGGACACATGCACGAAGCATGTCCTTGAGTTTCTGAATGGTACTCTCCGTTTGGCCATCCGTGTGAGGATGAAAGGCGATGTTCAGGCGTAGCTTCATCCCAAATGCCTCCTGCAAACCCTTACAAATATTGAAGTAAAGTGAGCATCTCGATTGGAGATGATAGAAGATGGAACACCATGAAGCCATATGATCTCGTAAATGTATAGGTATCTCAAGATCTCCACTAAGCCCTTCTCTCTGATAGGTAGGAAGGGGGCCGACTTTGGGAGTCAGTCTACGATCACCCAGATGGAGACGTGTCCTCTGGAAGTACATGAAAGCTACATCATAAAATCCATGGATATCCCATCCCACTTCCACTCTGGGACCTATAAGGGTTGTACCAAGCCTGCTGGTACCTGGTGCTCTTCCTTCACTTGTTGGAAAGTGAGGCATCGTGAAACAAACTCTGATACATTCTTCTTCATACCTGGACACCAGTGCTGTCATCTGAGATACTGGTACATCTTCACCACTCCTGAATGTACCGCCAGAGGGGAAGTGTGAAACTCCCTCAACACTTCCTCCTGTAGTTCAACTGGTACCATGGTACGTCCCCCTGAAGAGGATGACATGCTCTCCTCCTATAGAAAGGCTTCCCCATCTCTATCCATGAAGGATATATGCAAAGTGGCTAACTTCTCTGTCTCCTCTCTAAGTAGATGAATGCCTGATCTCCTGCTGAGAGAATCAGCAACAACGTTCCCCTTCCCAGGAGTATAGACTATCTCAAAGTCATAGTCCTGGAGGAACTCAAGCCATCACCACTGTCTTAGGTTCAGGTCCTTCTGCGAGAAGATGTACCTAAGACTCTGGTGGTCAGAGTAGACTGTAAAGCGCTTTCCCATCAGATAGTGCCGCCACATCTTCAAGGCGAAGACCAATGCTGCTAACTCCAGGTCATGGGTAGTGTAGTTATGCTCATGTTGCCCCAACTGTTGTGAACCATAAGAGATCACGGCCCGCTCCTGCATCAAGACACACCCGAGTCTAGTCCCTGATGCATCACAGTAAACTACATACCCTACGCCCTCCTCTGGTAGCCTCAAGATGGGAACACTGGTCAATCTCTGTCTCAGCTCCTGAAAGCTCTGCTGACATCTATCTGACCACATGAAGGGTTTCCCCTTCTTCATCAAAGCTGAAAGTAGTGCTGCAACTCTAGAGAAGTCTAGTAAAAATCTCTGATAGTACCCAGCCAGACCTAGGAAACTCCTCACCTCTGTCATGCTCCTGGGTGGTTCCCAATCAAGTACTATCTCGATCTTCACAGGATCCACATCAACTCACACCTCAGAGATGATGTGCCCCAAGAAGTGGACCTATTGAATCTATAACTGACACTTCGAGAGCTTACCATAAAGCCGGTGCTCTCAGAGTGTGTCCAGTACAACCCACAAGTGGTAGGTGTGCTCCTCCTCAGTAGTCGAGTAAATCAGTATGTCGTCGATAAAGACTACGAAAAATCGATCGAGGTAAGGATAGAATATACTGTTCATGAGACTCATGAACACTTCTGAAGCATTGGTTACACCGAAAGGCATAACCAAGAACTCATAGTGGCCATACTGACACCTGAAGGCTGTCTTATGCACATCCTCATCTCGAACTCTGAGCTGATGATAGCCTGACCTGAGGTCTATCTTCGAGAACCATCGTGCTCCCTTGAGCTGATCAAAGATGTCTTCAATCCTCAGGAGTGGATACTTGTTCTTTATAGTCACCTGATTCAGGTGACGATAGTCAACACATAGTCGTAAGATCCCATCCGCCTTCTTGGCGAATAAAATTGGAGAAGCCCAGGGTGAAACACTAGGTCAGATGAATCCCTTGCCCTGCAAGTCCTCCAGCTGTACCCAAATCTCACGAAGATCAGCGGGAGCCATCCGATATGCTGGCGTATATATCGGGGTTTTCCTGTGGTAGAGGTAAATGTAGAAATCTACCTTTTTGCGAGGAGGTAGTCCTGGAACGTCATCAGGAAAAATGTCTGTGTACTGATCCACCACAACAGGAAAACACAGACTCCGCACATCAACCGTTCTGATGATGAGACTAGCCAACTGATGTGTGATCGGCTGCCTCCTCCTTTGTGTAAGTCCATCCTGTGCTGCAAAGGCTTCCTTCTCACCGATGAAGGTAAACCTGGCCTCGTCCATGCGGATACATCGCACTTCATGCCTAATGCAGTCGATCTGAGCATGGACTGTAGATAACCAGTTCATACCCAAGATGACATCGTAAGGCCTCGACGCCACTACAAGAAGATCCCAGCCAAATCTCTCACCTCTTAGAGTAATCTCACATTGCTGGAAATAGTGCATAATCATCGAGTTTTCTCTCATAGGAGTCTCTATCCATAAGGATCGAGCCAACGGCTCTGTCGGAATCTCCGAGCTCCGAACAAGGGCAACGACAATAAAAGAATGAATCACTCCTGTGTCTATAATAACTGTAGCAAGGATGGAGTAGACATAGATAGTACCTCAAATTATCTCAAGTGCACTGTGGTCATAGGCCTCGACTGCCTGGAGCTGATCCTGCCCCTGTCTACTAGCTCTCTGAGGTCGGGGTGGTCCTCCTGGTGGTGGTGGTGGTAGAGCGTCGAAGCATTGTCCACCACTTGCTGCTCAGCCAGATCCTCTGCCTCGTCCGCCTGCTCCCTGCGGACCACCACGGTCGAACCTCTTCCTCTGCCTAGGCGGTCCCTCAACCGTTTACTGCTCCTCTGCATGGTGGGTCAGGTAGTCACGAGCCATGTGGCCCTTCCCTCTGCATGCATAGCACTGCCTGCCTCTCGTATGGCTGGCTCTGCTGCGTATGCCCCGAACATCCGAACCGGTATCCTGTAGTCACCCAACTGATGTCCTGGTCCACTTGGACCTCTGCGACATCTGTCTACTTCCGACTGCAGAAGACTCCGCTACGTGTCACCCTGCGGTAGGCCTCGCTGCTGGCATCGGCTCAGCAAGGAAGCTCTCCACAAGAAGGGATCGCTCCAATACTCCTACCTGCATCGAAATGCTGAGGGAGATCATCGAACACCTGATCTCATGCCTCAGTCTCTACTCGAAGGTCCGGGACCAGAAGAATGGGTCCCATACCATGTCTATGGATTAGCGCGAGAGGTCGATAAACCTCGACGAGTATTGGGCTACGGTCATGCTGCCCTGCCACAGCTATAGTAACTCCTGGATGCGCACCGCACAGAGGGTGGTTGGAATGAACTCTGAGCGGAATAGGCTCTCGAAGTCTATCCAAAGTAGTGATGCCTCGTCGTGCACCTAGAGCATCAGGCTCCACCATCTACCTGCTGCTGCGTGCAGGAGACTCGCCACAAGGATCACCATAAGATCTGCTGGTGTCCCTACCAATCTGAAGACTCAAATGATATACTCCAGCCAATCCTCGGCTGCCTGAGGGTCCATCTCTCCACGAGACCTGGGCAACCTCTATCACTGAAACTTTTGCAGCGCACTCAGGCAGCGTGCACTCTCCGTTACTGGGGCTGGTGGTATCGGTGGCCCAGCAGGTAGAGGTGCTGCTGGTGCCTCCGCTGTAATGGGGCCCGACACCAAGGCCTCGTCGCTCGGTGGGCTTCCATCTCACACGTAACTGGGAACCCTAGATGGTTGCCGTCATGGGAAAATCATGAAAAGAAACAGGTGCACCACAGTTAATACAGTATACCTGGTGATCTGACACAAAGTAATCACTAATAAAACTTTTGAAACACACATGCAATCAATTTTTTTGTGCACTGAGTCGGAAATCAGTTATCAGGGTCCTGTTGTATGGATACGTCGACCGCCGCACTAACACTGGACTCCCTGGACTGAAAACAACACTCAATACTCTTAACACTATTGCTTCACAGAGAAGAAATTATCAGAGTCCAGATTTCTACGCCAGAACCTCCCTTTGATACCAATTTGTCACGACCCATCCTTGGGGCCCGTGCCGTGACTACCCCAAGCCCACCTTCCATAGGCCAGGGGCTGGCGACTAGCACCAATGGTGTAAATCCCGATAAAAAGGGAAGACATTTACCTTATATAAGTAATCAAGTACAATAGAGTACGCATGCTGAAGTAAACACTAAGTCAACTGAGAACAAAAGTAAGTGCTGAAAAGTAAATGGGCCAGTATACAAACCCAACTGAAAGTACAGTACAACTAAAAGGAAAGTACCGAAACAGTAAAGTAAAATAGCAACACTGAGTCATCCTCCAGAAATCCCACCTGAAGGGTGGGTATAGATAATCTCCTTGGCTCCTCCGGTCCAACCGTCCGCTCCATGTATGTCCCGCCAAGTGATCCACCTCCGGGTACCGTCCAGATCTACAAGCCTCCACCTTGATCAGTGTTTTCCATATTTTTCATCCAACATAATGTAGTGCGGGCATAGACCATTCAGGGGTGAGTATAAGATACTCAGAAGGGACCCCGAGACCCCTGAAGGTCTCTCAGAATCCACGAAGGATAAACCAAAATGGAAAGATACCAACACAAAGTATCAACCAACTCTACTTAGGTATATGACCATACATATACCTAAGTCATCAATTCCAGTTTGGCTCCAACTCACGAGACCAAGTACAACCCAGTCCACATAAGAAAGAACAAACCAGTCCACACAGGATAGTAAGTCAATCACATCAATGATAATGACTAAAAGTCAAGACTCACCTCACATAGGTATACTACTCACGAAGAGGGGTGGAGATTATTAGATGTTGCTTCTGAATCATCTCCCATGATGAACCCACGTAGGATCCAAGTACAGAAGTCATCGCTGTCGAAACCACGTAGGATCCAAGTATAGTAACCATCGCTGCCAAACCCACATAGGATCCAAGTACAATCACCATCACTGTCGAACCCACGGAGGATCCTAGTATAGTCTTCCTCACTATCAAACCCACGTAGGATCCAAGTACAGTCGTCATTGTTGTCGTAGTTGCAACCAGCTCTAGGGTTCCTACAAACAGCACACTCGATTCCGAGAGGGTCCTCTCCACAAGCCATGGGGGTCAATACATCAAATGTCACGAAGTCCAGATTTGATGTATCCCGAAGGTCCACCACATCATAGGGGGATAAACCAAACAAACGTGTCCAAGACACTGAGTACAAGATGAACAAGCCATTTTTAAAAAAAGTACACGGCGTGTTGGTATGGTTACACGCCGTGTCTTCAGACCTCGGGTACTGCCCGTGTACCACGACCCATGTTAAAGGGTTGTTCATGTAAAAAGTAAGTACACGGTGTGTGGTATGGTTACACATTGTGTCTTCAGTCCCCGGGTACTATCCATGTACCACAGCCCATGTCAAAGGGTTGTTCGTGTAAAGAGTATGTACACGACATGTGGTATGGTTACATACCGTGTCCAAACTTCTGGGGTCAGCTTCATGTACACTGGCCATGCGTGCATAATGGACTCAACTCGTGTTCTCCAACCCATGTAATTGGTACATGGGTTAGCCCACACCATTGGCCATGTCTGGACGTGTGGTAGAGTACACCCCTGTTTACTCCACACCGTGTCCGTGTATTCCCAGGTTACATGTTGAGTCTCACGTAGCCGCCACCTCCTTGCTGTATGGTGAGTACATTCCATGCGACAGTGGTCACACGCCATGTGTTAGTCATCTGACATCTGAAACTCTAGCCATAGAATGCCCGAACTACACGGCGTGTTCTACAGGAGTACATGTCGTGTAGTCTGGAATTTTCCAGAAATGACGCCTCTGGCTAGCGCACCTCCCTTGATGCCGGTTCTTCATTCCTATCATTCGTTCGTCATGAAACTTCAAACTCTAGGTCTCCCCGCTATCCCGTAGTCAGTTCCAGCATTCGCAGGCTTCTGATCGGCTCCAAAAACACGTTTTGAATTCTCTCTTGAAGAACGGTCGAGGAATGGTCCATCCCGTTCCAGTCCGAACTGTCACCCGCTATTGTCGTCGCACCTCTGCTAGGTTACTGTGATGATGAGTCTTTAATTTGGGATCGTTGCATCACTTAACGAGCTCGTAATGATCCGTTGTTCGTCACCCATGAAGAACACGAAGAACCGCCAACAATCACAAAAATTGGCGGAGGATTTGGACCGTGTTAGTTTGTCCCGGTCTCTCCCCATTAGTTCGGTAGTAGGAAGTTAGAGAGAAAAAAACAAGAAGGAAATAAGATTCAATCTTTGATCCAATCAAAACACACCCCTACCTCGATAATCAATTTCGAACGTCGGCGTCGCAGTTGACGGAATCACGAGATAAGGATTCGTAGACGTCAACAGAGAGTGTCTGAGGAGGAAGCGGCATCTCCCCTTTTATCACGGAGAGAAGAAAACAAGGCATGATGTTGTTAGCGAGTTCCCGAATCGGTGTATCCTCCCTTATTGCGGAGGAAGAAGAGGATGGAGAATTCGGGGTTGCTGAGTCGAAGTTTTTCGTCAGAGAGTTGGCATTCTTCAACAAAGGAGATGAAGCGTTCTTCCAAACTCCAGAGCTCTCTCCCCAAAATCTCAACACAACAAGCCAACCCAAAAATAAATTAAGGCTTCTCCTTATTTTATTAAATCATTCCATGCATTCAAATTTACAAAATTCAAATTCCAATTCACTTAATTAATTAAACCATGAGTTTTCTAATTAATTAAGTGACAGGTTGGAAAGTTTTAATGAGTGAGAGAGGGGAGAGGAAGAGTTACTAAAATAAATTAAAGGGAGGTGTCAAAATTAAACAAAGGAGTTTAATGGGACGTTTAAAGGGTTTTAGGGAATGTGAAGGGTTGGGGCTTGTGGGGGTCCCACCTCACAAATATCCTCACATGGGTAGTTAGGGGCCCACCCCAACTCCCCCATGTAGGATATAACCACTTAGATAAAGAATAAAAATTGTTCCACATTTTTTATTCACTTCTTATTTAATCCACAATTTTTAACTTCCCCTCCCACAAAAATGAAACTACAGTAAAGGTACCCTTAAGCAATTACTGGCATTGTGAATTCATCAGTGCCCTCAGTTTTCAATTCTGGGCACCGGTTCAAAAGATAGAAAAACCCTCTCATTCGTTTACTGAATGTACCCGTGCTAAACTTTAAAAATTGATTCTAGGAACACCGGGCCTCAGAATCAAGTGCCGTCAGAAGCCACAGACTCGTAAAATTCCAAAGTATTTATGAAAAAAATTTCCTTGAAATTTCCAGGTCTTTACATTCACCTTCACTATCATGGCTCACACCAACTTTAGGACCAAAAGTATTGAGTCTCCAGGATCATTCCAGCTTAGTGGTGAACTAAATATTCTCTTTTACAAGGCCTCAAATGGTTCCATACTGATGGTGTAATGGTAGCTATTATTATATTAGAAATACACCAAGGGTGGTTGATCCTCACAAATATGGAAAAAATTAACATGAAATCCCATAGCATTTCCTCTAGGACCTAAATGGCCCACTTAGTCAGGTCGTTAGTATGGGGGTGAAAATCCATTCTCAAACACAACTGGGTCCCAAAGACCTCCTGTAATCCCTTCCATAACTGATATATGAAGCAATCATCATAGTAATAAATGATTGTAGAGGGAAATAAATTGATCTAGACTATTTGATGCATGTAAAACCATTCCAATATCTCTATGTAACACTACTCTCTGATATCTAGGAAGTGGATTACTTGGTGAGTTGGTTTATAATCAACCAGATGGAATCATTTTCTCTATACATACATGGTAAACATATTTTAAAGTAAATGGATATATCATCCCACTTTTAGTCTAGAACCTCAAGAAATTATGCTAAACCTACTAGAACCCAGTGCTCAACCTTTACTCGCTAACAATTAAGTCATCAAGAGAGAGAATCTGCAACTCCCTTCTTTATCCATGACCACCAGAACTAACATTGGAGGTCCTAGTATATCTTCACCACACTTGGATGTAATTCAAAATTTGATTTATGAAAATACCATAGAACCTCCTCCTACAACATCAATGGTACCATCATTTATCATTTAAATGGGATAACATTATCCTCACCTTTAGAAGATATATCAAGGGAATATATAGTGGATATTTAAGTATGTAGGGTCAAAAAGTTGATATACTCAAGTTTTTCCTCCATAACTCACTGTAAAAGCGGAGGGTTAACAACCATCAACTATAGGTAAGATGCACCATCCCCATCCCCTAAGGATAATTGTAATGAGAAAAAATGCTCTAATTCCTCACTCAATAGCTATGAACAAGATCTCCTACTAAGATAATCTACTACCACATTCCCCATCCCAAGAGTGTAGAAAATCTTAAAGTTATAATACTAGAGGAACTCTACCCATATCCTATATCTCAATTTAATATAATTTGAGATAATATATACTTGATACTATTATGGTTAGAATAGATGATAAGTCAATCACCCATAAGGTAGTGTCTCCGCATATTCAGTGAGGAGAGTACCACTACTAGCTCAAGATCATTGGTTAGATAATTTATCTCATGTGGTCTTAACTGAAATGAACCATATGCAATCACTACCTTCCTCTACATTGAAACACAACCATTATCGGTCCTTGATTCATCACAAAACACTACATTCTCGACACCCTCTTATGGAAATATCAAGAAGGGAGAGCTTGTCAATCTCTACCTCAAATCATGGAAATCCTACTGGAACCTCTCTGTCCACATGAAAGGTTTCCCCTTTCAGGTCAAAGCTATCGAGGGATATGATATCTTTGATAAATTGAGTACAAATATACAATAGTATTTTTCCAATCAAATGAAGATATACACCTTTGTCACACTCTTTGGTGGTTCTCAAGCTAACACTTCATTGAACTTCATCGGTTCCACTACTACATAATCTTTTGAGAAAACATTTCCTAGAAAGTGGACCTCCTGAATCGATAATTGACACTACAGATCTTCCCATAAATCTTGTTCTCTTGGAGTATTCCCATGACCATCTTCATGTTTATTTCATGCTCCTCCTTGAATCCCAAGTATACTAGGATATTATCGATGAATACTACCACAAATTGGTCTAAGAGAGGTTGAAAGATCTGGTTCATGATTTTGATGAACTTTCTGGGGAGTTCATCATGCCAAACAGAATAAAAAAGTACTCATAGTGACCATAATAACATCATAAATCCATCTCCAATATATCCTCATACCATACTTGTATCCTGTGGTACCCTAATCCGAGGTAAAACTTTAAGAATCATCATGACCCTCTCAACTGATCGAAGAGGTCATCAATCCCCAGTAGTAGATAATTGTTCTCCTTGGTCACTTGATTCAGGAGATATTAATTCACACACAACCTTGAGCTCCCATCTTCCTTCTTGGAGAACAATACTAGGGCTCCCCAAGGTGAAGCATTGGGTCTCATAAATCCCTTCCACTGCAATCCCTCCAACTGCACCCTCATCACATGAAGAAATGTGGGAGACATCTGATATTCTGGAGAATATATCGAGTCCATCCCATGTTGTAGATCAATGTTGAAATTCATCTCTTAGAGAGAAGGTAAGTCTGGAATGTCCCGAGGAAAGACTTTCTCATACTCTTCCACCACTATAGGAAACTATAAGTTCATAGAATTTATTGCACTAACAGTCATTCTATCCGACTAATGAGTAATCAGTTACACTCTCCTATAATTGAGCCCCTCCATATCCACTAGGTTTTCCTTCTCACCAATAAAGGAAAACCTCATCCCATCACTATAGACACTCTTTATCCTCCTCCAGAAACAGTTTATATAAGAATGGACTATAGATAACTAGTCTATATATAATATGCCAACATAATAGATCATAATTACTACAAATAAAACCTAGAAGAAACTATTTACTCCAAGTGTAAGGTCACATCCTCAATAGAAGTGCGTGATCATTGAGTCACCTCCAGTAGGTGTCTCCAATCGTAAGGGTAGAGCTAAGGGCTAAACTAGAATCTCTAAGTCTTGAACCAAACAAGTTACAATAATGGAGCTTCCCATACCCATTTCTATAATTACTATAGCTAATGTATAAAAGACATAGATCGTACCTAGTATAATCTCTAGATACTCTGGGTCATAAGCCTTGACGGGCTATAGCTACCCTCACCACTATCACCCAACTCCCTCATCCTGGGAAACCCACTTGGGGACAATGGTGGAAATAATTCATAACATCTTCCACCTCTAGTTTCTCTCCGAACTCCTCTTCCACATCTGGATCCCTACAGGACTACCAACTCCTATCATTTCTCCTGCTTAGGTAGTCCATCTACTGACTCTTTATCATCTGTATGGTGGGTTGGAAAATCACACATGAGATATCCCTTTTCATCATAATATTATCACTACCTCTAACTTTTATAACTATATACATCTTATAATCCATGATATATAGACTCTCTATCCTCAGATAACCTCCTTAAATGTTTCACAAATCTAGGTCCATGTTTCTGTCATCATCTCCCTACTGCTAAAATCTCTTATCCTGTATGTCCACTGCTTGCACCAACTCTCTGTGTCTTCTCAACTAGGAAACTCTCAAACACTAAATCACACTATATCACCCTATAATAGGTTTTAATGAATATAGGTATCATGTTGTCTTTTTTATTTCTCTATGTAGTCCTTGTTCGAATCTCTTAGCCTGATAGAACTAATGACACTCCATATTCATCGAGTACCGATAGAGGTTGGTGAACCTTGATGAAAAACCAGCCATAGTTGTACTACTTTATTGGAGTAGCATAAGATCTTGGATGAAAACATCCCTCAACATATATTTATAAAACTCCTCTATGAAAAGGTTCTCAAACTCTATCCATGTAAGAGTCACCTCATCATAAAAATGGGTCACTAAGTCGCACCATCATTCTATAGAGCCATGAAGAAGGCTCACTGATATGATCTCCATCTGATTTGTTGACGACCTAACAAGATGAAAGACTTGTGTCACCACCTCAAGACAATACTCATCCACCTATGGTTCTAGATCACACCTAATCCTGAGGTATTGCTAATGATGAAAATGATGAAGTGTTCTCAGTCTATGCACCTTGCTATCTAGTACTGCTAGTACCATCTACTGTTTGATAGGTAGTGGTAAGACTGGTTCACCACCTAGAGGTAACACCTCCTAAAAAATTCCTTGTATCAAAGCATAATCAATGAGTGGATCATTATCGTGATCTTACTATTGAATCTTAATAAGGAAACATCATGGAGGCATCCTGAAATATAAAATATGTATCACAATCAATCAGTATATCCAGATAGAAAACTCAATAAGGATATGGACACCAAAAATCATTCATATATGATGCGTGTACCGATTTTTTTCATGAAACCAGAATATACATGTACAGAGTTAACAAGTAGATTTTCAAGTCTAGGTGAATAAATATGTCAACTTCCATACTAACACTAGAGTCCCTGACCAGAGTTCCGAACTTGAAACACATAAAATTATTTCCATAAAACACAAACCAATCACACAAACTCCATTTCTAAGATAGAACTAACATCTTTGATACCACTCTATCACAACCTATCCCAACGGGGTCCATTTCATGACTACCCTAAGACCACCACAAATACACTAGGGGCTGATGACTAGTTCTAAGGAAGAAAATCATGTCGATAGAAGGCCTTATCCTAATGTACCTATACACATTCACACATATCCAATCCTATACAATGTTTAAATATAAATAAATAGATAGTCATGCAAGCATACATATAAAATACCACCATCATAGTATAATAAAATGTACTAGAAAGTAAGGTCCAAGTAAAATCACACAAAAAGATGCTAAAAACAAGTCTAAACTATGAATTAGGAGTGGACTACTCTAAAAGAAACTACTGAAACACATCTTTGTATGTCAATCTCACTAATATCTACCTAGTCCTCATACCTCTAGGACTCTATCAAAAGGCCAGTCTTCTGCATAAGACATGACATGTGTGGGTATAGCCCATATAGGGGTGAGTATAATGATACCTAGTGGGACACCCCAAAATCACTAACCATATAGAATCAAAAATTATAGTCATATAATCACAAGGATTTGTTATCATCATATATAACAAAAATATCTAGATATAATCATATTAGACACACAATCTTGAAATAAGATCAAAAAAGTAATATTAGCCTTGGATTCCAACTCGAAGGTTCTATTTAACATTCATATAGGAGAAAACACTCCCCGAGTTAAATAACATTGATGTCATCCATTCGATATGTAATGCTCATCAGGTATTTCCATAAGATATACACACTTGAAGTATGAAGAGATCAATACATATATGGGGATCACTCCCAAGTCTATAGGGTATACCAACAACCCAATCTATTCTAACCCACTAAGTAGGGGGTTGATGACCACATAGTTTCAGTTACAATGATTCCAAGTACCCCACCTAGAGAAAATATAATGATATAGGATCTCACTCTAGAATTCACAAATGGATTCTAATAACTCTATATGTGACTAAATTTATTTAGAGGGGATCCCCATCTTGTCCAAAGGATGTGATTTGATAACTATCCCCAGAAAAAGGATCAAGGGAAGATACCATAATAAAACTTTTCCAAGATGAATAGGTAAAGGGATCCAAGTCATATTTGAAGAAGTACACAACATGTCCCTTCGACACCGAGTTCTACCCATTTAATAGAGCCCATGCCCGTGTCTATGTCTTTGTCTGGGTACACGACATGTTGCATACCACACATGGCTTATGGGGCCACATGATCTACTAGGAGTGTACCCCCTATAAATGTCAATATATCTACTAGGGGCACATGGTGTGTAATTACACTTGTCTTCTTGGGCTTGTACCTCCTATACACACCGATCTGGATAACTAGGGACCACATGGTGTGTGATCCTTATCACTATGCATAAAACTTAGTCACTGCTTAGGGGTCGCCACATGATGTGTATTTCTAGATTACATTTCGTGTAATATGAGATTTCATAAAACCTATGGGTTATTCTTTGTGTAGTCATTTGTGTCACTGTCACTATAAAACTCTACAGAATATAATGATCGGGGGTCAGTTATCATTGTTGTTTTTGGTCGATGGTATCATCCTTCAAAACCACTCAGGAAACACTCACATGTGTCATCCATAGACACATTGTCAATCAGGGATGATTTTTTTTATCAGTTCTGATCAACCTCTGATCATACTCTATCATCATCGCACCTCAATCGCATCCTCAATCATGATCTGTACCTGCAGTATTGACCACTTTCACCAAATAACGATCACACAACATTTGAATATTGGGTATTTCATCAAACTGTGGGGTAAAGGAACTGTCTATGATGAACATACAAAGAATGGGGGAAGAAATAAACAAATCACAAACATGAGGAATGGAACTCATCCAATGTTTGTGTTGTCGTCGATTCATTTCCATTATAATTTATAATAAATAGATATAATATACTCAACAATATAAATCCCCCAATCCCAGATAATCATACATGTACCCACAATATTCTCTTTCTGTGAATCAATTATTTAGTTGATTGAATCGAGTTAATAATTGGAATAATAAGATGGATATACATACACATAAAACAAAAATCCTACCTCAAGATAGATTTATTTCTGATAAAGAACGAATCCATGTCATTGTCATTGGTGAGATCCTTAAATTCGGATGGAGCAACGATCCTCAATCTTGATCTGATCCAGTGTCGTTCGTCAATAATGCTCACCTCCAATGGTCCTCTAGGTCTCCAAGGTTAAGTGGTCAACACTAAGATCTCCTCATAACTATATATTTATAGAAGAAAACATATCATGATGTCAATATAACCAAATAAATAAATTTATTTAATTATTTTATTATTTACGCCCATGATGGATCTTAACTATAATTCTGACACTGATAATTTTTATGTCGCAACTCGGGTAAAACCCAAAATCTAAGCTTAATGAAAACCTCATATTTATAATTTGATCCTCCATTTATGATTTATTCCACTTTTTTAGGAAAATGGAAAACACGTGATATTTAATATATTTAATACATTTTAAACATCAATTTCAGGATCATCAAGCCTCGAAATCCCACATCATCTCCTCACCTAGACTCAAAAATATTACTAGATATATCTGAATGCTTTATATTGAATAAATAAAAACTTTACATTAGGATATTTCCTAACTTTTAAACTTTTACCCTAATTTACTTTTACCTAGGTAATTATTTTTTAAACATAGTAATTAATTTTAATGAAAAAAATTATCATTGTCCCTTCTACCTAATTTGAACCTTATGATTTCAAATTTGGAAATAAATTTATTAAATAATATTTTAAAAGTTTTAAATGTTAATTTTAATATTATCACACATAATACATAAAAATAGTTTTCAGAAAAAATGTGTTTTTAAGATTAAAATTTATGTATAAGAAATACTTATTAAAATTATCAATTACCATGAAATAAATTGGGTTATTATAATAAAATTAAAAGGTATGAATCTTTAATGGTAATAAAATAATTAATCTCACCATTAAAATACTTAATTCAGTGAAAGGACTGAAAATAGTAGTTTTATTAAACTAATGTTTAAATTTTGTTCTATAAATGTTGGATATAGGAATTTTAAGCTCAAAGAATATATTAATATTCATAATTATTCCTTAAATAAATATTTAATTATGTAAAATCTTTTTTAAAGTTATAAAATACTCTTAAATAATGAAAAATTCATGAAAATTAAATATTTTGTTAAAAATCATATTTTATGACTAAAAAATAACATTTTCATAAAAAACTACAAATTTTGTACTAAGTAAATATTGATGCGGGGAATAAAAAATAGGTTTTTATTTTATCAAATTTATATAATAAATTTTTTATTTTTTATAAAAAAAACTCATAATATAAAGAAAGAAAATTTAATTGATAATAACTTTTCATTATTAACTCAAATTAATTATTTATCTTTTAAAGGTAATAAATTTTAATAGTTTACCATATTAATTTTTATTATATATTTATTAATAAATTTATTCAAATATGTTGCATTTTTTTAGACTGGGTATATTTTGTAATGCAAGTTATCGAATATATCATATGCTTGGAAAGGTCTATAGTTTGGGGGAATTATAGTTGACATCGATTTTTATTATTAACCCTAAAATTCATAAAATAATTGGAATAATTTACATGAACCTTGAAATTATAGAATTGTATCTTGGGTGGTAGATTTAGTAGAGATTTCTTATCAACATTGACCAGTCTCTCCACATCACTTCAGTATTAATTTCCTCAATGGTATTCTTTTCAAAAAATAAAAAAAATTACCATAACCCATAAAAAAATATTCTCCATGATTATTTCCACACTTCTAGAATTAAAGAATACTCATATTCCTCCATCCATGGTTTTTATTTTTTGAATTTAATTTTAATTTCATATATAAATTATTATCAAATCCAAGATATTTATGGGTGAATCCAATATGCATTTATAACTTGAGGGAACATAAAATGATTTCTTCATAGCTATTAAAGTCCCTTATGGTTAATGGATTTTAGAGACTTATTTTTAATCCATCAAATAATTGAACGATCTTAATTTCAAGTTTAATGTTAATTAAATAATCATGCCTAAAAAATATTGAAATTTTAAATAATGGTACTAATGGATTCATCATCCTTTTACATTAGCACCATGAATTCATTCTATATTTTCATATAAAAAATATTTGGAAAGTACTTATTGAAAAATAAAATCATAAAAACCTCCCACGCTATGAAGTGAATTTGTTCCAGTTTCCTCTTGTTCTAGGTAATAGTCCACCATTGATCTACTTCACCTTAAAACTGATAAAAATACAAAAATAATTTTTTCATGCTCAAAGAATTAGAGAACTAAGAATATAATTTCAGTGTTTCTAGTCCATTTCTCACAAATTATTGTATTATTGGACCCATTAAAATAAAGTAAATTTTTCCTCATTAAAGAATAAATAGTGCATTTATCCCTTTTTCTCATTTGTAAGTTCAACGTGATTCATATCGTGAGAGAGTTTTATAATCATAGTAATAATATTTTTCATTCTATCTCCAATAACAATCAGTTTCTCATAAGGAAAATCATTTCACTGTCAATCAAATTTAGATTTAACATGATTCATCCTAGATCTATCCATTGACTAAGAACAAAAATTATAATTTGAGAAACACTAATAATTCTGATTAATCATAAAATCAAGAAAAATTAGTCATATGATATATAAATCATTACACCTTTTTAAATTTATGACACCTTAGGTTTAACATAGGCCATACATGGGAATTATCTATTCGAATACATCATAATGTTATATAAATAAGATATGAATTATACTAAGAATATTTTTATGGAGTTTCTAGCTAGTTGTGCAGTCTTATGCCCACTCATCATGAACTGATGATAATCGAGTTAATACTGAATCCAACCCTATCAAAGTTTTTATCCCTAGGTGAATATGTTCCACTATCACATCCATATGTCAGTATATAGACAAGTATGTATTTTTTAGGAAAACAAAACTCCTTTATTTATCATAACTTAGGTTGATCACTTGTGCTTAGACCTATCCCAAAGATTTTTATCAAAGTCATCAAATCATAATCTCTAAAAATAAATAAACCCTAATCTAATACAAACTGAGGTGATTCATTAATAACATACATAAATACTAAATCATATTAGATTAATATTCTATACATATCACAATAATACATGCCCCATAACATTAAAGATTTAGTGTCTTTGGACATTATATAGATAAAAAATTATTTTATGAAATATCTTCGACATATCCCACAAAGTTATTCTCACAAAATACCCTTCTTAGACATACCCTACATAAAATCCTTCTTCACATCCTAGGGAAAGGATACATTATAAATTGTGAGATCATATGCCTATTTAGGCTAAATATGGAAGATATCAATTTATGACCATATTAAAACATAAGATAAGATTAAGGGTATGAGATCATGATCATAATTTAAAAAGTTCATACCCAATATTTCATAGATTATAAACATGTGTCATGGAATAAAGATTTATCATTTCATAATACATGAATCCAAATAACCATGAATCATCATAAATCAATCATGATCTGTCATATTATATTATAAGTATTAGAACATGTCATATGAATATTTAAGCTCAATCATAAGTATAGACAATCATAATAATATCTTGTGCATCATAGAATCATCATTTAATTAACTAAATAGGATAATTCCATTATTATATATGTATAGTTAATTTAGTCATATCTTGGGAGTATATTAACTTCGTTGTCCCTTAGGAGTTTCTTAACTCCTTCATCTCTTAGAATTTTCCTTACTTTGTCATCTCTTGGGAGTTTCTTAACTCTTTCATCATTACCCAATACATTGGATGGATATATAATTTTAGGCCCATACATAAAACAATTAAAACCATACATATATGTGAAACATGATTATAAAACATTCATCATATCATCACAGTATAACCCATGGAAAAAATTTATTTTCATAAAGAATTCATCATAACTTAATTAACCCATGAGAAAGAAATGTGATTCATATATTCATATTTAAAAAGTTATCATTATAATCCATCTAATAAAATAAATTTTATGGTATTATAAGATCATATCCCTAAAGAATCGGAAAAAACCTTAAATAATGATTACATTGATGAAAAAATCCTATAAAATTTCAATTGAGTATTTCTTTAAAAAACGAGAAAGTGTCCTCTTATTTTGATAAAATTTTAACTAGAAGTAATCATGATGTTGAGAAAATAATTTTATTTGAGAATAAAAATGTAAAATTTTAAAGTATGATTGAAATAAAATAATGTTTATAATGGTGGGATAATTTATTCATGATGTATATGATAAAACAAATATTCCTTTCTCATTCTCAATAAAAAAAACATAAGTACCTCTTTTGGAAAACTTCTAGAAAATATATATTTTTTTAAATTTAAAAATTAATTCAATTATGATTAAAAATAACTTTAAAATATCATTGGATCATGTTAAAATAATTATTTGAAAAAAATAGAGAACATGGATATAGAGGAGCAATATTCCCTACCAAAGGAGAAATAAGTTTAGTTTTTCTTAAAAATAATCATAGACTTTATACTTACTAAAGAAAAGAGAATAAAAGGAAAAATAACAAACCTATAAATAACTATATAAGATGATAATATTTGGGGCTTAAAATATAAGGATAATATTATATGCTTTAATGTAAATTCAAACATAAATATTCTCTATTAAAATGAGATTGAAACATAAATACCTTACCTCATGTTCTCCTTTTTGTTTCTTAAGCACTCTATCCACCTATATTAAAATTTTAAATTTATTAGTCTTATAAACTAGAACCACGTTCATAGATATAATACCATATATGGTTTCATTATAAAATCTTATCACTTATTCATTAATAATCTCTCATTTCCATCATCATTTCAGGTGTTAATTGTTTCATTTTTTATATAAGTTTCAGTTTAGTAGTTATAGTACTTGGACTTTGATCATAGTTCCATAATATCTAAAATATTAATCATGTCATAATTATCCTATTTAATAACTATATTCTCTTTTAAAACTATTCTTATAAATCAGTGATGAAAAATGAATTATATCACTTTGTGGATGTGGTAATTCATTTATATGCACGAGTGATGTTTCCACTTTTACATGGATGGTACAAAAGAAAGATAAAAATTATTTCACCTTTATAGAATCATTATTATATCATAAATAACAAATATATTCATTAATTTTTTACTTATTACCATACATATAAATTGTAAATGAAAAATATATCATGTCACTTTTTGGAGAAGGTAGTCCACACGTATGCATAATAAATGTTTATCATTTTCCAACAAATGAGAATTAAAGAGGTAGATAGAATCATATAATTAAAAAAACAATAAATATTTCATAAATATAATAAATAAATATTAAATTCATCATAATAACTAACCATGTATTTTTAGGATGGAAAATAAATCATATCTCTATGTGGAGTTAGTAGTACACACGCATTCCTGAGCAATGCTTTCATTTACCATTTAATGAAATGGGTGTGGAAAATTGTTGTACCATAATAATAAAAACATATAATTATTTTTCATAACCCCTACCCTAAATAGTACCCCTACTGGGATAGTAATGAGATAAATTATATGGTGACCACCTAAGTCCTACCACTAGTATGCCCTGGGATGGTGAATAGCACCGAAGGTATAATAATCATAAAAATGGGTGGAATTATCCTCCAAGATAACATGTGTAAGGGATAGAGAAAATAAATAAAACAAAAAAAATCCTACTTAGATATAAAAAATAAATCCCAAGGGAATACTTGAAATGTTATACAAGACTAAAATAATTGGAAAGGAAACTATAAGTACCAAAATATAAAGAAGGTAGTGACCACAAAGCCCAAACATCTCTTGAAAAGGAATGAGCTAGTATTATCCAATATGATCTCAAAAATTATCCTTCTGACCTGAAAAATAGTTCATATACACATGGGGTGAGAATAATAGTATACTCAATTTGATCCTCCCCTAATCCTCTCATGCAAAAGATAAATAAATCATACTAAATCATAGTGAACAATAGTGAAACTAACTCATCACCTAAATAGGTATACTGAACTCCTAGCATCACTATGCCTATATCTCACTAAGTATCAAGAAAAGAGATCATATATTAGTAATTAAAATTCAATGATACCCCATTATTTTTTCCCCTCTAGTATTTCTCTTTTCCCCAATGTTGCACGTTCTAAGACATCACTTTCCAAAATGAGCCAGCATACAGACGCTAGGGAAAAGTATCCCAACATGCACAACATGAATCGCATCATTCCAAATCACATTATCACATATAGAAATTTAGTAGTTTATAGGATCCAACACAATCCAGGTGATGTGTATTTTACATCAGGTATTAGACCATAAGCAATTACAGCTCATACACCGAGTAAAGTACATCAATCCATCATAACCTATATACATCATTCCAATAATAATCATTTAGATACTATATAAAAAGATATATGTGTGTTAAAAACCACAATACATTTCTTCCCTCTACACACATATTTAGGGAAACTAAACACCATTTATACTAGTGTATAATACTACCAAGAAATAGAGTGGGTCTAGAGGGGGTAGTTAGCTTTCCATCCTCCCATTGGGATGTTCGGGAAAACACCCTGTAAGAGTCCACCTGGTTCTAGTATCCCTAACCGACATTGGTGGGGTAAAATATAAAATCACATAATTTACATGATATAATATATCTCATAACCACACTATGGAAAAATATAGTCTTAAGATCAAATATAGTTACTATCACTTGAACACCCGACTGCCACTACTAAGGACTAGACATCCTATAATCACACAAGAATTATAAAGAGCCATATTAAATTGATTCATTCATTTTATCCTTTACTTTATGTTAATTAATTAATTATCCATTAATTAATCACATTAATCCAGTTAAATTATCCCATTTCAAATTGAATTAAATATCAATATAATGTCTTTCCCCTCCAAGCAGACACAATTGAGTCCACATTTTCTCAAGATTTAATATTATCATTTGTATTATAGAAACAAAAATCCCATGGGTTAAGTCATTTATTAAACATTTATTATCCTTTTTATAATTTAAGGTACTCTAGGAAAACATCCTAAGCTATCATCAAGAGATACAACCAAGCACATCCAACTACCTCAAGTAGTGGCAATAGTAAAGCAGATAAAAACAGAAAACCTAAATATCATCTATTAAACAAATTCAAATCAGGAAAGAATATATATTTTTCATAGTAATGGGTAATACCAACTACAACCCCTTCATAATCTCAGGTTCTATCCTCGACGCCCACATTTATATACCAATGAATTTTTTTGTCACAGACATCAAATACTCCCCCAACCTCAGGCCTCCCCACCCACATATCTTCATCTATCTCAAGAGTAGAAATTTTATCCTCACATAAAATCATAAGGCTCAAATATAGAGAACATGGGAGGAAGAAAACAAAGAAGAATAGTAAATAGGGAAACTAGATACTAAATGAAGTCTTTTAGCCATTGCATGCAAATGGGCTCCCACGTCCCCTAAACACAAGGTGCTCAACCTTTATAAACATATGTGAACTCTCATACCAAATGATTTTGCTTTATGAAAAAAATATTTTTTATTAAATATTTAATTAACTAATTAATTATTCATCGTTTCAAAATATTAGAAACCAAGGGAATTAGCTGCAACAAGATATCAAGTTGTTTAAGAATTTTCTCTAGAATGAATACAGTTTCATCAAACTATGAGAATAAAATTTCCCAATTAACATTCCTTTTTAATTATTTTCATCTTTTAAAATAATTAAATATCTATGTTCTTAATTAATTTCATTAACTCATTGAATAAAACATCCAATAAAACATGTATACTTACATAAATTTAATTAACCTCAAATTATAAGAAATATTAGATTATAAAACCTGCCTTTTTATATAATTTTCAATCCAATTATTTAATTAATTCATGCTTTACTTTATTTACAAAATTCCATAAATTTCAATCTACTAACCAATAATAACAATATTTTTCAAAAAAACATATTATAAATATCCCACTATCTATAAAATCAGATGGTAAACTGGTATCATGGTGAAAAGAAACAATTGGGATCACTAAAACAACAAACCAATTCTATTATTTAATCCAGTTTAATATTTATTAGGTTAATTTCACTTATATTAAAGGGATAAAAATTCTATCTTTATGATTTCATGTAAATAAAAGTAGAATCAATGAAACACCTACCTTGAAAACATCAACATTATTCACATGAGAATGGATCAACATCCCAGATATTTGATCACCTCCCCCATAAGAAATTACATCCCTCCAAGCATGTCATTCCACAACCACAATAACAAACAACCAAAAAAAATCCATTAGTAATAAGGATAGAATCATCCATAACATGGAAATAATAATAGGAGTAATATTGGATTAAACAGAGATAAATCACTAGAAAAAAGAGGTAGAAATCACCTTGGATTACAACATATATCCCTCTTGGATTCGGGGATCATTCCCTATTAAAGGAGTCTTAAAAGTCCCTCAAGAAGAAATATTAGATGCTTGGTGTTCAAGGGAGATAAGTGGGAATGGATGGGGTTAGAATTTTCTAGGAGTTATTTATAGACATGTAAAGTTTTAGAAGACCACACCATAACCTAAGGGACAACACCACATCCCTCCCTAACACAAGGTATTGTATGATGTCTCCCAATAGACCATGCTACAGTCCCCCTTAGTCAAAGGTGAATCTTATAACCCAAGGGAAGATCTTATAATATTGGATCATAGGATATGATGAAAAACTAGATACCATGTCGTAGCACCCCATTTCCAAAATAGAGGTTATGCCACAACCCAACCACCACAGTATAGCTACCCCCCCCCCCATGCCTCTTGATTTGGATGTATCCTCAAAACTCAATACGTCATGGCCACCCCACTCTACACAATAAGGATTCGACCATCCGGGATGGCCTATGCTATATCCAACCTTTATGGTGTATCCATGCCTGAAAAGAAAGTCTCCTTTATTTCCTTCCCGAGCTCCCCTACACCACAAGAGATATACACTTTATTATAGCCACCATGCCTATGACATAACACATCCCTACACAATACGTCATGGCCACCCCACTCTACACAATAAGGATTCGACCATCCGGGATGGCCTATGCTATATCCAACCTCTATGGTGTAGCCATGCCTGAAAAGAAAGTCTCCTTTATTTCCTTCCCGAGCTCCCCTACACCACAAGAGATATACACTTTATTATAACCACCATGCCTATGACATAACACATCCCTACACAATGAAACCATGCCATTTTTAGAAGTGTCTTCCACAAAAATTTTCATTTTCCCTCCAAACTTCTCAAAAACTTCTTCAAGAACCAATAACACCTAGAAAGCACAAAGGATAAAGATTTTGGGATTTCAAACCTTATATAAAATACCCATCAAAAAAATTATCCTTGATAATTCAAAACCAAACCTAGGAAGAAATAATAAGAAAGGGTTGTTTGAGAAACCACCCCTCAAGATACCTCTCAAGAATCTTTCCATCACAAGAGCTCAACCACCTCACTCAAAAGAAAAAAATGTAAAACCACACAACAATAGTAAAAACCAACTCCAAAACACTCTTTAGGGAGATACCTATCAAACAAGAATAAATCCACTACTAGAAATAAGAGGGATACATCTCATATACCTAAAAAGTTTCAATAACCAAAAGAGAGAAACATTACATGAGAAGAGATAAATATCAAACATCATGGGATATTGAGCATGTATATATGGATAATATTCCTATATATTGTCCTCTATTTATCAATTCCACCACAATACAGAAACCAAGGGAATAACACACCCACACAACACATTCTTCTGGTGGTCCTGGATATCCAAAGGCTACTCCTTGAAGGTCATACCATCATCAACATAGATCTCTCCCCAATTGATTACATGATAGTAATCATGAAGATAATAGATAATTTGTAAACCATGAAAGATTTCATGTAACCAAATCATATGTTGGGGAAGTGTTATTTGATACACTGTGGATCCATGACCAAAATTTCACTACCAATGACAAGGAGTCACCTTTCAGAACACATGATCTCTAAAATAAAACTCTAGAGGTTTTCTTATACTATCAACATAGGATTTATAATTATATTGTTCTACCTTCATCCTCTCATGAATTACCTAAACCATATCTATCATATTTTGTATTAGTTTTGTCTTGAGAATTACTAACACTTCAACCTTAGTCCAAAATAATAGATAATGAAAGTTTAAACCAAATAAATATTAAAATGGTTATATAACAGTGGTGGAGTGAAAACTATTATAATAATAAAACTCAACCAAGGGTAGTTTTCTCATCCATGAACCTCCAAAATTCTAGACACAAGAGTGAAACATGTCTTCAAGAGTCCAGGTGGTCCTCTCTAGCCAACCTTCATTCTAAGGATGAAAAGAAGTGTTATGAAATAAATAATAGGAAAAAGTATGTTGGAGACCTCTCCACACACTAGAGGGAAAATGAGGATTAGGATCAGATATGATCGTCGTCAGGACTCCGTCGAGTCACACCACCTCCTCTAGATACTGTCTCGAAAAAACCTCTAATAAGATTGACTCCCTAATTTCTATAAAGTGATCTAATTTATTAAAATGATATAATATCAACCATATAGCATCATATCCTCTCTAATTTAAAGGTAAACTATTAAATAATTTCATCAAGATGTCCTCCCATTTCAACTAGGTAATATCTATTGGAAGGAGAAAACCACCAGGAACATAGTGCTTGTCCTTTACCTTCTAGCAGACTAAACATCGAGACACAAACTTGGAATCTATGCAGTTTAACCCAAGACACCTAAAATAATCTCACATAGCTGGGTACATATTTTGAACACTGATATTTACCTCCAAACGTGATTTGTAGAACTCACAAAGATCTACCTTACATGTCTCCAAATGTAAGAAAATCTTCCCCTAATATAACACTTGGTGTTATTTATTCGTAGACCAACCATCAGGGGATTTATTGAAAATAACTTGGTCCCTCTAGGAAACCAAATCAAAATCCCCCAATTGGGAATCCTCCAATCACAACACTAAATATGAGTGCACTGCCATCTGGAAAAGATAACCACTACCTCAAACCCCTCCCATGTCGAGATACATCACCAATAAATAGTCCATAACTCTCAAGGAATCTCCATATTCTTGCATGGAATCACTATATGACTTCCTCCTCAACGCATCATCCACAAAATTTACCTTTCCTAGTGTATATAAAACCTTTAAGTCATAATACTACAACAATTTCATCCACTGTTTCTTCTGTAAGTTCAATTCATGTTAGGAGAAGACATACATCATGCTATTATGATTAGTAAAAACCATAAAATGCTCACCGATGAGATATTATCCCTATAACTTCAAGGAAAACACAACTCTGTGAAACTCAAGATCATGGTTGGCATAGTTAAATTCTCAAGGATGAAAGTTCAATGACCCATAAGAAACAACAAATATTTAATAAATTATAACACAACCCAAACCAAGACATGAAGTGTCACAAAAAACATCAAAATAAACATCCTCAACATATAAAAAAGGACAAGATCACTGGCCAAATTCTCTTTTAGGTACTTGAAGTCTATCTAACATGGTTCATTCCACAAGAAAACCTGCTCTTTTCTATAAAAATCTATAAGATCTATTAAAAAATGATAGAAATTGGCTATGAACCTCTTATAATAGCCTATAAGACCAAGGAAACTCTGCACCTTAGCTATAGTCTTGAGGGATTATCATGAAATAACTACTTCATTCTTCAAAGGATCTAAAGCTACTCCCTTCCAGGAAATGACATGCATCAAGAAATGAACTTCCCAAGTTCAAAACTCATACTTTGATAACTTCTCAATCATATTTTGATGAAAAATGTCTCTCAACATAGCATTTAGATTTTCTACATGATCCTCCTTATACATGGAGTTTATAAGGACATTATTGATTAAAACCACAGTGAAACAATCCATGAACTCCATTAATAATACATTCATCAAACCAATGAATATGTCTAGAGAATTCATCACACAAAACAACATCACAATTAACTTTCAATTACAAATAAGACACAAAAAATTAGTCTTTAGAATACCCTCATCCTTCACCCATATCTGATGATATCATAACTGAAGATCAATCTTATAAAACTAACTTTCCTTTTTTATATGGTCTAGTAATTCATCAATACATAGAAGGGGATAATAGTTTTTTATTATTACCTGGTTCAATCGATGATAATCAATAAAAATCCTTAAACTACCATCATCTTTCTTCGTGAACAAAATTGGTTCACCCCTAGGTGCACACTCAACTGAAAAAAAACTCCTTGAAATTTATCACCAAGATATGATTGAATATCTCAAAACTCAGAAGATGTCATCCTATATGGAGATATTGATATGGTAGAATCATTTATTTGTAGATCTATCAAAAATTTGATCTCCTAGAGAGGGGGTAATGATAAAAAATCCTTTGGAAATACATCAAGTTTCTCTTCTAAATCCCTATGAAACACTGATGATTGGACCTTTTAGAAACTCATAATCAAATCATACATTAAGGAAGATAAAGAAGGAATATGCCACTAACCCATCTGAGAGTCTCTCTCGTTAACAAACACTATTGTATCTCCATCTTCAACATAGAACACAACATGCCTCATAAGGTAATCCATGATAACATGCACTGAATATGACCAATACTTTTCTATGATGATGTTTTATAGATATATTTGTAAACATAGGAAGTATCACAAAGAGTTTCGATGCAACAACAGAAGATCATAGACTCTACATACATTATACAAGTCAGCTCAGCCTCCAACTGGTATAGTGAATTTCAAGATCACTCGAAGACTCTCTACCTCAATCCCCAAACCATGGACAAGGTCAGTCAATTTAAAGGATTTCAGAATCAAAAAATGAATGCATCCATGTAGGAAACAATTAAAGGGTAACTTGAATGATGTTTGGATCACCTAGAACTGGAAACACTAGAGCATGAAGATGACCATGACCTCCTCCATGGCCTCTTTGACCATACTAATAACCACCTCCATGGATGTTCTCCACTCTAGGAGGATGAGGATAATCTTAGGGATGTCCTATTCCTACAACAACTCCTCTATATTTATCCCATACAAGAAAAACCTATTGTTATTATGGATTCATTTGAATCTAACTCAGTAGAGGAACCTAAATTTTAACACCTAGTGCACACTGACTACTCAGAAAAGTTGAAAACTCTCATTATAGAATACCATATCCTCTATAAGGAAAACATGGGTTCAATCCATTTACATAATTATACAAGACACCAAACCTATATAAATGAGATGATGAAGGTTGAGACCTACCCTAAATAATAAAAAACTCTTCTTTACTGGAAATTGTGAACCCAAGACCATAGATATACTTCATGAAGAATCCTATTGAGTCCCATATCATAATAATCTAGTTCTATCTAGGTTCCTATCTAGTACCTAAAGATATGTCGACAACATGAATGGGGTAACCTATCAATAGATATCTGGAAAAAATTGCTCCCTAAAATTCATCACTCTAGCCTCCTCATCTTGAAATGGGTTTGAATTATATCATAGAAGGGTCCTAAAATAGATCCTAAATTCCCAAATGCTAGAACTACCCTATCTAAGGGTAAATATATCTTGAATACTAGTTTCCTTCTTAATCGAAGAAAGAAACACTGCTGATAACTGGTCTTTGAACATCTCCCATGAGACCATTGAATCCTCATGATCCCTAAGAAACAAGATCCACCAGTACCTCACTTCCCTATGTAGCATCGTCACAACCAATGAAACTCATTTCTCCCTTTGAACACAGATCGAAATGAAAGCTATCTCAACCTCATGCATCCAATACTTTGTGACTAAGTCTGAAATTGATCCCTTTTACTTTTTTAGACACTATTACTAAAAATATTGGAGTATCCTCCTACAAGTATCTTCTTCATCATTCTCCACTCAATAGTCATCTGCTGGAACATCCTACTGAACATATTTGATTTGAACTTAATAAGGAAATCGACCTGGTGCCATTCCTACAAAAATAAAAAATAGTTATAGATTCCTGAACCTAAAAATATTTTATTATTAATATTAATTAATTATTTTTTTTATTTTTTATGGTTTTAACCTATCTCAAGGTTTACCCATTTCAATCACAAACACAAATAATAATGATTCATGTTATTTTCCTGGGCCTCTACCCCACAACTAGTATCAATTCAATTAGTATCTTAGTAAACTTAAATTTTTTCACGTCAGATCAAAGGGGGTCTTAAATATACTTATCTTAGCTAGTCTCCTTTTGTTTACATTTCTGGCTAAAATTTAGGGAAATAATTTCTCTACAAACCTATGCAATCTCACCTGTGATTAACTTCAAACTCCATATTATCCCTCAACCTTAACCTTTGATGCCACTATGTCATGATCCCCTCCCCCCAAATAGTACCTATACTAGGATGGAAATGATAGAAGGTAGATGATGACCACCTGGGTCTTATGTCCAGTAGGCCTCAGGTTAGTGACTAGCACCAAGGGTATAATAATCATAAAAATGGGAGGCATTACCCTTTAAGATAACATGCATAAGAGAGAGAAAATGGATACACCAATAAAACATTTCTCAGATATAAAAAATAAATCCCAAGTTTATTCATGTAATGTGATACAATACTAAAAATACTAGAAAGGAAACTACAAGTACCAAAAGATAAAGATAGTAGTGACCAAAAATCCCAAACGAATCCTGTTAAACCATGAGTTAGTAATATCCATCTTAATATCCAACATACTCCTACTAACCTGAAAAATAGTTTATAAATACATGGGGTGAGAATAATATTATACTTAATATTATCCTCCATAGATTATCTCATGAAAAAGGTATAGAAAGCATGCTAAATTATAGTGAACAAAAGTGAAATTAACTCATCACCTAAACAGGCATGCTAAGTTCCTAGCCTCACCATGGTTGTATCTCACTGAGTGTCACATACAAGAGGTCATATATTATAAATGAAACATAAAGTGTACCCCACTATTGGTTCCCCATTGGTTTTCCAATCTATGCCAACATTTCACATCCTGGTCCATCTCCCTCCAAAATGAGTCATCTCATAGGAACTTGGGATAAGTTTCACAACATGCACTATGTGCATCATCATCATGTTGTCACAACCCATCCCTCGGGGCTCATTCCATGACTACCCCAAGCCCGCCTTCCATAGGCTAGGGGCTGAAGACTAGCATCGAAAGGCGTATTCCCTAAAAACTGGGAAATCATTGCCTTTATAACCTGTAAACACATGCATCCAAGCACACAACAAGATACAAACACAAGTAAACTATATAGTAAAAAGAGTGTGTACTGTAAGAAAAATGGGCCATAATATAATACCAACTGGAAAGTACAAGAAAACTGAAAATTACAAGTAAACTGAAATAGATCCAGTGAACTCCCGCTAAGGATCCTACCTGAAGGGTATGTACAACTCTCGAATGGTCGTCTCTGCGGTACGCCTTGTCTAATGTCCACCTCTAAGCTACCTCCAAGCCTAGTACTCTCGTCCTCAGTGAGCATTTTCTGTCGTCTACACCAAACACAACAAGGTGCGGGTGTAGCCCGTGCATGGGTGAGTATAACGATACTCAGTAGGGACCCCGATACCCTCGAAGGTCTCACAAAACCCACAAAGAATAAACCACAAAGCATGGAAACATCTGACAAACCTACTTAGGTATATTCCCATACATATATCTATGTTATCAAGTATACCCATCTCATTCATGAGGAAACACAAGGCCCAAGTCTTAGCCAAAGTACAACTATCCCACGTAGGAAAGAATACCAAGAAGGTAACACCACAAGGGTAAGTACCGCAAGGTAACGCCACATAGAATAATACCATGAAGGTATCACCATGAAGGTAAGTACCACAAAGGTATGCCACATAGAAGAATACCACAAAGGTATCATCACAAAGGTAAGTACCACAAAGGTACGCCACATAGAAGAATACCACAAAGGTATTACCATGAAGGTAAGGACTCATCTCACACCAGGTATAACTTAGGTATGGTAGTAAAGATGATTAGATGTAACTACTGAATCATATTACAATGTTAAGAGGAAGACCCACGTAAAATTATAAACAATTAGACCCACGTAGGATCCTAAATCATCAAACCCAAATAGGATCCTATAGTAGTCCAATGTGGATTCCTATAGCAGATCTAGGTGAGACTCTTGATCATAGACCCATGTAGGATCCCAAAGCACAGACCCACATAGGATCCCTTTCTCATGTTAAATCCAGCTATAGGGTCCTCTCACTAAATTCTCTTGATTCTAGGAGGGTACCCTCATCAAGCAATAGGTCTATACTCCAACTACCATGAAGTCCCACGAATAAGTATCTCAAAGGACCTCCACGTAAAAGGGGTATCAACATGACAGATGGTGCGTTAATCAGACGCCCAGTCTGTAAGTTATTGACCTTTTAGTCTTGAGGGCCCGGTTGAATTCATTTTCGATGCAACCTAGCTGTACCCCAACTTTATCTAAAACTCAATTGGGTTATACCTAAAAGATATTATTGATCCAAGGTTTTTGGATCCATAGACAGTTCGTCAAATGGATTCCCATAGCTCAAGTTATGGCCGAAAGAGCCAAAAGGGTCAAAGTTGTTCTGGGTCCAGTCTGACCCGATTGTACCCACCCGGACCGCTGGGTCTGCGTGGCTCGGCCCACTGGGTGCCCCACTGCTGGATAGATGACCAGCCCTCATCCGCAGTGCGATCACATGCTGCGCCACCACCAGCAGCCGATAGCATGTTGACCGCCCCTCCACCACCATTGTGACCGTACACCACAACACCTGCACACCAGGCGGTGCGGACGCACACCGTCATCACCGTCACGCGGCCGGCTGTGCGCTGGCCCCCACCCTCAATCCGCTGCGGCCGATGGGCCGCAACCATTCTCCAGCAGCACGGTTGCACTGCTGCCATCTTCACAGCTGTCCGGACTGTCGGTCACCGCTCCTGAGTCCCACCGGTGCTGGTCGCCGGCATGGGTCACTGGTGACGTTCCTCAGGTCACCGGGCACGCCCCGGTGGCCTGTTCTTCATTTCTTAGACTCTCGCACTCGCATCGGGATTTCATCATCGATTCAAGACCATCAAAAACCCACAAAGGTTGTGGATAGGTTGGTCCATGTTCATTCGTCCCTTACCCTCCGCGTTAGAATGATAGCAAGAAGATTATTTGTTCTTGAATCAAGAAGAATATAAATGTTCTTAAATCAAGATGAACATCAAGAATGGGGAAATGGGTAAAAAAACAATCCCTACCTCGATTACTCTTTGAAGGTGTTGTGAGAAGAATTCAGTGAAGGCGATGAGGGTGCCAACGATCGTTGCTTCCGCAACACGATTTCGTAGTCGGGATCGTGTGTTGTCCTCATTCTTGATTCCGAAGTTTGATCTTTGTTAGAGAGTGAGTTCTTCATTAGAGAGGTAATTCTTCATTGAAGTGGGTTTTCTTCATTGGAGAAAGAGTTTCTCCAAAGTTCTCCCCAAGCCACCCTTTCGCCAATGATTTCCCCAAGGAAATGAGGAGACAACAAATTAAAATTGGTTTATCAATTTAATTTACATTGGAACAATTAAATTTGGAAAAATTAAATGTCACAATTAATTGTATTATGTTGGAACAATTAAATGGGAGGATTCCAAGGGACTTCCCCACATTAAAGAGGGGTTCGTGTGGTCCCCACCACTAGAATTCAAAATGGGTGTTTTCTAGTTTGGGTGGTCCCCACCCACATAACTCAAAAGGAGGGGTTTAAAAAGAAAAAAAAATTAATTATTTTATTTTTCTTATTCCATGAAAAAGTGAAAAACTATCTTCCACCCTCGACCTACTGCGGTCAAGGTGAAATCCTATTTAAACGAATATCGGTGCTATGAGTTTAACAGTGCCCTCATATTTCAATTCTGAGCACCGGTTCAAAATTTATAAAATCCCTATCTCATATTTACTGAATGTACCAATTTTTTTTATAAATTCATTCTGAGCACACTGGGCATCAGAATCATGTGTCATCAATTTTTTAGGACTCACAATATTCCATATAATTTTAAAAAAATTACATGTAATTTTTCCAAGTCTTTATATTCTCCCCACCTCCGGGCTTTGCGTCACCAAAAGCCACATCACAAAAACTAGGAAATCAAGTGGGGGTACTGAGCACGAATCTGAGCCTCCTGCTCCCATGTGATCTCCTAGAGGTTCCCATTCTACCAACGTACAGGCACCAAAGGTGCCGATAACCCACAAAGAAATCTCTCCTGTCAATCCTCAATCTCCACTAAAACCTCTAAAAAATTAGTCCAATCGTCGATGTCCAGCTCACCCCAATAAATGACGTGTGAAGGATCATGTGTGTATCTCCTCAGCTGGGATACGTGAAAAACATCGTGCACCCGGTGCAATTGAGGGGGATGTTCTAGGTGGTAAGCCACCTCGCCAACTCTACTAAGGACCTAAAAGGGTCCAATGAACCTCAGAGATAACTTTCTGCCCTGACCAAATATCTGCAAACCTTGTTGGGGTGAGACCTGTAGAAAGACATGGTCACCATCCTTGAACTCCAGAGGTCTCCATCTCCTATCGGCATAAGACTTATGCCTTCTCTATGTAGTCTTCATCTCCTCCAGGATGATCTGCACCTTCTTGGTGGTAGCTTGTACCCTCTCTGGTCCCATAAGCGCTGACTCCCCTGGGTTAGTCTAGCACAAAGGCGATCTGCAAGGTCGGCCGTACAGAGCCTCGAAAGGTGTCATCCCAACGGTGAAGTAATAACTGCTGTTGTATGAAAACTCCACCAAGGGAAAGTGATCCTCCCAGCTGCGACTGAAGTCGAGGATGCAAGCACGCAACATGTCCTCGAGGGTCTGAATGGTCTGCTTAGTCTGGCAATTTGTTTGAGGATGGAAGGCGCTTCTCAAACGTAGTTGCATCCCAAAAGCCTCCGGCAAACCCTTCCATAGCCGAGAAGTGAAATGTTCATCATGATTAGAGAAAATCATCGAGGGTACTCCATGTCGCCACACAATCTCTTGCACATAGAGGCGTCCCAAGCACTCTACTAAACCCTGTTCTCTAATTGGTAGGAAGTGGGTTGACTTGGTGAGTCAGTCAACGATTACCCAGATAGAATCATGACACTAGGATGTACGTGGAAGTCCTGTCATGAAGTCCATGGATATTCCATCCTACTTCCACTCTAGGACCTCTAAAGGCTGAACTATGCCTGGTGGTACCTGATGCTCCGCTTTCACTTGATGACAAGTGAGGCACCGAGAGACGAACTCTCCTACTGCTTTCTTTATTATCGGCCACCAGTGCTATCATCAGAGATCCTGGTACATCTTCTCCACTTCTGGATATACTGCTAGAGGGGATGTGTGTAACTCCCTCAATACTTCCTCTCAAAACGATACTGGTACCATGGTACATCCTCTGGATAGGATGATGTGCTCCCCACCTTCAAAAAATCCATTAGGTGCCTATCTTGTGGATATCTGAGCACATCGAGCCTTGCAGTCAGTGTCCACACACTGCACCTCCCTAACTCACTGAACAAGTGGGGGAGTGACTATAAGAGACTGAAGAAAAGATGCTCCATCTTGACCCACAAAGGATATCTGCAAAGCAGCCAACAACTCTGTCACCTCACCTAGCAGCTGTATACCAGATCTACTACTGAGTGCATCTACTACAACATTCCCCTTCCCATGAGTATAGACTATCTCGAAGTCATAGTCTTGAAGAAACTCAAGCCAATTTCGCTATCTCAGGTTCAGGTCCTTCTAAGAGAAGATATACCTAAGACTCTTGTGATCAGAGTAGACTATAAAACATTCGCCCATCAAGTAATGTCACCACATCTTCAAGGCAAAGACCACTACTGCTAACTCCAGTTCATGGGTAGCGTAGTTATGCTCATTCTTTCTCAGCTGTTGAGAACCATATTTGATAAATGATCGCTCCTACATCAGGACACATCTGAGCCTGTCCCTTGATGTGTCACAGTAGACTACATACGCAACACCCTCCTCTAGAAGCCTGAAGATAGGGGCACTAGCTAGCCTCTGCCTCAGCTCTTAAAAACTCCACTGGCATTTCTCTAACCACACAAAGGGTTTCCCCTTCTTCGTCAAAACTAATAATTGTGATTCAAATCTAGAGAAATCTAGAAAAATCCTCCAATAGTATCTAGACAAACCCAGGAAACTCCATACCTCCATGACACTCCTGGGTGGCTCCCAAGTAAGTACCACATCAATATTCACTAGATCCACCTCAACTTCAGCCTCCGAGATGACATGTCCTAGAAAGTGAAACTCTCGGATCTAGAACTGGCACTTTGAGAGCTTACCATAAAGCCGGTGCTCTCGGGTTTTTTCTAAAACTATCTGAAAATGATAGGAATGCTCCTCCTAGGTAGCCGAGTAGATCAGAATTTTGTCGATGAAGACTACTACAAAGAGATCAAGGTATGGATGGAAGATCCTGTTCATGAGTCCCATGAACAGTGTTGGTGCGTTGGTCACGCCGAATGGAAGAACGAAGAACTCGAAGTGAACATACCAACATCTGAAAGTCGTCTTCTGCACATCCTTGTTTCGTACTCTAAGTCGGTGATAGCGTGATCTGAGGTCTATCTTCAAGAACCACTGTGCTCCCTTCAACTGATTAAAGAGTTCATCAATCCTCAAGAGTGGGTACTTTTTCTTCACGGTCACCTGGTTTAGGCGCCGATAGTCAAAAAAAGTCTCAAGCTCCTATCCGCCTTCTTGGCGAACAAAATCAGGGATACCTAAGGAGAAACAATGGGTCGGATGAATCCCTTCCCCTGTAAGTCCTCCAGTTTTACCCGCAACTCACGAAGCTCTGTGGGATACATCCGATATGCTGGTATAGATATTGATGTCATCCCGGGGTACAAGTCAATATAAAAGTCCACCTCTTTGCATGGAGGTAAACCCAGAACATCATCATGGAATATATCCATGTACTGGTCCACCACTATAAGATAACTCAGACTCTCCACATCAACCACTCCAAGGGTAAGGCTAGCCAACTGATGAGTGATCGGCTGCACTCTCCTCCAAGTAAGTCCATCTTGGGTTTCAAAGGCTCCCTTCTCGATGGTGAAGGTAAACCTAGTCCCATCAGTGTGGAAACACCAGAATTTGTGCCTAATACATTCTATCTAAGAATGGACTGTAAATAATCAGTCCATACCCAAGATGATGTCGTAAGGCCTCGACGCCACTACTAAAAGATCCCAGTTGAAGATCTAGCCTCTTAGAGTAATCTCACACTCCTAGCACTAGTGTGTAATCATCGAATCCTCTCCTGTAAGAGTCTCTAGACGTAAGGATCGAGCCAATGGCTCCACCAAAATCTCCGAGCTCTGAACGAGGGCAGTGTCACTAAAAGAATGACTGAAACCTGTGTCTATAAGTACTGCAGCTATGGTGGAGTAGACACAGATCATACCTCGTATAATCTCCTAAGCGCCATGGTCGTAGGCCTCAACTGCCTGGATCTAAGATTTCCCCTGTACACCTGCTCTGTGTAGTTGGGGTGGACCACCTTGTGGTGGTGGCGGTAAAATCTCGAATCGTCGCCCATCGCCAGCTGCATGACCATCTCCTCTGCCACGTCTGCCTACTCCCTACAGACCTCCTCAGTCGAACCTCTGTCTCTTCCTGGGTGGTCCTTCGACCGTCTGCTGATCATCCGTGTGGTGGGTTGGATATTCATGATCCATGTGACCCTAACCGCCGCATGAGTAACACTGCCTTCTCCTCGCATGACTGGCTCTGTCTCTAGTGCCCCGCACAACCGACCCTAAATCATGCGGTCGTCCACCTGTAGGTCTGGTCCTCTTGGACCTCTTTGACATATATATGTTGGATGCTCGGTGGTGGGTGTCGCTGTTGGTGACTGTTCAGCAAGAAAACTATCCACTAAGAGGGCTCTCTCTAACACCCCCACCTACGTCAGGATGCTGAGAGAAATCATTGAAACCCTGATCTCCCACCTGAGTCCCTGCTCGAAGGTCCGGGCCCTGGAGAATGGATCCCACACCATATCAGTGGAGTAGTGTAATAGGTCGAAGAACCTCGCTAAGTATTGAGCCACAGTCATGCTGCCCTACTGCAAATGAAGAAGCTCCTGTATGCGCACTGCGCGAAGGGTCGCTGGGACAAACTCTACGCAAAATAGGCTTTCAAAGTCTTCCCATAGAAGTGTCACCTTGTCGTCCTGGAGCATCAAGCTCCACCATATGCCTGATGCTACCTGTAGAATACTGGAAGCAAGGATCACCATGAGATCAGCTGGTGTCCCTACCAGTCGAGAGACTCTCACCATGGCCTCCAACCAATCCTCAGCCGCCTATGGGTCTGTCTCACCCCTGAACCTAGATGGCCTTTGGCACTAGAACTCATTAAATGCGCTCAAGCGGTGTGCACCCGCTGCTTCTAGGGCTGGTGGCATTAGTGGCCCAATGGGTAATGGTACTACTTGTACCTCCACTGGTGCCCCTACTGATAAAGGGCTCAGCACTGAGGCCTCGTCGCTCAGTGGGATATCATCGTGTACTATACCCGGAACCCTAGCTGACTGTTTGCGTGGAGCCATCCTGGAAAGAAACAGGTGCACCACAGTCAATAAATTATACCTGGTGAGCTCACTCAAAAAGATCAGAAAGAAAACTTTTCAAAACACACACGCAATTAGTGTTTTCATGCACTGAGTCAGAAATCAGAAGTCAGGGTCATTGTGTATGAATATGTCGGTCGCCACACCAATACTAGATTCCCTAAAGTGATAACCACACTCATAATACTTAACACTATTACTGTTAAAAGATCAAATTCCAATTTTCTATAGTAGAACCGACTCCTCTGATACCAATTTGTCATGAACCATCCCCCAGGGCCCGTGTCATGACTACCCCAAACCCGCCTTCCATAGGCCAGGGGCTGGAGACTATCACCAAAAAGCATATTCCCTAAAAATTGGGAAGGAATTTCCTTTATAACCTATAAACACATGTAACCAAGTGCACAACAAGATATAAACACAAGTAAAATGTATAGAAAAAAGAGTGTGTACAGTAAGAAAAAGGGGCCAGAATACAAGACCAACTGGAAAGTACAATAAAATTGAAAAGTACAAGTAAACTGAAAGAACACCTATGAAATCCCACCAAGGAACCTACTTGAAGGGCAGGTACATCTCTTGAACGGTTGTATCTATGGTACACCTCTTCTAATTTCCACCTCCGAGCTACCTCTAGTCCTGGTACTCTCATCCTTAGTCAGCGATGTCCGTCGTCTGAACCAAACAAAACAAGGTGCGGGCATAGCCCGTGCAGGGGTGAGTATAACGATACTCAATAGGGACACAAAGACCCTAAAAGGTCTCAAAAAAACCACAAAGGATAAACCAAAACGCATGAAAACATCTAATAACCCTACTTAGGTATGTTCCCATACATATACCTAAGTTATCAAGTATACCCATCTCATTCATGAGGAAACACAAGGCCTAACTCTTAACCAAAGTACAACTATCCCACGTAGGAAAGAATACCACGAAGGTAACACCACAAAAGTAAGTATAACAAGGTAATGCCACAATGAAGAATACCATGAAGTTATCACCATGAAGTTAAGTACCACAAAGGTACGCCACACAAAAGAATACCACAAAGGTATCACCATGAAGGTAAATACCAAAAAGGTACGCCACAAAGAAGAATACAGAAAAGGTATTACCATGAAGGTAAGGACTCAACTAACACCAAGTATAACTTAGGCACAGTTACAAGGATGATTAGATGTAACTATTGAATCATCTTACTCTGTTAAGAGGAAGACCTACGTAGGATCCTAAATCATCAGACCCACGTACGATCCTAAATCATTAGACCCACGTAGGATCCAAAAGTAGTCTAATGTGGATTCCTAGAGTGGATCCAGGTGATATGGTCAAACATAGACCCATATAGGATCCCAAATTACATACCCACATAGGATCCCTTTCTCATGTTACAGTCAGCTACAGGGTTCCCGCACTAAGCTCTCTTGATTCTTGGAGGGTCTAATCCTCAAGCCATAGGTCGATACTCAAACTACCATGAATTTTTACAAAGAAGTATCTAAAAGGACCGCCACATAAAATGGGTCTCAACGTGATAGACGATGCATCAATTGGTTGCTCAGTCTGTAAGTTATGAGCCTTTTAGTCCTGAGGGCCTGATTGGATTTGTGTTCAATCCAACCCGTTCGTACTCCAACTTTATCCAAAACTCAAGTGGGGTATACCAAAAGGATTGTATCGATCCAAGGCTTCCAATTCCATAGAAATTTCGTCAAACAGATGATTGTAGCTCAAGTTATGTTTGAAAGAGAGAAAAGGGTCGAAGTTGGTCTGGTTCGGGTCAGCCCGGCCCGCTGGGTCCAGCCCGGGCCACGATGGGCAGCCCACTATGGGCGGCCCACTACTGGATAGATAGACAGCCCTCCCCAATAGTGAATTTGTGTGCTTCACCACCCTCGGCAGCCGACAGCGAGCCGACCTCCCCTCCACCGCCATCACGACCTTATGCCATAGCTCCTGCACTCCTGGCGGCGCGGACACATGGCGGGCAGCGCAGACACGCACCTCTATCACCATCATGTGGAAAATTGTGTGGTGACTGATACCCTCGCTTCACCGAATCTGATGGGATGTGGCCCTTCTATGGCAGTGCGGTTGCGCCGCCACCATCTTCACGGCCGACCAGAGTGCTGACTGCCTCTCCCGAGTCCCACCGGTGTCGGTCACCGACACGGGTCGCTGGTGATGTTCCTTGGGTCACCGAGCATTCCTGTTGCCCCATTCTTCATTCCATAGACTCCCACCCTCACCTTGGGATGTCTTCATTGATTCAAGACCATAAATAACCCACAAAGGTTTCAGAGAGGTCGGGTCATGTTTGTTCGTCTTGCACCCTCCGTTTTAGAACGGTAGCAAGCGACTTATTTGTTCTTGAATCAAGAAGAATACAAATGTTCTTAAATCAAGATGAGCACCAAGAACGGGGAAAGGGGTAAACAAACAACAATACCTACTTTGATTACTCGTTGGGGTTGTCACGAGAAGAAGTCGGTGAAGGCGATGTGGGTTCCAATGATCGTCGCTTCCGCAACACGCTTATGAAGTCAGGCTCATGCATCGTTCTTGTTCTTGATTCCGAAGTATGATCTTAATTTAAGAGGGTGTTCTTCATTGGAGAGGGAATTCTTCTTTTGATAAAGAGTTTCTCTAAAGTTCTCCCCAAGCCTCCCTTTTCCCAATGATTTCCCCAAGGAAATGAGGAGCCAACAAATTAAAATAGGTTTATCAATTTAATTTACATTGGAACAATTAAAGTTAGCACAATTAAATGTCACAATTAATTGTATTACGTTGGTACAATTAAATGGGGGGATTATAAGGGACTTCCCCACATTAAAGAGGGGTTTGGGTGGTCCCCACCACTAGAATTCAAAATTGGGGTTTTCTAGTTCGGGTGGTCCCCCCCCCATAACATAAAAGGAGGGGTTTTAAAAGAAAAAGAAAATGTTAATTATTTTATTTTTCTTCTTCCATGAAAAAGTGAAAAACTATCTTCCACCCTCGTCCTATTGAGATCGAGGTGAAGGTCTCTTTAAGAAAATATTAGTGCTGCGAGTTCAACAGTGTCCTCAAATTTCAATTCTGAGCATCAGTTCAAAAGTTATAAAAACCCACTTGCACGTTTACTGAACGTACCAAAAAAAGTTCCTAAATTCATTCCGTGAACACCGGGCCTCATAATCATGTGCCATCAATTTTCACGAACTAGAAATATTCCATATAATTTAAAAAAAATTACGTGGATTTTTTCTGGGTCTTTACACACGCCACCCCATGTATCATTTTCATACATAGTAAATGAGTATTTTTTGGGATTCACCACATCCCTTATGATGTTTATCATAAATATGGTATTATAACTCAATACAATATATCCCATAGATTGAATAAGATATCTTAATCCATCACATCCTATACACATCATACCTATAATAATCCTTTTTATACTATATGTAGAGAGGCATGTTTTTGAAATAAGCTCAACACATTATGTTCCTCTACAAAAATATATAAGTAAATTAACCTTTTTCCATAACAACACATAATACTACTAAGATAAGAGAGGGGGGCAGTAGGTGTAGTCATCAATCCATCCCCCAACTAGAATATTGGAAAAAAATCCTAGAGTCCACAGGGTGTCAGTCACTCTAACTAACATGGGTGGGGTAGAGTATAAAATCCAAGAATTTAAATGATAAGATATGGCTCAAAACCACACTATGAGAAAATTTATTCCTAATATAAACAAAAACTATCATCACTAGGACACTCAGTTGCAACTATTTAAGATGAGGCTCTTCTGGTATCAGTTCCAACGGTGATTTGGTTCTCTTGCGGTTGAATTTGTCACGTTGGAATGGATGATTTCTGGAATCTCCACATTTGGATGGGTGCTGATAATTGGAATATGATTTTGAGAAGTGTTTTAGGATTTTTATGTTTGAAAGTTGTTTTGTTTGTTTGGTTAGATCCTGGAGGTGGGACAGTGCAGCTGGTCTCGATCACTTGGAACAAGCCCAAAGGAGGATTCAGAGTCGGCAATTAAGCTTTGCAGTGCTTTTCAGATTCAGTTGTTTGAGAGGGTATGATGTCTGTCATCAGATCAGGCCTGTGCTTTGACATAGGACACTTGCTTTCTGGTTAGCCTTGCAATGTTAAAGTGCTTCAAATTGTCTTTATGCTGGGGTGGGGTTAGCTCTGGTTTTCATTCTGGTTTTCACTCTCTTTTTCCATTGGATGTGTTTTTCCTAAGTCCATGTATTCCATTGGGTTTCCCCCTTCTTCTCCAAAACGGGTCTTTATCAATAATAAAAAATATTTGAAGGCCTTCAGGCCATTGGATGGATGGGACCACATTAATATAGTTAAATTATCTCATTTCACATTGTATTAACCATCAAGGTGTGGTTCATGCCTTCCAAGCATAATCCAACTAATTCCATGGTTTCTTAGGATTTAACATTGTCATTTTCATTCAAGAAAGACAAACCCCATGGGTTAATTTATTTATTAAAAGTTTATTATTCATTCCATAATTCAATGTACTCTATGAAAACATCTTAATCTTCCATCAAGAGATATGAAACCAAGTGTATCCAACAGCCTCAAGTAGTGTGGAACAGAATGTAGATAAAAACAAGAAAAGCATACATCAACCATTAAATAGATTCATATAAAACAAGGATACAACTTAATAAAAACAATGGATAATAATAGATTCAAGATATTATATCATCTATGGTTCCATCCTCGACACCTAAATGCATATCCCGAAGCGTCTCTTTATCATAGGTGCCAAATACTACCTCAAAATCAAGCTTCCTCACCCACATATCCTCAGTCATCCCAAGTTCACATCACATCACAAGGATTACATACAAAGAACATAGAAGGGAGAAAAAAATAAGCATGGTAAACAAAGAAAACTAGTCCTAAATTAAGGATTTTATCCTTTGTGTGAAAATGGTCTCTCAAGACCCAAAACATAAGGCACTCAGTCTTTATAAACAAACAAGCACTATCACCCCTAAATATTTTTCTTTTTCAAACAATATGTTTTATTCTATCTTTAATTAACTAATTCATTATTCATAGGTTCCAACTATAAGAAACCTAAGTCATTATCTAAAATAAATTATTAAGTTTCTTAAATATTATCTCTATAATAAATCTAGTTTCATAAAACTACAAGAAGAATAATTATCAATTAACACGACTTTTTAAGTCCTTACATCATTTACAAGCATTAAAACTTTATGTTCTCAATCAATTTCATTATCTCATCGAATAACACATCACATCAAACATTAATACTTGTGTTAATTTGATTAACATAAAATTTTAAGAAACATTGAATTACAAAACATGACTTCTTATATAATTCTCAATGCAATTAATTAATTAATTTCAACATTATGTTCTTTACCCAATACCATCATTTTCAATATAATTCATAAAGCATATTTTATATATCATACTATCTGTAAAATCATAAGTCAACCTATTATCATGATGAAAACAACAATATGTGATCTCTAAAGAGACAAACCAATTCCATTATTTAATCTGGTTTAATATTTATTAGGTTAGTTTCACTAGAATCCAAGGGATAATCCATGCTAAATTTATTATTCTACATAAATAAATGGATAAGAAACAAATAACTTACCTAAAAAAATTCAATGTTCATCATACAAGAATAGATCCACATCACAGATATTTGATCACCTATCCCACAAGAAACTCCATCCTTCCAAGGATGTTATTCAACAACCATGCCAAAAAAACCCAGTTAAACTCTATTAGAATGATGGAAAGAACCCACTATAACATGGAAAGAGGAATTAGAGTAAGATGGGATTAAAAGAAGATAAACTGATAAAAATGAGGTAGATATCACCTTGGATAACCATAGATTGATCACTTGGATCCAGAGACCAATCCCCAATGAAAGAGACTCAAAATAAATTCAAAAATAACTCTTGGACTCTTGGGGTTCTAGGGAGAGAAGTGGTAAATAGTAAGGTTTAGATTTACCGGGGGTTATTTATAGACAGTGAAACTTTTAAAAGACCACAATGTAGAGGGACCATGCTGCAACCCTCCCTAGAATATGGTATTATACGGCGCAGCCCAAGGGACCATGTCACAGTTCCCCTTGGTCAAAGGTGCATCCAGGGATCCATGGAAAGATCCTATAAAAGTGGACTAAGGCTATGGTGTAGCCCAAGATACCACTTAATAGCACCCCATTACCAAAATAGAGGATATTACATGGCCCAATAATCATAGCACAACAACCCCTGATTTGGAAGTATACTCAAAACTCACTATGACATAGACACATTACTCCACATCGCAATACTATGATTACCAAAAATGGCCTATACTATAGCCTACCTCCATGGTATATCCATAAATGAAAAAGAAATATCCTTGATTTCCTTCTAGAGGTCCACTATATCATAGCTAATATACACTGAACTGTGTCCACTATGCTTATAGTGTAGCACATCCTCCATTCCATAGCCATTCTATTTATGAAACTACCTCACCCAAAACTCCTCATTTTCCCTTTAAACTTCTTATAGCCTCCTTTAAGAAACTTTAACACCAATAACACACACACAAAATGAAATACTAGGATCTAGGCCTTTACAATATTTTTATAACATTGGATTCATTATGTTATCATGGATACAATATACTTATAGGGAGTATAAGAAGAAATAAAATTTGAAAAAAATCATGTAAGACGATTTCATATTCTTAGAGGGGCCTCCTTTGGCTTACACCTTAATCCTTCTTAGGATGGTCTTAGGGTAATAAAAAAATCTAAAGTATGAATTAAATGAATCTAGGATGGTTTTTGGGCTTGGCTTGGCTAATAAATAATGATCAATTTGAGTGAATATGGGAGTAGGAGAGGTTCCCTTTTATAGGTGAGGGAAATACACTCATTGGATTACTTAAAAGATTTAAAAAATTTAATATAACATTATGGAAAAAAGTGGAACCAAATGTTAAATAAAAATAATTTAGGATATAATAAGATTAAAATATCTTTAACCAATAATATTTATACTAGTTTAAGTGTTGTTTTTACCATTATCTATTAGTTTAACACCATCAGAAAACCCCTTTTAACCCTAGTCATGGTAATAAATTATTATAATTTTTACTATTAATTGTGATGCAAAATGAATGTATCCTAATTACTAAAATTTTATATTATTAATAAAAATATGGAATCCATTTTATAAAATTAAATTTTTAAAATTGAAAATTTTATTTTAAAATAATTGTGTAAAGCACAATAAAAACCATTTTTATAAAAAAAATTATGCATAGAACTATATTAATTCTAATTTTATGCCCAGTAAAAACCATTTGTTTAATTTTAAAGCATTTGAATTAATATATAATATATAAATTTCATTAGATTCATTCATAAATAGTTATTAATTTAATTTATTATGGTAAAAACACATTTCTCACAAGAAAACAACTTTTGGAAAAAATATCACTTCTTACCTTCTAAAGATTTTATTTTAAATTTTAATAAATTAATATAAATGAATTCATTTTATACATCTATAAAAAATATTTTTTCATAATTTAGATAGTCTTATTCATACCCTCCAATCCAACTACAAGTCAATAACCATAATATTAAATAATAATATTTCAATAGTATATCACAATTCATTTAAACCTAATGTTTCATGTAAAGGATAATATCAAATATATTAAATTTATTTAAAGATAAATATATAATAAATTTGAATAATATTATAGTTTTATTGAGTTACTAATGTTATATTTGTGTTGTGATAGTGAGTTTTTCATTTAGAGAGAGAAAACGACCATTTTATTGAGAACTGGTGATTGGGTAAGGTTGAGATATATTATTACATAACCACATGGACTTTTGAGGGATGAGAATTGTTATGGTGGGTAGTTTTTAATACCCCATGTCTACGAAAAAGTTGAAAATTATGGAAGGAATTCTAATTTTAGATTAGTATATGGGATTAATTTTGTATCATGATTCGAAATAGAATTCTTGTGGCTGGAATACAACAAATATAGATTTTTAGACGAGTTTTAACATTCAGTAGTTTTCTCATAGACTCATAAGGGACCTAATAGAGGATATAGTGGTTTATAAAGATTTAATTCCCTATTTTTTCTATCATTACTACCTCACTTTGGCCTTGTATGAACTAGCTTGTGGGTCAACTAAAAATACTTTTATACTGTAGGTCTCTACCAGCTAACTGATGAGCTTGTTTCGGCTATTTGATGGAATTAAAAGGTATGATATTATTATTTTTACACCTCAAATGTTATAATAGTTTATCCCCCATATTCTTCTTTGGTTTTTCACACATCAGGGTTCCAAACCACTTTCTCCTCCTTCTCCATTCCTTTTTAGGGATTCATTTATAGCATTTTATATGGAAGATCAAGGTGTGAGAACCTCCTTAGAGTTATTCTCCTTCTTCTCCTCTCTTTATGATGATTTAGAATTGTTTTTATTTTATGTATTTTATAGATATTTGACCATATAATGGTGAAATTACCCATTTTTTGAGCATCTCATTCTATTTTGATAGAGGGTGTCTCAAGACAATGTCTCCCATAGTCATTTTTTGTTTAATCAAATCCACTTTGTATTGTGGATATTTCTTCATATTTACATTAGAAAAAAATTTATTTAATAATTTAATTGGAATTGGTATTTGAATCGGTATGGGATCAAGGTTGTGATAGGGATGTTCATCACCTCATTTCTTGATGATTCAGTGATCTTCAGATGCCCAGTGATATTTCAAAAATTATTATAAATTGATTAATTTGATATTCAAGCATTAAATTTCTTTATTTAATTGTGAAATTAGTTATAAATAATTAATTTTTATGTTTTGGATTGAGAAAGGTGTTTGGGTGATGATTTAGGATTGGACAAGCATTGAAGAACCATAGATAGGCCTTGACATAAGTGTTTACCTTTAGATAAAAAATAGAAATTCTTCAGGATGATGTAAGGGGAATTTTTTACATTCCTTATGATATTTATAAAAAAAATTATTTCATCTATATGCATTATCACAACAAATAGATATTTCATTGATTTAATAAAAAAATATTCTTAATGAAATGCTTGGTTGGGTTTCACAACATGTTAAGGCCATGAAGGTCCTTATAACTAGATTTATTTCCTCAAACACTGATAAATGAGGCTTTTTTATTTTATTATGTGCCTATATCATCTGAACCCATTGAGAGATTTGAACATAGTGATTGTAACTTAGTGGATCTCATGTTAGACACCCTTGTGACCAATCGACAATGGCATAGTAGACTAGAGAGAGAGTTAAACATTTGGACTATATATATCCCTAGTGACACATTGAATCCATTTTGGTTATTGAATTTGACTTGGAATCCATGTTCCTCCCCTTTAAGATGTGTTCACCATATAGGTAGTACATGGGTACTTAATGCTATATTGTTTTCTCAGACTGACTTATTAGTGACTTTGGTTTTGAGATGGGCTCTAAACCATCTCTTGGGAGTGATTCCAAGATCATCCCATGTGGTTAGGTGTATTCATGAATTTATCAACGGTAATGATTTTATTTGAGTATTAGGTGATGATCCATGAGACCAAAATGAGACTGGGGACCCAAGCGTGGTGAATCTATTATTTAATTTACCAAGGGTACCCCAAGTAGGGTAACTATCCTATATAGTGATCCATGGGTCCCCAATGGGTACCCTAGTGATTAAACAAAACTAAGTGGGTTCTTTGGGGGGCTTTGGTAAATATGGTAGTGGGTGTAACCTTAGAACTTATATTGAACATATAAACATAAGGGGTTATGGAAAGTGATGATGGGAATGTGCATTAGACTATCCCTTATTATATTTTTAAATTAATTTTTATTATGAAATAGGTATGCCCAAGATTCATAAGAATTGGCCATTGGGCCTATTAATATTGTGATTTCCCAAGATACCTGAGAATAACCTATTTGTAATAGATAAAACCCTTGTATACATGAAATAACTAGGATATAGTCTCTTGATATATTGGTCAAGGATGCCTATATAGACTATAATATAGTGTATATAGTTTATACAATCATGGGTTCATAGAGGTGGTACTTAGGATCCAACATCAGACTTACGGGACAATGTGTGTGTGTGTGTGTAGGAACAACCAGGATTAATGTGATTCCATTATTATTGTGTGATTATTATGAATTCCCAGGGATCTCAAGATTCAAATGGTCATACCATTAAACCATTTTGAATTCCATGGACACCTAGTATTCAAATGGAGGTATGAGGTGTTATGTTTCCATATATCTCCATGCATGGATGTTGGACTTCTTAGGGTTAATTATTAGATCCCATTGATTTATGCCTATGATTTTCCCCTAAGGGAGGGTAGAGGCACTAGTTATTTTTACTGAGTCATGAGATGTGGATTACTAAGTGAGTTACTATTGGATACTAAAGGGTATTCCATTTTATTTTTTAAGTCACCTTGGAATCAGTCACTTTTAGAAATATAGTATTTTATAGGGACTTCCCCCTCTTGGAATTAGATGTTTAACTAATAAAGACTAATTCAAAAGTACTACCATGGGTTTCAGTGTGGTTATCTAAGAATTACATACATAAATATTATACCTTAGTATATGAATATTCATTATATATCATTTCAATCCATGCTAGAACCAAGAAAATTTAGTGTCTTTGGAAACTTGGATACATAAAAAACTGGTACATATAAGATCTACATAATCTCCCATTAATTTTTTCACAACATCCACCCTTCTTTGAAATATCATACTTCAAAACATTATTTATATCCTAGGGAAAAGAAAAATAATAAAGATTGATCTCATATTCTTAATAAAGGTAAACAAAAAAAATTTCAATGATCATTTAATCATTATGTAAGAATAAGAGTATGAGAACATGATATTAACATTTGATAACCATACCCAATAATTTATATATCATAATCATGAGTCTTAGAGTAAATCATGGAAATTCACATGTCATGAATCATAATGGAATAAAGTAAAATGAGCCATAAGAGCATGACATTGGCATAAAATCATGTGATAAAAGAGTGAAAAAATAATTATCATAGAAATATTTTTTCAAGGATACCCACTAATACATTCATCACATTTTAGTCTTGGGCTAACCACACGTATATCTGGTTTGATCGTGGGATTGCCTCAGGTGTACCCTCTTTTTGGCATGGGATAACCTTCCATGTACCCTCTTTTTGGGATTTCATACCCTCTTGTGTACCCTTTGATATCATAAAACATTAATCTATACCCAATTAATCGGAGGAATATAATGGACCCACTCATCACATAATCATAATCTATTCATATATATTTCATAACATGATGAAAACCTTTATCATTTCATCATAACATGACCCAGAAAAAAAACAAGTTTTATAAATATTCAATCATCATGATCCTAAACAATAAATAGAAAATAATAAGGACGGTGTCGTAGAATCATTTCCCAATTTAGGAATAAGTAACATCAAAGTATTTAATAATAGATGTAAAATTCCTTTAAATGATCACTAAAATATTTCTTAATGAAAATACCCTTTACATTTTTAAATCACTTGTTTAAAAACTAAATAAAATATAAAATATTAATTAAATAAACTTATTCGAAATTAATAATGAGAACTGGTAATAGAATCTTAGAAACATTGAGTATTCATAATGAAGGGAAAAAATTATTTTGTTGAATATGTTAAAACTAAGATTACTTTCATACTATTAGTAAAAGTAAAAAGTACCTCATTTGGAAAATGAAAAGGAAGTTACTTTTAAAAAAAATATAAAGATAAATGGGGGTAAAAATGAATTTATACCATCAAAATGTAATGAAGAAAACATTCCTAAAAACATTTAAATAAAATATGTACATAGAAGAAAAATATTCCTGGTCGAAGAGAAAAAATGACAGTTGTCCTTAATAACATTATTTCAGTCTCTTGAGTACTTAAAGAGAGGAAATGAAAGGAAAAAAATGTAATATTCAGAAATAAATTGATGATAAAAAATTTAATTATATTTTGGATAGATAATTATTTTTTTATTTTAAATTTAATTATAAACAATCCCGATAAAAAATGAGATTGTAGCATAAAACCCTTATATTAAGTTGGACTTGCATTGTAAGCACTATAACCACCTGTATAAATAGTTTAAATTGATTATAATTCTATAACATAACCATAAAAATACTTATAAAATCATATATGATCCAATTATAACATTTCAATAACCATTTATTAATTATTTGTTCTTAAAATCAGTGTTTTCGAGTGTTAACTATTTTGTTTTTCATAAAAGGTTTTGTTTGTTGGTTTTGGTCCTTGTACATTGATCATGGTTCTATTAAATCAATAATGTTAATTAATATATAAATATATAATATATTCCTTATATAAATATTTACAATCATCCATTAAAGGTACATATAGACAAATGAATTACACTGTTCATATAGACAGTAGTCCATACGTACGCAAGAACGTTGTTATCATTTTCTAATAAAAATAAGGAAAGAAAGGTAAATCATATTCTTTTCATTAAATAATAATTATTAAATATTAAATATAGTTTTTTAATCCATAATTTAAAATTTCCATGTGATGTGGTGATAAAAAATTAATCATAATGATGTGTGGAGGTGGTATTCCACATGTACTCACGAGCAATACATTCATTTCCCATTTGATGGAAAAGAGGTAGAAAAGTTTCTTTACATAATCATAATAACATCTCAAAACTTTTATTATAATTTATTAAATTTTTTATTATCAATTTAATAATTTTATGAAAGTTATAAAAAGAAAAAAAAATTGAATGATCTCGGTTATGAACTATACCTCTTCATTGTGATACATCCATTGGATTACATTGTTAGCCTTGAGAGGATGGTATTCTGATGAAACCAAGACCTATAGGATGCGGGTGGGAATTTATTAAACTATTTGTGTAGTTATTTTCCTAGATAATATTCTCTTGAAGTGTGGATAAGAGAGGATAGGGTGTGTCCTCTTATTAGTGAGGGAGAGTACACACTAGAGATTTTTTAAAAGATTAAAATATATTAATGTATTATTTAATCCAAATGGATCCAAAATAACTATTAATAAATTATTATATTTTATGTGGTATAAATATGTCCCTAAAATTGGATTTATACTATTTTATGTGTCAATATCACCCGTATCTCTTAGTTTAACTCCCTAGTAAACACGTATTAACATTAACAGTGGTAACAAAATATTACTATTTTTAAAATTAATTATTAAAAAAAATGAAAGTTGAATCATTAAAAACTTTGGATATGATAATTAAAAATATGGAATCTATTTCATAAAATTCAATTTCTATAAATAGAATAAATTAATTTTAAAATAAGTGTGCAAAACAAAATTAAAACCTTTTTTAGAAAAATGAAAATTTAAGAATAAAGCTTAATTTACGTTCATTAATTTCCTATTAAAAACTATAAAATGAATGTTAAAATATTTTATTGAATAAAAAATTTATTCATTACATTAAAACCATTAATAAATAATGATTTTTTAACTTGTTATGATAACAACACTTTTCATATATTAAAAAAATTCTTAAAAAGAACTCCTTTTACCTTTAAATGATTCGGGAAAATCCTTTTACCTTTAAATGATTTTATCATCATTAATAAAAATTATATAACTAATGTATGAATTATTATTTATTTATTAATATAAATTATCAATATATTTCATTAAATTAATTTTTGATTTTTGATATATATAATTTTTTTAGAAAAAAATATAGAACATATAGGAAAATACATTTCTTCTAAAAAACATCTTTTAATCATTAAATGATTTCATTAAAATTTTATTGATGATTTATTAGGCATTGATCAATATAGTTAAAATTAGGAAAAACTTTATATATATATTTCATAATTTTATTAATCCAATTCATAGCCACCAATCTAATGGATATTTTATAAAGGTATACTATATCACAGGTCCATTTAGACTCAGGGTTGCATGTAAAGAAAGCTATTGAATACTTAACGTTTATTTCAAAGGAAATACATATAAAGGTATACTATATCATAGGTCCATTTAGACTCGGGTTCCTATATAGCTTCTTTAAAATTTTAATTATTTTAGAGATTTCTACCTATTTTCACCACAGGAAACATTATTCCCCATTGGTATAGCCACAAAGTTTTGTTCATATGATGGATCAGATGTTTACATCCTCAAGTGAGATATATGGAACACATAATGAACTTGAGATAGGTATGGTTGAGGATCCAAGTCATAAGAAACATTCCATTCTCAATCAAAAATCTCAAATGTATTGATATACCTAGAGCTTAGCTTTACATTCTATTTTTTTATCATAACCTTAATCCATTGATAAATTCATATGAATTTATTCTCACCAACTTTCAATTATAGATCTCATCGATGATTTTCATCTTAAATTTTATGTCGAATATAAGATAAATTAATGTATTATTGAATGAATCTAATTTTTTTTACCAATTCCTCAATCAGATCAGGTCCCATTGGATTTCAATCTTTAACTCCATCCCAATATGTCAAAGTTCTACACTTCTTTCCATAGAGTGCTTCATATGAATACATCTGGATTCTTGAGTGAAATATATTGTTGTAAGAAAACTAAAATAGAGGAAGTTATTGATCCAAAACACCTTTTGAAATCCATAGAACATCATCTCAAAATAACCTCTCTTATTTTAATGTTTCTCTCAAACTAAACATTTTTATAAGGATGATAAGAAGTACTAAAACACAACTTTTTAAAAAAATATTTCTGAAGACTTCGTCAGATGTTTTAAGTAAACCTCATATCTTGGTCAGATATAATAAAATGTGGAAATCAATTAAAATTTACCACTTCCTTAATATACATCATGGAAATATGATCAAGAGACAATTGTTATATAATAGAAACTAAATGCGCTTATTTTATAAGGAAAATGATTACAACCCTAATAGAATTATGCCCTTTGGATGTTTTGGGGAGTCCAATAATAAAATTCAGGGTGATGTTTTCCCATTTTCATTATAGTATAGGTAATGGATATAGCGTATAATTAGACTTCTATCTCTCAATATTAACTTACTGACATGTCAGGAACTGATATACATACTCAGTAATATCCTTTTTCATGTTTTCCCACCAAATATAATCATTCAAATATCTATACATATTTTTACTTCTAGGTTAAATATAGAATGATGATTTATGAGATTATTACGATATCTATTTCTTCAAATCTCACATTTATGGGACACATACTCAGTTCATGAATCTTATCATTCCATTACAACCAAGGTTTTCTTCAATAAGGTTTTTCACCTTCTTTAACATCTCTTTATCTTTCTTCTGTACATTTTTAATAATCACATGGATATATGGTTCAACACTCATTGATAAAAATACTATTTCTCCCCTTACTTCAAGATTTCAAGTACCATCCTTTTAAAATTAAGAAATATTGGATCTTGTATTATCCTCATCCAAGATAATCTATCATGATCCTTTTAACTCAAACCACTTACCACCTTGTGGGATTTCCCATGGTAGTAATGTATTGAGTTTTCATAATCATTAATCAAATAAAACCATATTATTTGGTTCATATTCAACTCTTTTTGGGGGAAAAGATACTTTAAAATTTTAATATTTGTATATATGTCACACTATTCTCTATAATGATAATGCATTCATATATTTAATGAAAATATTATAGATTCTAACTCCAAATCATGTGTTGGGTACTTTTACTCATGAGCCTTCAATTATCATGAATAAAAATATATCATAATATCATTATACATATGAACACATCCTAGCCACTTCTTTGATTCATCACTATTTATCACAAACACTTTTCCACTATAGGGTAGTGTAAGCACTGGTGAACTAACCAACCTTCACTCCAGTTCCTTGAAATTTCCTTCACATTAATCATTCCAAATAAACTTTAATCCATTATAAGTTAACTTGGTGAGTGTATTAAATATAATTTATAAATTATACAAAAATCATATTTAATATAGATCTAATCCAAGAAATCTATGAATCTCAATTATAGTGGTTCCTTAGGGAAAATGTTTAATAACTTCAATATTTTATGGATCTATTGATATACCCTCACTTGAGATTATATGACCCAAAAATAAAACCTTCAATTTACAAAATTCAAACTTAATAAATTTTTCATACATATATTCTTTCATTAGGGTCTTTTATAAAATCCTCTAGTGATCTTAATGCTCTTCCTTGATCTTTGAATATATATAAAAATATTCACTATAATCACAATAAAAAAATAATCAAGGTAATATCTAAACAAACTATCAATTTAATCAATGAATATATAGAGGGAATTAGTAGTAACAAATAATGTCACTATAAATTCATAGTGTTCATACCTCATATGGAAGGTTTTCATAGGTATGTCTTAACTTTTGAACCTCAATTGATAGTATTCATATTGAATACCAATATTTAAAAATTAATGAACTCATTTTAATTAATCAAAAAAACATATATATAGGGAATATGATAATTATCTTTTATTATGATATTCTTAACATCCTAATAGTCAGTGCATAGTCACATTAATGATTCTTTATTCTTTATAAAAATAATAAGTACAACCCATGGTGACACACTTGGATGAATGGATCCATTATCATGATTATCCTAGTGTTTCTTCATTTATTCATGTATCTCAATTGGGGTTATTCTATATGGAGTCATAGAAATATCTTTATCACATGGTATGATTTCTATTTAAAACTTAACATCGCGATTTGAAGGACGTATTGGAAAATATTATGAAAATACATCAAAAAACTCTCATAAAATTGGAATATCTTTGATGTGGATTATATCCCAAATATTATAAGTTAAATACCCCCTTTGAATAGGAATTAAGGACTATATAATGGATTTAATTTCCAATGTAGGTTAATGTTTATCCTTACATCGATATAAAAATCATAGGTTGGTTCAAAATATCAAATTCTACTTCCTTTCCTCAATAATTGATATGGTCTTTATATAAAGAAGGAAAATTCCGGCCCAAAATAACATCAAATTCTACTAAAGGGAGAATAATGGGATTTGTAGGAACTAAGTTATCACAAAATTTCCATTATAGAAGAATCATATACTTGAGATGTGATCATTGTATTATTAAGAGATTTTTATACTAAATCAATATTTAATCATTAAGGTGGTAATGTGATACCCATAGAAAAAAATTTCAATTATAAAAGAGTGGGTAGATATAAAATCAAATAAGGCATTAGTAGTTCTATATTATATGTTAAGTGTATCTTTTACCACTTTTTTATCACAACTCACATTGAAAATAGTGATCTTGTGAGACTTCCATTTCTCCCTAAGCTTAAGAGGTTACTGAAATAGATCATCTTAATTAACCCTCAGATTAGATATCGTGTTAATATAATGTTTAGGATTATTGCATTTAAAACACTAGATTATGGGTAGTTAATTCTGTGGATTTTTGTCTCCATTCACATCATTATCTAACTACTTCCCATCTCTTTGATATTTGATTTCAAAATTACATTCCTTTCCAAAATTATAGAATTTAACACTCCCCTTTATATAATTTTCTCCATATTTAATTTCTCACTTCTGGAATAAAGAAATACTCATCCTATTACCACCATGGTTCTTATTATTATAGTTTCCTTTGAATTCGTTCTTTCTTTTGTTATCGATAACATGATATTTATAGGTAACTCTAATATCCATTTCTACCTTGATAAAAAATAAAATTATTTATTCATATCTACTAGAGTCTCTTATGTATAACTACCTTTAAATAATTTATTTTAATCCACTAAATAATCAATCAATATTACTTTTAGGTTGGATGATAATACTAGAAGAATGCCTAATAAGTCTTATAAAAATTTCCTCATAAGTGATAGTGGATTCATCATCCTTATTCATCAACTCATGGAATTCTTTCTCCATTTTTATATAAAAAAATATGATAAATTTACTAATTGAAATATAACCTTCTAAACTCATTCCATTCTATGTATTTAATTTATTCATGTTGCATCATGTTCATTATAAGATTCTATAATTGATATTCTTCTCTTTCTAAATGATAAACATACAATATAACCTTTTCATGCTCTGAGTAATAGGGAATGGAAAATGTATTTTTAGTGGTTATGACCCATTACATAGAAATTAGTGGATCAGAGGATTGACTAAAATAAGGTGGATATTTTCTTATGATGGAATGAATAGTGCATTGCTCCCTTATTTTATCATTTAGAAGGATAACCTGATTCATGGATTGAGACATTTTTATAATCATAGTAATGAGATATTGCATTCTAGATCCCATAATATTTAGTTGATCATGAGGATAATCTTTTCATTTTTCTTCACATTCAGCTTTAACATGGTTCCTTTGGGTTATAGTGATTGTCTAAAACCAAAAATAATAGTGTGAGAAACAATAATCATATTTATAAACCATATAATCATGAAAATCATTCATAGGATATCTAAATCAGAATCTTTTTAATCTATGACACCATTGGTTTAACCTAGGTCATCTTTGTTCATCATCTATTCAAAACCTTCATACCAATTCACAATAAAAATGTGAATTTAAAAATTAATATCCTCTAGGAGTGTCTAGACAAGTGTGAAGTCTTATTCCCACTACTCATGCACTAGTGATGATTGGGTTAATACTCAATATTCCTCATTCAGATTTATTATTCATAGGTTCATCTATTACACAACTACATCTAATTCCTAGAATCTATATATGGATCTATTTTCTAGAGAATCAACACTTGTTTCTTTACTATAACTTATTATGGTATCTAATACATAGTATTATCCTATGTTTTCTCACTAAATATTCCTTATTCAAGTTTCTAAAAATAACTAAACCTTTCTATGATACCAATTGAGGAAACTAAATAATCACAAACATAAATATTACAAATTATTAGATGAATATTCATTACATATAATAATAATCCACCCCAGAAACATAAAGGTTTAGTGTCTTTGGAAACCTAGATTTATACAAAAACTGTTGCATATAACATCTAAAATATCTCTAATTAAGTTCTTAATAACTATAACCCTTCCTAGACATATCATTCTTAACACCTTTCATTATATCATTGGAAAAAAACCAAATAATGGGTGAGATCAGATACATAGTAAGGTTAAAAAAGGTAGATATCAATGATCACTTAAGAATAAAATGATTATAAGGGTATCATAACATGATATTGAAATTTGAAAACCATACTTAGTAATTCATAAATCATAATCATGATTCTTTTCATAAATCTTGTCTATTCGTAAGACATGAATCATAATGGAGTCAATGAACATAATCCATGAGATAATAACATTGTCATAATATCATTTCATAAAGGATTTGTATAAATTTTGTCATAATAATAATCATAGAAATATTATTTCATGGATACCCACTATGAAATTTATAACATATTAGGATTTTGGTAACCACCCTTATACCTGTTTTGGCCATGAGATAACCTCCCATGTTCCCTCTTTGTAGGCATGGGATAAGCACACATGTACCATCCTTTTGGTCTTGGTATAACCTATAACGTACCCTTTGAGGTCATTTAACATTAATCTCTAACCAATTCAATGGATGGAAATAACATACCCACCCATCACATATTCATAATCCATTTATATATATGCCACAAGATCATGAAATCATTTTCCATTTCATTATAACTTAACTAGTCAAAAAAATAGGTTACATCAATATTTCAACATCATACTCATAAACCATAAAAATAAATAATAAAGGTGGTATCATATAATTGTATCCATATATAATTATAAATATCATAAAATGATGTTATTATAGATGAAAAATGCCTTTAAAATCTCACTAGAATATTTCATGAGGAAAATAACCTTTTTATATTTAAATCAAATATTTAAAATATAATAATTTCTGAAATATTATGGAAATAAATTTATTTTAAAAGAACCATGAAAAAAGGTAATATAATATTTAAAATATTGAGTGGTCTTGATGGCCAGAAAATTGGTTTGTATGGTATATTTTAAAACTGATATTCCTTTCACAACTTCAGGAAACTATCAAAGGCACCTTATTCAGAAAATGAAAAAAATTGAATTTCAAAAAAAATATAAGAATTAAAACATAGATAGTGATGATATTATACCATTAATGGTAAATTATAAAAAATTATGAAAACATTTTAATGAAAATATGGACATGGAATAAAAATATTTTTGGCCAAAGAGAAAAAATACGGTCGGTTTTCCATACAAACATTCTTTTGGTAACTTGGGCACTTAAATAGAGAAAAAATAAAAGAATAAATGAGATAAAAAATAACCATTTGATAATAAAATTAATGATATTTGGTAAATATGGATAATATAATTTCATAATTGTACATTTAAGTATAAAAAATCATGGTAAAAAATGAATTTGTGACATAAAACCTTTACCTCAAGTTTAACTTGCTTCTTGAGAAATATAACCATTTTTATAATAAAATAAATTTATTTTATTTCTATAAAATAAACATATTAGTACTTATAGTTTCATATAAGATCCACTTATAACATTTAAAAACCTATTTATTAATAATTCTGTATTAAATTTGTGGTTTTTGGATGTTAATTGTTTCACTTTTCCTGAAAGTTTTTGTTTGGAAGTTCCAGTCCTTGAACTTTGATCATTATTACATCATATACATAATTTTAATAATGATATAAATATAATATATATTCATTCTATACATATTTTTGATAACCCATAAAATGTAGATATATACAAATTAATTACACCATTCATGGAGATGATAGTTCATACGTATGCAAGAATGCCGTTTTAATTTCCTATAAAAATAAGGAAAGAAAGATAAATAAAATTTTTTCATTAAAAAATAATTATTAAATCATAAATATAAAATTTATTTATTAAATCATTCATTTTAAACATCCATGTGATGTGGTGATGGAAAATGATTTATATGGTTGTGTGGAGGTGACAGTCCACACATACGCACATGCAATACTTTCATTTCCCATTTAATGTAAAATAGGCGAAAATAGGTCGTTACATTATCAGGATAACATCTAAGTATATTTATTATACTAGATTCATCATGTTATTATGGATAAAATAGGTTTATATTAGTTATAAAAATAAATAAATTCAAAATACCCCAGTTAAGAACTATACCTCTTCATTGAGAAAACTCCTTTAGCTTACACCTTAAGCCTTGAAACGATGGTATTTTGATCAAAAAGAGATCTCTAGGAAATGGTTAGGGATATTTTTAAATGATTTAGTAAGGTATTTTCCAAGATATTAGGCTCATAAAGTGTGGATTATAGAGGATATAGGGTGTTCATTTGTATATGAGAGAGAGGGTACACTTGGAATTTTCCAAAAGAGGAAAATATACTAATGGATTATTCAAGAGAAATGGATCCAAGATGACTCATCATCAAATAAGTTATGATATAGGGCTGATATATGTCCATAAAAAATGATTTAGACAAGTTTATATGGTAATCTCACTTATATCTCTTAGTTTAACCACAATTGATGGTAAACTCATTTCAACCTTAACTATGGTAACAAATTTTTATAATTTTTACTATTTATTTTGACCAAAGATGAAATTGGAATCATTAAAAAAATTAATTGATTATTCCAAATATAAAATCCATTTTATTAAACTCAATTTATATGAATGGTGGAAATTTATTTTAAAATAATTGTGCAAAATTCAACGAAAATTTGTTTTAAAAAAATATATTTTTACACATAAAACATAATTTAATTTAATTTTGTGCCTAGTAAAAAGTATAAAATTAATGTTAAAATATTTGAATGAATATATAATCTAAACATTTAATTAAATCTATTAATCAAAAAATCATTTAAATTTTTATGATAAAAACACTTTGGGCGTATAAAAAAATTCTGACAAATAAGTCTTTTTTACATTTAAATGATTGTATCTTCATTCCTAAATACTAGATAAGTAATGTATGAATTATTAATCAATTATTAATATAAAATTTCAATATATTTAACTGGAATAATTTTTAAATATTGATAAATATAATTTTTTTATATATAAAGCATAACCTATAAAAAATATCATTCATTGAAAAATAAGTTTTTTATCATTAAATGATTTCATTAAAAAATTAATGGTAATTTCTTAGGAATTAATCAAAGAATTTAAATTTCAGAAAAAATTTATATATATGTTTCATAATGTGTTTAATCCTATTTATACTATTCAATATAAAAACTTTGTTAAAAAGGTATATTATATCACGTGTTCATTTAGACATGGGGTTGCGTGTAAAAAATCTATCAAATACATCAAGTTTATTTCAAAGGAATGCATATAAAATCATAGGGTGTTACGTTCAGACTAAGTGATTTTGGATTAGGGATTATAGGTGTCCACCCATGGTCTGATACTCATTGGTGTTTATGTGGTTGTGGGATCTCAATGGTGTGACAAAGGTCTTCTCTAAGGTGATGCTCATGCTTTGAGACATTCTGTCATGAACATAAGAAATTATTGTTAATCGAGATCATTGACTTAAGGATTGAAGATGGTTATGGTGTGTGTCCTGAGTTAAATTTATACACCCCTAGGGTAGGTTTAACAACCCAGGCACTAAAAGGATATTTTTTTTCATATTTATTAATATTCTCGAACTAAAGAGGTAATTAATTCTTAAAATTAATAGTTTTACTAAAATAATTTATAATATTGTTATATTTAAATGATTTTTTTTAAATTATAGAATTTTTATTTGACAAAAATAATTTAATTTTTTAATTTTTAATGTTTAAATTTACATAGTATTAATTTTTGAGAATTTTCGAAAGAAAGATAATTTTTTTGGGAATAGTAAAAAATATAGTTTTTTTAAATAAAGCATCTTTTGTGATTTCATCAAGACATAATTATGATGTAAAATTTATTAAAATTATGTAATTACTAAATGATTATATTATAACTAATATATCATACAAATATAATCCATAAAATATAAGTTATAAATTATTTCGTGATAAATATAAAAATCTGAGGTAAGTGACTTTTTTCTAAAAATCCTCTTTAATGTATATTTTTATGAAATTTAAAAAGAATTTTTTTTACATATACAAATTAAACAAAATTTTCTAATTTTTAGAAACTTTAATGATTTTTGGCTTCCTTTAAAATTTTGAAATTTCATTTTCAAATAAAATGTTTTTATTTATGAGTGTGTGGATTGTAAAGAATGAAATATGATTTCAAAATGTAAAAGTTATTTTCCTTCTGAATGTTTCTTTTATACAAGATTTATGTGTTATTCTTATTTTATGGTTCTTCGTAATTGTTTTTATTATGAGTGGTTTCTTGATAAATTGATGGTGGTTGATCCTGTTATATCTCTCCACTGCATTGGGTAAAGTGATAGAGTTAACCTGTTAGGTTTCTCTTAAGAGATTATAGAATATACTATGATGGATATTCCAAATATACTAGGATTGTTACTCCCTGTGTAACCAAGAGAGATAATTTTTATTTAATATTGATATAAAACTAATACTATAAGTTTCCTTTATTATTTATTCATTCTATAGTTTTTGACAAGAAAATTATGATTTCAAAAGTTAATCTAAAGAGATTATATTTTATGTGTAAAAGTTATAACTTTATATAAATGTTTTAATTTATGAAAAAATGGTTTCTTTCATCCTTTTTATACACCTCATTAAGTTTTTTTGCTCATACTAAGTTTTAAAATGTTTTTATAGGGTTTTTTGATATGTAAAGTAAGATAATAATTCAAGTTTAAATTTGCAAAGTTTTGTTATGGAAAGAAATCATGTTTTGTTTTAAAAGTTTAATATTATAAAGAAATGGATATTGAGTAGAGTTTTCTACTTCATACTATATGAGTTTCTATGTATGATTTTATGACCTAATTCTATAAAAATCTAAACCTAAAAGATCTTTGGGAATGTAACAAAGTTAATTCTAGTTGAATTATATAGATTATGTAATGTTTAAAGGATGGGTCCTTATAGTTGGTATCATAGAAAGGTTTAGATAATATAGGGGTTAGGATAATGTTAATAGAATACTCATAAATTATTTTTACTTTGTGGTTAAGTATAAATGATATACCATTTAAAGATTACCATGTTTATTTATCTAAGATATGTCTGTTTAGAATGGTTTTCTGTAAAAGAAATAGGAAAGATGAAGTATGAATACACCGAGAGGATGATATCCTTTAAATCCAAAACCTAGAATGGTGGAAATTGAAATTGATAAGTTTTTATTAATAATGGATCAGTTGAAATATGCTATAAATGGTAGAGTAATCCATGCATGAGATTGGGTAGATCAACAGTAGAGGAATATATTAGTGGTGGAACATTTAATGAGGCAACATCCTCCAGCATTTAGTAGAACTTCTAACCCAGTGGTAGTTGGAGGGTGGATTAGATCCCTATAAAATATTTTTGATGTCACGGGGTGTTTATACCATAAAAATTTTAGTCTTTATATTTATCATTTTGAAGGTGAATCTGACTAGTGGTGGTCAATGGTCAATAATATCAGGGATAATGAGGATATTGGTTCTTTAGAATGGGATGAATTCAAACATATTTTCTTTGAGAAATATTTTCCTAAGGATATTTGACTTGGGATGGAAAAGAGATTCTATAAATTGAGATACAAGGAGGGTTCAATTTCTTTATATGAAGAAAATTCACTATATTGGAAAGGTACACTCAAAATTTTATCTAGGTTCTTGATAGTAAAATCAATCATTTTTACTCATGTTTGAGGCCAAAATATCAAAAGTTTTGAAAAACTTTTTCGATGTGTGAAGGTGTAAATAGAGTTTTTCTATGATCATATGTTCTTTGAATACCAACAGAAAAATAGTTTTAGGTGGTAGGTTAAAGGAAATAATGATTTAAAGAAGTTAGATGGTAAGAAAATTAAGTTTTAAGTTTGTGAGAATTTTGGTAAATAACACACTAGATATTTCCTTTTGAAGTCTGTTAAGTGTTTCTAATGTGGTAAGTTTGGGAATATGGTTTTTATTTGTAACTAAAAAGTTCCTGATAGTGGTTAAAACAATTCTAATTTTTATATAATAAAATATTTTAAATTTAGTGAGATGGATAATTATGAAATCTAGCGTCTGAAGAGGAACATGAATTATGGGAAGCATCTAGACTATAATTAAAAATGTGTGGTGAAATCCTTTACAGCTACATCAAAAAAATATTGGGCTATTAAATTAGTTGGTATCACATATGTCATTTGTTTATTCAGATTATGATAATATCTTTTTTGATATGGTCTCTACACATTCTATCATTTCTAATAATTTTTCTAGTAAATTGGAAATTATACCTCAATAAATGAAGCCAAAATTTATGGTAAAAAACCTAAGGTAAATATTAAGGAAAAAATAAATTATAAGAATCTTCCTATCATTTTCAATGGAATCACTTTACCAGAAAACCTTTTTGTTTTTCCCCAATGATATTTTGATATTATTCTAGGTATAGATTTGATTTATACTTACCATTTTAAGATATAGTGTATATCTAAAGAAGTATAATTTAAAAAAGAGTTTCATTTAGTATACAAGAATGAACCCACACCATTGAAAATATATTAAGAATCTGGGAAACTGTTAAAATATGGAAATGAATGTTATCTTTCACATATGTTTGAAAATAATAGAACTATTTAGATTAATGATGTTCTAGTGGTAAATGAATACCTTGAGGTTTTTTCAAATGAGTTTTCCCATGTTATTCCTGATTGGGATGTTGAATTTACTGTTGACTTAGTTCATGATTATAAAACAATTTCAAACCCCCTTATCGAATGGCTCAAGTAGAACTTCTAGAACTGAAAACATAGTTGTAAGAGTTGTATGATAAAGGTTTCATTCATCCTAAAACTTCACAATGGGGGTTATACTATTTTTTTTAAAAAGAAAGATGGTTCCATGAGTACTTTCATTGATTATAGAGCTTTGAATAACATTATTGTTAAGAAAAAGTATCTTTTTCCTCATATCGATGACTTGTTTGATCAGATCTAGGGAGATTATAATTTTTCTTAGATTGACTTAAGATCTGAGTACCATCAGCTGAAGGTGAAGGAGGATAAAATTACGAAAATAGAATTTCATACTAGATATGGTCATTATGAGTTTCTATCTATTCCCTTTAGTTCGGAAAATTCTCTTATTATATTTATGGATCTTATTAATCGAATCTTCCGTAAATATTTTGATAAGTTTATTGTTGTTTTTATTGATGATATTTTGGTTTATTCAAACTGTTATGACAAAATGAAAAACATTTAAATATTGTTTTGAAAACCCTTAAAGAAAATAATTTATTTGAAAAATTTATAAAATGTGATTTTTGGTTACAATATATTTATTTCCTTGGAAATATTTTCAATAAATATGGCATATCAATTGATCCCACAAAAACAAAAGCATTTTATTAATGGAAAATACTTAAAAATGTTACTAAGATTAAAAGTTTTCTTGGATTAGTAGGCTATTACCTGTGTTTTGTTTAAAACTTTTCACAGTTATTTATCCCACTAAGTTAACTCAAAAAAGAGTTAAATTTATCTAGACAAAATATAGTGATGATTATTTTTAGAAAGTAACAAATTAAGATGAGTGAATTCACTAGTTTTGTCCTTGCCCTTGAGAAATGGTGATTTTTTTCATCTATAGTGATGCTTCAATGAGGGGACTTGGTTGCATTTGGATGCATAATGATTAGGTAATTACTTATGCTTAAAGACAACTAAAACCTCAAGAGTTAAATTATCTTACACATGATTTGGAATTATCTGTTGTGGTTATTTCTTTGAAAATTTTAATTCTTCATTTATATGGATCCAAGTGTGAAATATATACTAATAATAAAAGTTTAAAGTTTATATTTACTTGGAAGGAATTGGACATGAGGATGAGAATATGGATGGAACTGATAAAGTATTATGATTTCACGATCAATTACCATCCAGGAAAGGTAAAAAAAGTGGTGTATTCCTTGAGTCGAAAACATAAAACATCATTAACCATGTTAGGTATAGAATATGAAAAATTAATTAATGATTTGATGAATTTTGGACTAGATGTTTTGGATGAAAGAACTTACTCTATTTTTTTGTAGGTATCAGTGCAATAAACTTTGTCATATGGAATTAAGTAGGCTTAGGAGGAAGACCATGAGTTATATAAAAAATTATAATTGTTTAAGAATGGTATATTTTATAAATTTAAAATTGATAAAGATTATGTTTTGAGTTTTGGGAAGAGACTATGTGTGTCTTTTTATTCACAGTGGAAAAAATATTTGTTAAGTGAAGCTCATAGATCTTTGTTTTTAGTTCATTTTGGTAGTACTAAGATATACATAGAACTTTGGGGATATTAATGGTGGGATGGACTGAAAATAGATTTTATTGATTTTATAATAAGATGTTTGACTTTTCAATATTTTAAATAGAAACAAAAATTAACAAATGGAATTCTTCATCCTTTAACATTTTTAGAGTGGAAATGGGAAAATATATCCATGGATTTTGTTATGGGACTACAAAAGACTTCTTGAGAAAAAAATTCGATTTTGGGTTATTATTGATTGATTGACTAAATTTTCTCATTTTCTTCCCATTTGTGATACTATATCTTTAGATCAAGTTTTTTGAATTTACGTTAAATAGATAATTACATTACATGGAGTCCCTGTAACCATTGTATCTGATCGTGATCCCATATTTACTTCTAATTTCAAGAAAGGTCTACAAAAAGCTCTAGGGACTGAATTAAATTTCAAAAATTATTTACATCATCAATCTAATAGATTTTCTAAGAGAAAAATTCAAACTTTGGAGGATATAATTCGATAATATTCAATGGATTACCAAGGAATTTGGGATCAACATCTTTCTTTGCTTGATTTTCTTATAATAACAGTTTTTATTCTAGTAACAGATGGCACATTTTCAAGAATTATAAAGAAATCAGTGTTTAAAACCATATTTTTGGGATGAAGTAGGATAAAGGAAGTTATTGGGACTAGGGTTAGTAGAGGAAATTGTTGAGAAGGTGAAGATAATTCAGCAACACATGAATCCATCTCATAGAAGGCAAAAAATATATGTGAATAACCGAAGGAATGGTATTTCTTTTGAGGAAGTTGATCATGTTTTTCTTAAATATTATCCATAGAAAAGTTTAATTAGTTTTGGTAAAAAGTAAAATATATCTTCCTAGTTAATTGGACCTTATTAAATACTATATAATGTTGGATCATTTTCCTACCTAGTGGATTTTCCTCCAAGTTTGTCCTAGGTTCAAAATGTTTTTCATGTTTCAATGTTAAGAAAGTATGATCTAGATTCATATCATGTTTTGATCCCTAAGGTTGTTCAGTTAGAATATAATTTTTCAATAGAGGAAAATTCTATTCAGGTTCTTGATCATAGAGATAATGTATTATGAAACAAGGTAATTCACCAAGTTATGGTTTTGTGGAGAAACCACATGGTTTAAGAAGCATCATGGGAGTCTAAAAATGATATTAGGGAAAGGTATCCTCATTTTTTTAATAACTAAATAAATAATGAGGGTGAAATTTGTAATGTGGTAGAATGTAATAACCTAGGTACTGATATAATAATTTGTTTTCATATTTATTAATATCCTTGAACTACATAGTTAAGTAACTCTTAAAATAAATAGTTTTATTAAACTAATTTCTTATATGGTTATATTTCGAAGAAATATTTTCGAATTATAGAATTTTAATTTGAAAAGAATAATTTATTTATTGAATTCATCATGTTAAAATTATCTAAGAATGAGTTTTTTTATAATTTTCTAAAATAGTTAATTTTTTTGTGAATAGTAAAAAAATATAGTATTTAAAAAAATTAAGTATCTTTTATGATGTCGTCAGAACATAATTATGATATAAAATTTATTAAACTTATATAATGACTAAATAATTATACTATGATTAAAATACCATAAAAAATAATCCATAACATATAAATTATATATTATTTTTTGATAAATATAAAAATCATTGTCAATGTCGATGCAGCGCCTCCACAACATTGGAAAAGTTGAAATTGATGCCTTATATATATTAATTGAGTTATAAAAAGTTATTTAATGACTTTTTTATTAATTATTATTTATAATTTATGTTTATGGACGATAATTTCTATTTTTATAGTTATATAGAATGAATATTTTCCAAATTCCTCTGTAATGCTTTCACAAGGCAAGAAAAATAAAATTAACAAATTAAAGAATTTATCCCGACATAGATATGGGTAAATATACATAATGAAAAAATATAAATGATTATATTGAATCTAATTTATTTATTTTTATGTTATTATTTAATTTTTAATTTTTATATATGAAATAATTAACTTTAATGCTTATGCAATGCCGATGTAGTGCATGTGTAGTAGAATAAAAATCAATAAAATTATTTTAATTAAAATTATAATAAACATTAAATGTCAAAAAAAACTTAAATAAATAATTTTAGATGATTAATTTTTATAAATAATAATCTTTGGTTTGAATTTGTTACCTTTTGGATCCACTTGTATGACTTTATTCCCCTTATAATATTTTTTTTTTAAAAAGTCAACCTACTCACACTATAGTTTTTAATTAGTATAACTTTTTAATATGTGATTTTCTAGAAGATAATTTATACCATAAGTAGTATTTATAAAGATGAAATATTTATATTATTCATGGTAATTTATTTTTAATTTTTAGGGACGAAATAAATGCCTTAAATGCTTTCATTATTATGATATAATAATTATTAAATTAATTGAAAAACCAAATAAATGATATTAAAAATATTAAAATATATATAATTTTAAAAAATTAAGTTTATAAAATAATAATATTGATAAAAGTGAAATTTATAAGATATAATAAAATATATGGTTCAAATTTTAATCTTTTTTTGATGTTTTAAAGTCATAGTAATGAATAGTGTTAAATTTGACAAAAATGATATTTCATGAATACAAAATTTAATTAAATTATTTAAAAAAAATTAATAAGGCCAAATGGTATAGTATTTGGTCAAAAATGTGATACCCTGATCTTTATAGGAATTTTGGAAGTATTTTCCCATATAATAGCCTTATTATATTTTAATATTTTAAGTAATACCTAATTTTTCCCTCACCTTAATTATAAAAGGGGACTCCTTCCTTTACTTAATTTCATAACTTTGATCCTTATATATCGACCAAAATCTAGCGAGTTCTATTATAATCATCCCTAGATACATTATAGTGTTTATAGTATCACAAAAAGACCAATTCCATGGTCCTTAAGGAGGTTCTCAAGGAGATGGATTTCAAGAGGTAAAATCACCATTCTTCTCTTTTAAAATATGTCTCACTTCTATCTTATCCTCTCCACCTATCTAAAAGTTTCATGATTATGAAAGTATCATATTTATATATTTTAATTTTATTATTTTAATGATTTATCCATCATAAAATCTCATATCTTCTCCTTTTATTCTTAAAAATGAAATCGTCGCCCATGGTATGTCGATTCACCGCCTTTGTGGATGATGAGTTTCCATTTCTCATTACTGCATTCATGGAAAGTTTAAATTTTCTTATAATTGTTTAAAATGGACTATATATATATATATATATTATTTTCTTAGATTCTAAAATTAATATATGTCTATAATATTAAACAAAACGAAACTAGTTCATGAAAGTCTGAAAAACTTCCAAAATAAACTAAACTCTTATCATTAACGTTTTATAAAATAAATCATCCTCATGTAGGAAATAAAAATGGATGTATGGGACCATTTAAACATTTATAAGTGTATTAATACCATTTATTTCCACTTCAAGATTATTATATCCATCTGAAAATAAATTCCATAACAAATCAAACATGAAACCATAAAATGAATGCACCTGAAATAATGAAAATAACAAAATAATATTAATAAATTTGTTGTAAAATGTTATAAAAATAATATAAGGTATTTTAAAAATATTAATATAGTTCTGTAATAAATTAATAACACTCTTTAAACAATTATATAAGATGTTTTAACATGTTTTAAGTAAATATAACCTGAAGTAATGGACATTCCTCTAAAAGTCCTCTTTAATGTCTCTTTTTAAAAAATTTTAAAAAAATATTTTTTTACATATACATAATTAATGTAAATTTATGATTTATTGACACTTTAATGATTTTAGGATTCCTTTACAAGTTTATAATTTTATTTTCAAATAAAATGTTTTCATTTATGAGTGTGTGGCTTATTAAAAATGAAAAGTGATTTCAAAATGGAAAAGGTATTATCCACATGAATATTTCTTTTATGAAATATTTTTATGATATTCTTATGTTATGGTTCATGGGAATTGTTATTATGATGGGTGGTTCCATGATAAATAGAGGGAAGATGATCGAATTATATCTCTCCAATGCATTGGGTAAAGGGAATAATTTAACTGGTTAGGTTTCTCCTAAGAGATTATGGGAATATATTATGATAGTTATTCCAAGGGTAGCTAGGATGGTTAATCCATGTGTAGCTAGGATAGATACTTTATATGTAAGAGTGACATGAATATTATGCTATAATTTACATTTATGAGTTATTCTTTCTATTGTTTTTATAGGAAACTTATGATTTCATAAGGTAATCTTAAAATCTTATGTTTTATTTGTAAAAGTTTTAACTTTGTGGAAATGTTTTCATTTATGGACTAATATTTTATTTCTCCCTTCTATGTACCTTACTGAGATTTTTTGCTCATATGATGTTTTAAAATGTTTTTATAGGGCTTGTGGATGGGTAAAGGAAGATAATAATTCAATTTTAAAGTTTTTAAGTTTTGTTATGGAGAGAAATCATGTTTTGTTCTAAAAGTTTCATATTTTGAAACAAATTGATATTGAGTAGAGGTTTATACATTGTAATATATGAGTTGATATGTATGTGGTTGTGACATAATTATATAAAACTTTAAACCTAAAAAATTTTGGGAATGCAATAAGGTTAATTCTAGTTGAATTAACTATATTATGTAATGTTTAAAGGTCGGGTCCTTTTAGAAGGTATGATACGGTGGATGGCATAGTCCCCATGATGTGCATAGAGAGACTCTAGTACTTTTTTGAAGTAAATATTCTTGGTGGTTTTTTTGTTTATTTATTCAATAGTTTGTTTATTTATTTTGAACATCACACTTGCACATATGACTACATTACTGGTATAGTACAAGACTTTATTTTTGGTTCCCTACAAAGGTATGAAATTAGAGGATCCCATGAATTTCACTCATTCACATCTATTTCCCTCAACTCATGGAAAATTTAAACACAATTTTAAGAGAAATATTTCTCCACTCTGTTTAATATGATACTTGACTTTGGGTGATTTGGTATTATTGATCAAATTTGAGTCCTTCCCCCTTAATCTTGTTTTTGTATTCACTCATCATCTGAATAAGGTATTAGTTGTAGGGTATGGTTTGATTGTGTTATAATGGATAATTTTTTTGATGATAGATGTTTTGATTTTAGTTTATGAATTTTCCCCTAGAGTGACCATGATCTTGGGATCATATCCATTTTTTATTATTCCTAAGAAGTGTATTTTTATGCTCTAGTTAAGGTATAGGATATTGAAACACTACCTTGTAAGGTGTAAATTATGGAATTATCAATATTTCATTATATTTTCAAACAAAATATAGATTGAACTAATACAAATAATGAACTGGACTAATGAAAAATGATAGGTATAAGGTGATTCACATGTGTTTACCTACATTAATGATATTTCTCTCACATTTTTTTATTTTTTACTATAATTTCTAAAAATTATTTTTATTTTTCAAACTTATGTGTTACTATTTTTTTTGGAATCACCTATTAGAATTCAATAAAAAAATAATTGGTAAGGAATAATTAGAAATATTAACTCTTCTGTAATTACTTGATCATCTATCATACCTAAATCACTATTATGATTGATTATTAATCATAAGGTTCCAACCTTCCTTTTAAAGAATAATATAGTTGTTCCAACTAATTTCACTGACCTCCTATCTTTGTGGAGGTTCCACATTTAGAGTGCTAACAAGTAATCACCAGTGAAATTATGAATTTGATTTCTCATCCCAGTGAACAACTCAAAGTTTTCCATGTGCTAGTATCTTTTGTTCACTACATATATATCACCACCAATTCATACAACATTAGATAGTATCACCATCCAAACAACATATCATTCATTAGAAATATTCTTCTACCCATTCCATAACACTGTAGATGATGTATCACCTAACTCATTAGGTCTAGTGGACTACATCTAGTGAATTGAAATAGGAATCACAATCCCAAAAATATCCCACTTGAAGACTACATTAGGTAACCTCTAGAAACTCTCCAATACTTTGTTACCCAATTTTTTTCCCACTTCCACAGCAATAACAATCAATGTTCTCCATTCTCTATCTATTTACACAAGTCCCACTAAGGCTGAATGTTGCCTTAGACTTTCTTATACTTACACGTTGGTAAAAATGTATACTATATTCTATTTTGTAGCTATATCTTGAAAATCCAACAATTTTTCATCAAACATGTTTCATATGAAATAGTAATTTAGGTCAATGTGTTTTTTCCTTTGATAAAATACAAAATTAGGAGTTAAATGGATTTCACACTAAATATTATTAAATATTATTATGTCTTCATGACCCTTTGTGAGCTCCTTCATGAATCACATAAACTATAAAAAACCATACTCTATTTCTAATTCCACCATATAATCATCTTTTATAATGGAAAAAGTAGTCATTAGTTATATTTGTGACATCAAACTGACTATAATTCCTCCATAGGTGAACACAAAACATGTGGTACTCTTTTGTGTATCTGAATACCCAGAAAATTCAAAATAAATGTAACCTTGAAATAGTTCATTGATCTTGAAACACAAAGTTTTTCTTATTATACATAAATTAATCCAAATTGTTTCATTTTAATCAAATTCACATTGAAATTGTATATAAAAACATTTTAAACCATTGAACATTTTTCCTTTAAAACCCCGATTTATCATTCCATCTGTGAGATTAATTTTAAATTAATTTATACCACTTTTGTGATTGGAATTTATAGAAATGGATTCAATATTTGGAATAAGAATAATTTAAAATGTATATAAAGTTCAAATTAGTTTTTGACCAAAAATATTAGTAAATGTAATTAAAATTAATTACAACAATTAAGAAAAAATTGTCTTAACAAATGAATAAACCTTACACTTAATGGAAAAAATGACCTGGAAAATTGTCTAAAATTCATTAGATAGAAATATTTAGACACTATACTCCATTTTCTTTAATTTTTTTTATTATTAGATCCACTTAACATGGGAAAACATGGGTGGAATTCCCTTTTCAAAAATTTATAAGAATACCACTCCACCTCTACTATAAAAAGACACTCAACCCTCCCATTTATTCACACCACTAAAGCCCTTTGGAACATAAAAAATATTCACAAATAATCTCCCAAATCCCCCCCCTCATCCTAGAAGTCTAACTTTGGGCAAAAATAAAACCAATTAAGTCCTTTGGTATAAACCAAAATGAGTTACCTGAGAATGAGGTAGCATTATTCAACAATCACTTTCATTTTATTTATTTCTCAACCAATTAAATTATTCTTATTCCGTGTTTATATGATAACCTAGATATCTTAAATATAATTAATTTTTTTATGATAATATTTATACTACACTTTCACACCTATCCATCAAATGGGATACTCAATCATCATTCGTGTGTATGGTGGACTTCACCTCACAAACTGATGTCATTCATTCTTCCATTTACAACTTTTCATGGTTAGAAATAATGATGTATTTATTGTTTTTATATGATATATATGATATTTATTATTTATTTAGGCTTATGTAATTTTTATATGACATATAACATCGTGATTTCCATTTTTTAAGAACACAATAACATCGTTTGTGAAAATGTGGACTGCCGCCTCCTCAAAGCGATGTGATTCATTCACGCTATACATGTAATTTATAAAAGGATGGTTTTAGTAAACCTATGTGAAATATTATATATATATATATATATTATATTGGAATTTTAATATACATATACATATATATCATTTAATTTTCATTATTTTAAATACAAAAAAGAAATGAAAGTATCATTCTTGCATACGTATGGTCTACCATCTTCATGAACGGTGCATTTAATTTTATATCCCCATTTTTTTGGATTATTATAAATAAATATATAATAAATATATATGATATTAAAATCATGTTTTAAATTATTTATATGATTAAATTATGATCTAATTAATAGTAACAATAACTGACATGTCATAACATAGTCGAAAAACTTAATAATTAACACCTGAAATAGTGAAAATAATGAAAATATTGTTAATAAAATGGTAATAAGATATTATAATATTACAATATATGATATTATAAATATATTTATGGTTATTTTATAATTTATTTACATGTTTAAAACCATTATATAACAGTTTAAATGATGTTCACCAGAAAGGAAACATAAGGTAAGGGATTTTCATCTCACTTTTTACATATGTGAGATAAATTTCATATTCACCACTTACTTCCTTTGTGTGGTGTATATAATTCCTCTATTTTATTTATATCATGAATAAATTTATATTTATTGTATTTATAGTTTCATTTGAAATTATTTCCTTCATGGGGATAATAATTCAAAATTTACCAAGTAGTAAGGGACTTCGTCTTAATTTCCATTATTTGAGGAATACTTTATCATTGCACACTTAATTTCTTATATATGGTGTAAATACTTCCAATTTGACATATAATATCATGAAAAATTTATTATTCATGTTATTTTAAGTTTTAATTTGAATTATTTCATCTAAGGGGATTTGAACTTAAAGTTACCATGTGGTAAATAAATTTCATAAATCAATTACTTTTTCATTGGGTTATTTTACTTCCTCATTATTGTTGATATTCTATAATTATGTGTATAATAACTTCGAATATCTACTGATGTATTTAAAATTATTTTATGGGTATTTATATTTGATACACACAATCAATTCATTGATTAATTATCACTTTGATATTATGACCATTTTAAGGGTTTGTTTTACAATCTCATTCTAATCGAGATTACTCATTATTCAAATTCTATTAAAGGAATATATATGATTGTTGTAAAATAAAAACATTAAATTTATTATCCTTCAGTTATACATGACCGTTTTTAAGTAATAGTACCATTTTCCTATGAGAAAATTTTCCTTTATGTTTAGTAATAACCTTCCGCATACAAACTAATTTTAGATTTCAGCATTTATTGACTCTTTTTTAAGATTTTATCCGAGGTATCTCTATTTTATATTTTTCCTCTAATGAATTCATATTTGTTTCAAGTTTTTTAATCTTAGTAGAAGAACCTGATGGAATTATTTAAGAATCTTGTGTTTATTGTAAACTATTCATATAGATAAAAGGAAGTTGTTGAGGATTTGATTCTAAGGTGTTTGAACAGTTTTTTTAGATTAGTTGAGGCTATTGGAATAGTCTTATGAAGGGTTTAGAAAGTTATATATTAATTTTAATGTCATGAAATTACTGATAGAATTAGATAATTACTTCTTCATAAGATTCATTTTATCTCTAGAGTGGATATATAGAAAATTCATGAAGACCTATAGGAATCATAAGAGTTACTAACATTTCATAAAATTTGTTGACATTTTCTAAGGCTCATCTAGACTTTACTTAAGATTCATAGAGTATTTTGTAAGATTCATTGACATTTTGGAACAGTTATAAAGAATTATTTATGAGTCATTGAAATTTATTAAGGGTCTTGTGGGATTATATAAATTATTTACAGTTCATAAGTTTTATATAGAATTCTGTAAGATTCATTAACAATTCACAAGGATCATTAGTGTAGTTGATATTGAAAATATGAAAAATTCAGAAAGCTCATTGAACTATATAAGAGCCATGTTGAGGTTTATAAGAGTCATTTTACACTTATTAAATATATTTCTAGGTAAAAATTAGAAAATTCATAAAAGATAAGCGTTGTGTAGAGGTTTATAAGAGTCATTTACTCTAATGAAATATCATTTGAAGTGGAAAAACAAAAAACATAGGGATATAGGGAGGAAAACAAAAGAGTCATGATAAGGATTATAAGAGTCATTTTACTCTTATGAAATAATAGTTTAAGTGAAACTTAATAGAGTCAAGGAATCAAAAATAAAATCATAAGAGTCATTTTATTATTACAAAAAAAGATGGATTCTTGAAATTTTTATAATCATTCCCTATTTTCATAAGGGTTTCTAATTAAAAAAATATTTAGTGACATGCATTTTGACGATGCTATACTAGACTTTAAATTTTAAAATATCACAAAATTTTGGTCAAATATGTGATTTTAATAGATAATTTTAGAATATTAAATGGAAATATCATGGAATAGTATTTTGGGGAATTAAAAATTGAAATATTTGGAATTCATTATTGCAGTCAAACTATAGAGATTTTTTTAATTATTGACTAGTGCTGATTAAATTACCAAGAATCAAGGGATGAATTTCCAAGAAATTATGTAAATATTATTCTAATAATTTTTTGAATATAAATTGAATCAAATTCTTAAAAATAATGTACTATTGAGAATTGATAATTAAGAATTCCATACTATGTGAAACATAAAAATTTGTTTTATCAAAGGGTAATTATAAAAGATCAACTAGTTCTCACTACTATTATTTATTTTTTGGATCGAGGTAAGAGATTCTATTTTTAATCATCTAGTGGAATTCTTTGGAGAATGAATAAGAATTAGGTGTGTGTAAATTCTCTCACATGCATTTTTATCATTATGAAATCTTGAGGATAAAGGTCAATGTTAAATTTATTCTACTAAAACTTATCAATAAGTTTAAGACCTAATTTCAAAGCGGAAGATCTTATTCTTATATACAAAGACATCCTAAAATACATTTAAGATCTTGTTCATACTAAGATAATAACTGATTTTGGATGATTTTTGGTACCAGTATAAATAATTCCCTATTGTATTCACGACATGTGTGATACCTACGTTTGGAAGTCAATGATATTTTTCCAGCCCTTGTGTGTGATTGTTAAGAACTTATAATCACTAAAAATATAAATATTTATATAATATGTGTCTGGTAAAAAAACCAAACCTATAAAGGAGTAGGTTTTCTCATTGAAGGTAACCCTTTTAAAAATAGTAGTATTCTTTTCATTTTCATTAATGTTGCATATGGGTGAAGAATAGATTTAAGGATCATGAATTAAGACCTTAAAAATACCCATAGGTTAATTAAATAATGAAATTATAATAAAATATATCACTGATTCACCCCCCCAGTCGTATATCATTTAGTATGGTATGTTCAAGTGTTATTAGATCCAGGTTTCCTCTGAGATATTACTCTTATATCTTCAAGTTTTATTATATCTAGGTTCCCTATTAGATCTTACTCTTTTAAAGTTTATGTATATAGAATATGAACTCTACCAACATTAGGAGTGTTCCAATATTTTATGGTAAGAAATTTCAGGAATTGATGAATAGAATTTTCCCCCATCTTATATCAAAAATCATTGAAGTAAGTGATGTTATGATGGTGGGTTTTATGACCCATTCAAGTTTTTATCTAACAACTGGGCCCCGCTGACAACACCCCGGATTTACATGTTCATTAGGTCGTAGCCCACCAGGTACCACCAGTTACCCTGAAGACATGTGGTCCCCTTCTTAGGGCCCACCCACATGTACGAACAGGTCATCTGACAAATTATTTTCTCCATAGTCCAACACATGTCCTTTTTAGTGTGCTTTATCCTCACTCACATACACCTTAGGAAACTTCCCAAAAGGTCACCAATACTGATTACTACTCCAAGTCAAGAACACTTAATTGTGGAGTTCTAATCACATATGCTCCCAAAAAGGAAGTTTCACCTTGTTTACTTGAGTCATATCATTTAATCAATTAACCCTTTATCATTTTGTGGTGTTACATTCCCCCCATTTAGAGCAAAATTTCCTCTTTATGGGCCCTACATGTCAACCCAGAAAGTGCAACACACTTAAGGCTGGGTTCATCCTCTAATACCAAATTTAATAACTAGGACCCACTAACATCACATATACCCCACCTTTTCATGGTCGTTGAGTTCTAGCCCACCAGGTACCACCAATTACCCTACAGACACATGGTCCCCTTCTTAGGGCCCACCCATGTACCCGAACGGGTAATCTGACTAATGATTGTCCTCATAGGCCAACACATGTCCTTTCTAGTGTGCTTTTTCCTCACTCACACACACCCTGGGAAACATCCCAGAAGGTCACCCATCTTGATTACAACTCTAGGCCAAGCATGCCTAACTGTGGAGTTATAATAAGGTATGCTCCCAAAAAGGAAGTTACACCATGTTTACATGAGTCATATAATTTAGTCATTTCACCCTTTATCTTTATGGGGAGTTATAAATTCTCTCATAAAATTTGTAGATAAAATAAATTGATAAATAAATAGAAAATCCATGAATGTTATTTTATCATCCTTGTTAAATAAAATTTACACTAAAGTAAGTAGACTCAAAATAGATAAGGAAATTGGGGACAATATTGATAATGTGTATGAAGTTAATGTTAAAGTTAAAGAAAGAAAATTGTAAATTTAGAGAGATCAATTTAAATACATCAGAATGGTTAAATATGATACAATTGGTGACTACTTTACTAAGGTTAATAATATAGTGATTCATATCAGGGGATTTGGAGATACTAAGAATTCTCAACAATAGTCAAGAAGTTAATGAGAAATTTTCCATATTGGTTTGACCCAAATATTTTTTCATTGGAATAAAAATAATACTTATCTATGTATGAGTTTCATAATACTCTCTTAATCTATGAGATGAGGAAGTATTTAAGATGGAATACACAGAGGAAATGGAATTCAAAGTTATAAACAAATTCGATATTAAGGGTAAGGAATCTTATTCATCTAGTGAATTATATTATGATGGGGATAATACTAAATAATATAAGAGGATAACATCACTTATTTTTTAAAAAATAAAAAGGGAAAGGGTAAGTACAAAGGAATTCTTCCACTTAAATGCTTCAAGTGTGGTTGAATTAGACACTTTAAAGCTAATTGAACAAGAAAGAAAATTATGGAATATAAATATGGGGTGGATGAAAAAGAATACCCCTAGAAGGAAATATGGAAGAAGTTATAAAGAGAATAAGAAATTGAGAAAATGGAAATGGTTAAAAGATAAAAATAGAGAAATATACTGAGTAAGGAAGAGGATGAATACTCCAATTAAAGTAGTCATTATAAAGAAGGATATGTTGTAAAATCTAGTAAATTCATGGAAAATGTTGAAAATAAATAGTAAATCTCATCCAGTGGGGAATAAAGAGAGGAAACCTATAGTGAACAAATTCTTAAAGCTAACCTTGAAGTGTTTCTTGAGAGGAACACACAACATAATAAGTAATTAAAATTTATAAATAAGGATATGGTGTGGTTGATGAAATATAATTATTAATTCAAAAAAAATAGTGTATTGAGGATATTAAACTTCTTAAATTTAATATTGTTGAGTAAGATATAATGTTGTAATGGTTTTGGAATAAGGTTGCAATAAAAGAACAAGAGATAAACATAGAAGATTCATAGTGTCTTAAAGATGAAAATAGCCATTTAAAAATGATAAATTCCTATTATAAGGATATGTAAATAAAGGATGATTCATCTTTCAATATTTAAAAAGGTTTTATAAAGACACAAGTAAAAACTATATCAATGACACAAAAAATGTTAAATATATTTCATCTAACAATATAGGTTCCAAGACAAAACCTAAGTAATCATGGGTTGATAAAAACTATAGAAAAACCTTGTAGAACAAAATAATATAAAGTAATCCTAAAAGGGAAATGTTCTCTAAAGCTAAAACAAAAGTTTTGCAGATATATACTAAAACAAAAATCTTAATTCATAAAAAAGATAAATTTTTTCAAGGGAGAATTGGTTTTAAAATCTATTATTGGTTTTTGAAGTATTTAGGAATAAATAATATTTTTTATATTACAATATTTTAATTCCATGGAGCTATGGAAGGAAATAATTGAAGTGGATATATCTAGTGAATAAGAGGATCATTAATAGGAAGGAGAAAGTAGTAAAAAAATCATATCAGTTACCTACATAAAAATATATTTGATTATTTAGAGGATATTTATAGAAGGTGTAACCAGTAAAGTCATTATACTAAGAAGTTTATGGATATAATTATATAATATGATTGATATATATTTGATTGAAAAAATACTTAAAGAAGAAAAAAAACATAAAATTCCTTTCTTGTTAAAGTAACTATCAAAGCAAGAAAGATGAGGATAAATTGGATTATAGAAAGTGGTTTCTCATCACATTTTATTGGAGATTATAAGATCCTATAAAATATCAAGGAACACAATGGTGGTGATTTAAATTTTTGGGAATGAGTATCCTTGAAGATAAAAGGAATTAGTTCAACTAAAATTAAAGCTCAAAATTTGAAACCTGAATATATATTGTTGGTTGAGGTGATCAAACACAACCATATAAATGAAATTCATATTTTTGGTGAAGTTAATAAAGTTATTTATAAAAAAATTCTTATTTTATCAAGAGAATAAAATATTTCAGAATAATTACCAAAGGTGAGATAACATGTGGGAATGTGTTTTAGATTGGAGAAACAAGAAATTATTCTTATATCATTAAAAAAGAATAATATATTCTCTTGTATAGAAGGATTTTACTTCTTAGTCATAAATTATTGAGTAAATTTTCAAAATAAAAGGTTTATATAGATCAATATCAATTAACAATAGATAGTTATATCATTTTTTAATCCTTTAAATAGGGTAATATGACATGTGAAAGATATAAAATAGTGTAAATCTAATCAACAAGGCCACTTGAATTAGTCTACATAAATTTTTTTGTTCCTATGAAGCATCACTAAACTATATGTAACTTATAATCCATTAATTTATTTGATAAATTTAAAATATTGACTAATGTGATATTTATAAAGAAAAATTCACAATTAGAGGATATGTTTAAGATTTTTAAGAGGAAATCTAAGATAGATATAGTAGTTTATATCAAAAATTAATAACATAAAATAATAGGGATCTACCTATAAATTATTTTTATTCTTACCTTTCTAAACATAGGGATAAATATAAGTAAAATTCTCATTTTACTTTGTAGTAGAATGGTGTTTCTAAAATAATGGACAGAATTATGGTTGAAGTGTAAGGGAAAATGATTACTGAGTTCAATAGGTCAAACTTTTTTTAGAGAGAAGTTTTATTCATAGTTTTTCGTATTCAAAACAAGCGTTTAATAAGTCTAAATTCAATCATGGATTATTATGATATGTGTTACAAAATGAAACTAACTATTAACTACATAAAATTATTTGGAAGTCCGTATTTGACAAACATTAAGAGATTAAATTTTTGGCAGTTTGATAAGGAGTACAAATAAGGAATTTTTCTTGGATACTTCTCTAATGGAAAATGTTATCGATGCTAGAATAAATGGATTTATAATGTTGCTGAGTTTTATGATGTGAATGTTAGTGATATTCAACCCAATATTAATGTTCTAGATAAACAAATTTAGGGAGACTATAATTAATATATTGAGAAAATTTCTAATAAATTTAATTAATAACAATATGATATTGAGCCACATGTTTGTCATATTGAATATAGTCAGAATAATGGTAAAGAAGAGGCTTCTAAAAATGGAAAAAATATTAGAAAATAAAGAAATGGGTGGATAAAGAAAACATACTTGGAAGTTAGAATGAACCAGTTAAAACAATAAGTATATTAAGGCTTGACAACAAAATATTTATTATCTCCCAAGTTGATCCACATTCCATTTTAGAGTCTTTCAAAAAAATGAATTTTCTAATTACAGTAATTATGAATTGGATATGATTGAGATGAATTCATATTGGTATCTGTTACCCATACAAATGCACAAAAATATGATTGGGACCAAGTGGTTATTCAAAAATAATCTAAATTATAAAGATAAATTTCAAGGAATAAGGACATACTTTTATGAAATGGTTATTCATAGGTTAAAGGAGTTGATTTTGAAGAGAATCATGAAGATGTTTTAATATTTGAATCCATAATACTATTTATATAAATTAAATCTCATTGGAATTATAAATTATATCAAATGGATATAAAATATTACTTTTAGAATGGATATCTAGAAGAGTAATTTTATATTTATCATCCTAATAGATTTATCCTTGAAAGTGATAGAAAATGGATTATATATAAAAGAAGGATCTCTATGGGAAAAAATAGAACCCTAGATCCCGGTACACAAAGTTAGATGACTACTTGAGAGAGATTAAATTCATTAAAGGTTTACTGTAACCTTTAAGTAAAGGAGGTGGAAGAAACCACTATTATTTTAATTATTTATATTGATTTTATTATTTTTTAGGTGACAAAGTGAGTTATTGTAAATAATTTTTAAGATATATGAAGAAGAAATTTGAGATGTCTATGATGGGAGAAATAAGGAACTTTCTTAAATTATATGTTCTAAAAAAGGAAGAGTTAATTTTTCTTTCCCAAGAAATTTATATAGGGGAATTATTGAATAATTTTTGAATAAAATACTCTAAACTAGTTCACACCTATAAAGGTAGAGATAAATCTCGATAAGGATTTTATATGAGAATGTGTGAATCAAAAGAAGTTTATAATACTAATTGGTATCTTACTTTATATCACTACATCTAGTCCTAATATTATCTATTTAGTTACCCTATGTACAAGGTATCAAAGTGATCCTAAGGAATCACATTTAATGTTTCTAAAAGAGTTATATAGTACATCAAATAAAACATGAACTTTGGGATAATGTATAAAATAATTGATCACAAGGATATATTTTGATTTACTGATACTGACTAGGAAGGATATTATAATGGCTAAAATTATACTTTAGGTGGGATATTTATTCTAGGGTAAGTTGTGTTAGATGGAAATATAAGAAATAGAATTTAGTTACCTTACTCACCATTGAATATGAATATATGGTTTAAATAAGATCTTTTACACATATGAACTAGAAAAAAATAGCAACTTGAGGATCTGAGGGTAAAGATTAAGATACCACTTGGAATTTCAAGTGAAAACCAAAGTGTAATTAATATCTCAAAAATTAAACTAAAATAATCTTAGTCTAAATACATTTACATCATATTTCAATTCATAAAAGAGACGTTTTCTGATGGATATATAAAGATATAATTCATTCCTACTAAAGATAAAAAAAATTACATATTCATCATGGAAATATGTAAAGAAAAATTTTACACTTTAAGGCTGGGCATGAATGTTTACCCCTTCCATATCACATGGAAAACTTTTAGAAAACAATGTCTCTAATTTTTATTATTTTTTCCAATGGGGGGAACAAATACACTTATATATACCATTTATATTCTAAATATAGATATTTTATTATAAAAAAGGTGAAGAAAGTGTTAAATGAGTTTTTGGATTGATGGGGAGATAATCAACATCACATGGCCAAATTTTTCTTATCACTGAGGGATGAGATTCTCTAAAAAACACTATTTTATCTAGTGTTGAGGAGTTAAGATTATCCTCTTTGATAAGGGATGTGATTTTTTACATCAAGTGGATTTTTGAGGTTCCCAAAAATTTAAATGGAAATATTGAAGAACCAATTTGAATTATTGAATAAATTCATATTTATTTTCAACTATTCATTAAGATTAAAGGAAATTGTTGAGAATGTGCTTCTATAGTTTATAAATGTTTTTGAGATTAGTTAAGGTTATTAGAATAGTCTTATAAAGGGTTTTTAGATATTTTGTATGAATTCTAAAGTATATGATTATACAAACATTTATAAATATAATTCTTCATAAAAGTCATTTTATCTCTATATTGGAGAATTTAAGAATTCATGAATACCTCTAAGAATCATAAGATTCTTTTAAATTTTATAAGAATTATTGAAATTTTATAAGGGTGATATAGACATTATATAAGAGTATTATAGTATTTCATAATAGTCATTTATATTTATTATAGGTCATATAGAATTCTTTAAGACTAATTAACATTTCATAAGGTTCATGAATAATTTTATAAGTGAAATTGACATTTAACAAGGTTCATGTTGAATTATATAAGACACATTGAAATTTCATGAGGCTCATTGTCGAAGTTTATATTGAAAATATGAAAAATGAATAAGACTCACTATGATTTATAAGAGTCATGATAAGGTTAATAAGAGTCATGTTTCACATAAAAAATAACTTTCAAAGTGAAAATTGATGAAATAAAAAAAACATAAGCATCATTTTAAGGTTCAAAATAGGAATTTACTCTTATGAAATATCATTTCAAGTAGAAAAATGGAAAAGGTAAATATGGATAAAGGAAAATTTAAGATTCTTTTTAAGTATCATAAGATTCATTTTACTCTTAAGAAATAACATCGAGAGTGAAAATTGAAAAAGTAAAGGAAGAACGGAAAAATCCATTAGAGTCATTGTATGGATGAATTTATAAGGTTCATTCCCTGATTTTGTAAGGGTCATCAGTTAACAAAATCTCTGGTGACATTTAGCATGATGATTATATGCAGGACTTCAAATCCTAAAATTTCTTAGGGTCTTTTTCAATGTTTTGATTAAATCTATGAATTATAGAAGACTAAATAAGAATAACGTTTAATGATATTTGGGGTAATTTTAAATTTAAAATTTTTAAATTCATTATTTTGTTCAAACCAGAGATATTTTTAGAATCTACTAGCTGATGTTAATTCTATTACTAAAAATCAAAAGAAATGTCTGCTAAATAATTATGGATATAATTTTCAGATAACAAAAGGAATGAAATATAAAAAATTAAGTATTTATAATTGAGAATAGAAGCTGATATTTGGTGAAGTATATTAAATTGTTGTATTTAGGAAGAATTATAGAAGATTGACCAGTTCTCACTATTTTTATTGATTCATGGTACAGTGAACTAGGATTTTCATATACAAATATTACATCTTTTTAATTAATATTGAATACATTTCACAAATAATTGTATGAGAACTGTAAAGGTTTATTGACTTTGGTGACTAGATACACGATCCTTTAATTTCATGAAAGATCTTCAATATCTCTAACAAAAATCTCCCCATTTAGTAATCTTTATGAAGATACGCTAATTAAAAGCTTTCTTCATGACTTAGGGATATAAATCATATGAAAGTTTGAAATTAGATTCTCATTAAGGGTAAACATTGGATATATAAATTCGATGATCATATGAAATCATAAAATAAGAGTAAGGGTATGATATCATGAATGTAAATTAAAATTTTCATACACAATATATTATAGATCAGGATCAAGATTCATTTCATAGAAATTTTTCATTTAAAAATATAGTATCATAATATCAGTAAATCATCATAAATTAATCATGAACCATAATCTCATGTCAAATTTTTTTGACACCATTATAATTATAAAAACTTTTTCATTTGTCAAGGTTAACTATTGAGATCATCAAATCATAGTGGATCAAGAATCCCTACCTGTATCCCATATCATAATTGATTATTCATCATAATCTATATCCTATAGTGGATCAAGCACATTGAATTGTTTCACATAGTGTATTAATCACATCGACTTGTTTCCCATAGTGGATCAATGAAATCGAATTGCATCCCATAATTATCTCTTTAGATATAAAGCTTTCCCAATGCATTGAAAGGCTATATAATTCTAGGTACACCCATAACATAATGAAAATCATACATAAGTATTCCATAGGATCATTAATAATTCATGATATCATAACATATGAAAATAAAATGGGTTTCATAATAATTTTATCAATATTATAACCCATGTAAAATAAATGGGTTTCATAAACATTTCATCAATAGAATAACCCATGGAAAATAAATGGGTTACATAATAATCTCATCATCATAAACCATACATAGAAAGAATAAGTATGTTATCATTGGATCATATCTCTAATTAAAATTAATTGACATAAAAGTATGTTTTCATAGATAAAAAATCTTTTAAAATATTAAATGGAATATTTCCTAAGGAAAATGCCCTTTTCACTTTGAAATCTCTTATTTAAAATCTAAAAGTATTCTAAATATCATGGAAAATATTTTCTTTGAAAATATCCTTGAAATTTTTTAAAGGAGTCTTCAGAAAATTGAATGTTCATGATGGTGGAAAATTCCATTCACATCGTATAAGTTGAAAGAGAACATTTCATTCACTCTTTTATAAAAAGTCAAAAAAGTACATTTTTTGGAAAATGATAGGAACATTAATTTTAAATATTTTTTTAAAAAATAAATCATGGGTAAAAATGTATTTAAATAATCATAATAAAATATTAAAAACATTCTTGAAAATATTTTTTGAAAACATTTATATGGAAGAGGTAGGAATTTCGACCAAAGAGATAAATAAAATAAGTTTTCCCCAAAAAATTATTTCGATCAATTGAATACTTAAAATGAGTAAAATGAAAGGAAATATTTATTTTTCAGAATTTAAAAAAGGATAATAAAATTCATGATATTATTAATACATATATCAAGAAATTTTATAATTAGAAACAAAATCATAAACAATCCTGATAAACAATCCTGATAAACAATTAGATTGTAACATAAATTCATTACCGCTTTGGTAACTTTTAAATCGTAAGACCCATGAAATAATAACTTTAAATTAAAATTTAAATATCATTAAAAATAAATAAATAAATAATATAACTTTTTAAAGGGGATTTATATACACCGTATAAAATTATATAGGTGTATAACATAACTTGTGTCCTAAATAAGGAATTTTGAGAAGAAAATCCCTTGCAACTTGAGTAACTTTCAAACCAAAACCTCATAAAAGAGATAAATTTATATGTATATGTAAATACTCATATTTTTCATGGTAAAAATCATAAAATACATTCACTTGTGTTATATAAACCATAAAAATTAAACAAGTGGTAAATATGGCATGTGTCTCATATAAGTAAAAGTGAGATGAAAAACCCTTATCTCAAGCCTGACTTCCTTCATATGTATTAGATCATCCTATATAATATATATATATATATATATTATAAATATATTACATAAATGTAATCATATATATTAGATCATATATGATTTAGTTATAACCTTTTATCACCCATTCATTAATAATTCTTTATTAAAATCACTATACTTAGTGATAACTGATTCATTTTCAATGTATGTTTTGGTTTGATTATTTTGGTCATTGTACTTTGATAATGGTTCAATAATATCATGAATTTTAATCATGATATAAATATAATATATATTCATCATATAAATATTTAGATCCATCCGTAAAATTATAGACAAAGAAATGAACTACACTATTCATGGAGATGGTGGGTCATATGTACGCATGAACATTGTTTCCATTTTATAACAAATTGAATGAAATAATGTTAAAAAATAATTCATATTTGAAGAATAATTTTTATATCATAAATATCATATATATTAATTAAATATATCCATACTAACATCCATGTCAAAATAAAATGAAAAATGTATCGCATCGCTTCATAGAGGAACTAGTGCATACGTACGCACGAGCGACATTATCATTTTCCAATAGATTTTAAGGCAAGAAAATAGATGTGATATTATAATTACAGAATTATAATTATGTCTTAAATATTATATATATTTATTAAATCCATCATTATATCTATCTATGAGAGAAAGTGATTCCAAAAAAATTATATTTGTTCAAAATGTGGTAGTCCGTCGTACACACGACTCGTGGTTTCATTTCACATTTGATGAAAGAAGAGATGGATATAAGTTATTAAATTAATATAATAAAATATTATTATGTTGAATTTTTTTTATTTCATCATATTTGACAAATATTTTAATGAGGTAGAAGAATAAATAAAATGAAAACTATCAGTTAAGAATGACACCTCTTCTTAGGACAACCTCTTTAGGTTTTCCCCAAAAGCCTTCCTCAGAGGGTTTTATAATAAAAAAACGTCCAACGGGATTTGTTATGTAGAGTAAATAATTTATTTGGGTAGTTATTGGAAAACCCAAAATTATTTTTAAGGGTGAATAAAAGAGAAGAGTAGGTGCCCTATTATAAGTGAGGGGATGACACTTTTAGAATTTCTTAAAATATTAAAATATTAGAAGGTCATTATCTATCCAAATGCATTTAAATGGAAATAGATTCGAATATAAGGTATTATATGGTTTAAATACCATTAAACAATAAAATTTTGATAGATTTATGTTGTTTTATAAACCTTATCTTTTGGTTTAAACCCTTAGTTAACCTATTTTAACCTTAATCGCGGTAACATCTCTTTTCACTCATAAAATGTTATAATTTTACTTATAATGTGAAATTGGATTTTAAATGGATATGGATTGACATTATTGTCCATATTTTATCCAAATTTTCCTCTTTAAATATTTTTATGATTTTCAAATAATTTAATAAAATGTTTCTTTCAAAAAATATTATTAATATCATTTTTGACATTATTTATTTAATTTGAATTTAAGGACGCTAATACAAATATTGAACTGGAATATAGAATTTTCTCACATATATAATATGGAATATAAATTTATAAACGTATTTTAACACTATAACTAACTCAAATTATTTTACTTTTATTATTTTTAAAATAAGTTATTTTTTCTATTAATTGAAGAAATATTGTATCGACATTGTGTAAGAACTTAAGATAATTATATTTTTTAAATTAAAAAATATGTAAATGTATTAAAATAATTAAAATAATTTTATTTTACACAAAATAATCATTAATATTAATTCAAAACATTCTTTTTCCCTATGTGAACACAAGATATTTTTAAAAATAAGAGTGACATTTTGTCTTTTTTATGTGCTTAAAATATTATATAGGTCGCTCTCAAAGAGAAGTTTCACATAAAAAAATAAATATATATCATAAGGCGATAATAGTATAAATAAGTTCATCCAATAATATTTATTATGTAAAACTGTGGCCTTATCACTTAGGTTTAACCCAGATTAACCCGATTTAACCTTTTACTACAACAACAAATTTTTACTATTTTTACAATTCATTATGACAAAAAATTAAGCTAAAAATATTAAATAATATTAATTATGAAGATTATAAATACGGAATAAATTTTACTAGATTCAATCTCTATAAGTAGAATAAAGTTATTTTATAAGTATCCCATAAATTGTGATGAAAAATGGGTTTTTCAAAGAAAAAAAATGCATTTTAAGTAGAAAAGTATTTTTATACCAACATCATGTATAATATTGACTCATATGAAATTAATTAGTTTTTTTAAATAATGGATTATTATATTAATTTATTATAAAATTAAAAAAAATTATGGGTATATTTTAATGAAAATAAATGACAGTTTTATAGAAATCAGTATTTTTCACTATTCACTGAAAAATAAATATTTTTAGAAAAATCTAAATATTTAACTCTAAGTTAATTTGGAAATGCTGATTTATAAAATTAAGTTCATTTTTTTAAATAAAAAAATTAAAAGTTCTATCAATTAATTATAATTTGGGATCGTAAAATGTAATAAAAATCATTTTTGAAGAAAATATATTTTTGAATCATAAAATGACTTCACTAAAAATCGAGTACTTATTTTATAAAAATTAATAAAAAATTATATATATTTCATAATGTGGTTATTTATTTTTATACATAAAAATTTAAATTCTATGTTATAATGTTAATTTTTAAATAATAATATTTTAATAGTATAGTTCGGTTCATTAAAACTCAGTGTTATGTGTAGCGCAAGCTATTAAAGAAATAAAATTTATTTAAAGAGAAATATAATATAAAATATTTGGGTGTTACATTATCCCCCCTATTAAATTACATCCACATAATTTGAACTCAATCTTGATAAATAATTGTTTGACATTATAAAATACCTTTGTTGAAATCACACATCATAAAAAGAGTAATAAAACTTCCTCTGAAAAGAGGGATGAGGAAATATGAAGTTCATCACATAACTAGGTTTCCAAAGAGGAGAACATTAGTGGGAATTGAAAATATTGACATGGATAAAAAAATCATTTCCAAATAATTATAGATATTGATAGAGATCATTGAACAAAATAAAATGAATGATCATGGGAATTTTAATGACCACAAAACCATAAACTGATGAGGTATGAAAGGACCATTGGTTCATTGAAAATTAAGGTAATATGATAAAATTATTGTTTCAAGATTCTTTTCTTATAGTTAATAAATTACCTTACCATCTAGATGAATAAAATAATGAAATATACTTAATTGATAAGTATAAATTTAACATTTAGTCAATTTTCACCATAATCTCATCTTTTTCTCCAAACGATGAGTTTTTAAGATGAATTTTTCATGCCAGAAGAAATAAAATAGACTTCTAATAGATCACATAACCAAAAAATGGTAATAATATCTTCCTCCTATAATTATAAATTAACCAAAATCAAAATGTTTATCATAAGATAATTCTAAAAATGAATACACCATCATATGAATAAATACAACATTTCCCACGAAAGAATAAATAATAACTCCCAAAGTTAAACTTAGAAAATTATATAAGTAATTATCATTAAAATTATTTAAAATATTCCAAAATATGTTTCAAACCCAAATATTAGAATTTTTTTATCACATATTCTTCTAAGATAAATTTAACATTTATCTCTAAATAAGATCAATCAATCTTAATGTCTCATACCAAAAATGTATATCCCCTAATCATATAATCTACAAGATATGATAATAATTTCCATGAATAACCTGAATCACCATAAAGACACATTAAAAAAATATGGTTCTGAAATATAATTCAACCTTTATTCCACAAATAAAATCCCATAATGTTCTTTTTACCTTAATTATATAAGGTTCTAAAAATAGTGAACTTCTTCTAAAATAAAATAAATCACCTAATAACCAAATAAATTTTCAATAACATGGCTATCTCTATGATAAAAAATATGTTCCTAAAATCAAATTAATATTTATATATCACATACTTTTAAAAAATAGAAATTTAATACTAACCAAGACATTGTATAATCCTGTGGTAGGTGTTGCACCCATATCGCCCTTTGGTTGTGTATTTAAGCCTTATAACTTTATTGGATGTGAAAATTTATCCTTTTTACTAAAATTATATTTATATAATTTATATAATTTTTCGATAAATATGTTGAACATCCCTAAAAAATAACCTTAGTCATCAAATATCAAATAAACACTAAATATTTTCAATACCGTTAAACATATGAAAATAGAATTCTTCCTCAAATTATACTTCATGTTTAACCAAGTGGTTACACATACCTTATCCCAATAAAACATCTCCCAAAATTTCATTAATCACTTTAATATCCCATCACTTAAAACCTCAAAATTTGTGTTTAATAATTTTAACTTATGATCATCCTTAAACTTCTAAACCCAAGATGGTATCCATAACTCTTAAGTTAATATTACATGAAGAAATATATGATTATAAAATTAACATAATCCTTATATGTTTCATGATTATTATAATCAAAATAAAATTGGTAAAAATACTTCTACAACATAATTCTTGAACCCCAAAAATAAATACATCAACCCTTTCACTTCAATAATTTGTATAACATAGGTACTTCCTTGGTCTAGAAGTTAACCTTTAAAAAATAAAATTGACTCAGATACTACCCAAGTTACCCACATTTAAGATAACAAACTATAAATGGATCAATCAGATAAAATGTATTTCTCTTCATTGACCTCCTCACTTTTCCTCAGTAATTTTTTACTTTATTACCATCTTTTCCATACATGAAACATTTTTATGTTCCTTTGAGACATTCTCCTGGGTGTCTCATTCCATAATTCTAACATGAATGGGTCTAAGTATTCTTTCCTCCATTATATCCACCATTCAAGATTTTAGAAGCCTCTATATTTCTCTTCTTTGGTGAGTCTAAGAGTTTGTTAAGTAAAATTTTGTTAATAATATATCATGATTACTAATTAGGAATAATGAAAATATCTTCCACTTCATCCATTATCCCATTTGGTTGCTCAGAATCACCATATTTTCCATCATATTCTACATTAACATCATTCCTTGTGGTTCTAGTCATGGACTAAAACTAAAAATAATGGTGTGAGAAAAAATAATCATAATTATGAAAAATAATTTATAGGATGTCTAAATAATGACACCTTATTCTAAATCTATGAAACACAAGTTTTTAGCAAGGTTATTCATGATCAATTTCTATTCAAATCCTTCCTGATTTTACATAAATAAAATGTGAATTAACCTAAGCATATCACCCTGAAGTGTCAAACCAGGTGTGTTGTAAGGGCATGCTCACTATTCAATAGAATTATGGAAAATATATACTTGATAAAATATTTTTAGGGTTGCATCCTCAAGATAAAAATATACCAAAACTAAGTCCACTTATAGTATCTAGATAGGGATTTATTTATAGGACAACCATATAATCTCTTCCGTATCAAGATTTTATGATTTTATCATACACTTAGGATTATACCAAGAGTCTTCAATAAAATTCCCTAATACTAATATCCAAAGGTTGAATAAACCTATGATCTGATAAAAACTATAGTGACCCAGGAATTTTATACAAAAATAATATACCTTATTATATAAATATTCAATAGGCTTCACCAATACATACCCATGGACCATAAAGGTTTAGTGTATTTGGAGACTATATACACGATTTTCTTATTTCATGAATGATCATCAACATATCCTACAAAAATATCACCTTTTAGTACTATTCATGTAAATACCATACTTAAAATATTTCTTCATAACATGAGAAAAGGAAATATCAGAAAGGGTGAGTTTATATGCTTAGTAAGGGTAAACAAGGGAAATATCAATTGATGGTCATTAGAAATCATATGATAAGCATAAGGTAATGAGACCATAAATGTAACTTAAAAAGTCCATACTGAATCTATCATGGATTTTAAGCATGATTCATATCATAAAACTTTATCATTTTAAAATACATGTATCACAAGAGTGATAAATCCTCATAATTCTATCACTAACCATAAGTTCTGGTCATAAAAGTGTATCACCATCATACGTATAAAAAACATTTTCATATGTCACGGTTCACTAATTAATCTATCAAATCATAGTGGATCAAGGATCCATAACTATTTCCCATATCATAACAGATCATAAATCACTACTTTAATACCATAGTGGATCAAGCATGTCGACTTTTTTCCTATAGTGGATCAATCACATCTACTTATTTCCTATAGTGGATTAATAAAAACAAATTGCTTCCAATAATTATCTTATGAGTTATAAATATTTACCCAATGCATTAGAGGGATACATAATTCTAATCCCACCCATCATATAATGAAAACCATACATATGTGTATCATAAGATCATTAAACATTCATCATATCATAACCCATTCAAAAAAATGGGTTTCATAATCATTTCATAAATAAATAAACCATGAAAAATAAATGGGTCTCAAAAACATTTCATCAATAGAATATCCCATGAAAAATAAATGGGTTTAATAAAAAAATCATCATCATACACCATCCAAAGAAATAATAAGGATGGTATCACTGGATCTTATCCCCAATATAACATAATCAACATCAAATTATGTTATCATGAATGAAAACTTCCTTTAAAATATTCACTATTTTCTAATTAAAAACCCCTTTTCACTTTGATATCACTTATTTAAAATATAAAAATTTCCTAAATATTAATGAAAATATTTTCTTTGAAAATAACCTTAAAACTTGTAAAGGAAGCTTCAAAAAATTGAGTGGTCGTTATAGTGGGAAATTCCGTTCATGTCGTATATGTTAAAATAAAAAATTACTTTTATGTTATTATAAAAAAGTTAAATTGTAACTTGTTTGGAAAATTTCAAGAAGATTACTTTTAAACCGTTTTTTAAAAATTAAATCATGGGTATAAATAACTTTTAAAAACATAATAAAATATTAAAAAAATTATTGAAAACATTTTTAGAAAAAATATATGGAAGAAAAAGTATTTTTTATAAAAGAGATAAATAAAATGGTTTTTCTTTAAAAATATTATATTGATCTATTGAGTACTTAAAATGAGAAAAATGAAATAAAAACATGTATTCTTCTTTGTATATCCCTAAGATGGATTGACCACTAAGAGGGAAAGGGTGAATCAATGGTTTCATTTATGAATTCCATTTTATTTTGAGTTTAACCTATTAAACTTGTTAAGATTCATGATCCACTCAACAATATCTCTAAATATATACTAGTTTATATTAGTAATAATCGATAGAGAAGAACATGATATTTACAAGATTCAGCTAAAAGGAATACTCTTTTCCATGTTGGTTATAACCCCAATATGGTTTCTCCAGTATAATCTTTTTATCAATTGTAATGGTCGATATATAATCACACTGTATCTCCCCTAAATACTCATAGGAGGTTTTTTATATTTCATTGCATAGTGTTACTATAATCTGTACTATCCTACTTTAAAACCCACACTAGATACTTCTATTACTTTCAGATACAACTGAAAGACTTAATCTACTCCATCTCTAACTAAGAGACTCCTTCTGGTCATGGATCCAACCAAAACACTTATCCTTCTCTCAAATCCAACTAGTATAATTCACCTTTTTTAAGGTTGGTCCACTAAAGGATGATATGTTGATCTTGCTCTATGATCTTGTTGAATCACACTTTCTCATGTACCTGTTCAAGTACCTTTTTAGCTTGCTTGTATTACCCAAATATCTATAATCACCTATAGATAATCAGTTGCCTTAGTAAAACTATGATTAGGATGTAATTATTTCTTCTACTAATGAATACATACCCACATTTAATGTGTGAAAATTGTGGAAACACTTTATTTAATATCTTATGCAAGATTGAACTTCCAAAAATCAATGCAATATTTCAAGTATACTTCATGTGTGGATATTTCATGGACTTCCCATGTAAACCCTAGAACACATATTATTTATTGGATTTATTATTTTATGTTCTATTGTGAACTATCTAGTTCAAGATCCATTCTTCCTTACAGTTAACATGTTATGGTTTATCTTAATGGATTCTATTTTTATATATGTGTGAAAGCATGAAACATTGTTCACCCTATTATCAAACTTCCTTCATGAAATTAGGCATAATCTATATCATGAAAGTACACTTCATTGCCTCTGTGTAAACTTTTCATACAATTTCCACTTCTCTTTCACAAAATATAGTGCGAGTGAAAATGTCTCACAGTGTCTCAAAGGAGTTCGTGAAAACTATAAGGTGCATGATATCTGAGTTTCATCATGATAATGTTGATTGTGAGATATGAATGTCAAAATGATATGGGAATCAATTATCCTTCATGTAAGCTAAAATCTTTTCATATCTCTTCTTCATGAACCATTGGTTTCATATTGGCATTGTTTCTTTGAAAATTAGATCACACTCATGATCAACAGCAACACATCTGGGATAGGTGCCTCAATATTTATACGAAACACCACTGCCTTTCACCACATAGATTCAATTACTCAAACTCCAAAAATAATGTTGTTTCAAAGGTATATTATTTAATTAATGTCATAGATTTTATTTTAATATTACCAAAGGTTTCAGTAATATCAATTATATACCAAAAAATGTGGTGGTATCTTTTACACAAGTTCTTACTTTTCCTCATGTACGTGGTTATTATTGAATTATCCTCATTATTTTAAAAGATCAAAATCATCAATATATATTAAATACATGATAATCCTATTGTAAATCTATTTTACATTCAGTAGTGTCATGTTATTGGAAAAATAGAATGCAAGTAAGATGAAGATTTCATGCAAGGATTTCCTTTGTCTCAACATCTCATAAGAACCACTTCAGAATAACTAGGTTACCCTAATTTTTGTTCTTTAGTGATTTGGCCATGAAGAACCTGTTGAACCTTACTTTTGGTGAGGTTGATCATAGATGATGAAGATTGTAGTAATCTGATGGATCAAATCCAAATTATCATGTGGCTGTTCTTATATGAATATGTTTTTAAGAAGAAGAATTTTACACCTCTCATTCCACATACCACATTAACCATGCAACCATTTTCACTCTCTAATTTATTACAAACTATATAGATACCAATTTGAGCTATCAGTAAGGGATCATCACCTACATAAACTACACAGACACCTTACAAGTCATGCTATACATGATATGGACCACCAACACCCAGGTCTCATACACTCTCATAGGAACACACTCTTGTAGGACTATACACAACCCAACTATTCCACTATATAGTCTAAACCTAGTTGGATCTCTTGGGTTTGGTTGACCTCCTAGTCCCTAAATTCCTTGGATGTTCCTGGTTAAGGTTTTCTTGTATGGTTGTCCCTTATTTTTTATTAAGTTCACCAATTATCATGTACTTAGAAATATTATAAGTATGAAATTTAATACCAAGAAATCCTAAATTTTTCTTCTTATATAAAAATATGAATATATTTATTCATTCACTTCAATTTTTATATGGCGTAAAGTTCTGTATCTTTTATCAATTATGTAATACAAATTCTAAGATCTATTCAACATCTACTTCATTGTTATAATGATTTACATTATCTTAATGAAACATGTATTTGATCATAAAATCACTTCAGGAAATCACCACATTACCAAAGATAATTTTCCAAGAATGACATCCAATTCAATAAAGTGAATCCATAATAATTCTCTAAGCATCACCAATTCTCACCATTAACTCACCAAACACATATTGATATATCATTTATAACATATATAACACTAATCCCAAGAATCACTCCCTTTTTATTTTATTTTTAATATCACTTCACATGTTTAAAATTCAATATGTGTGCTAAAAATTTATCCCCTCTATCCAAAATCAAATGAAAAGGGTAATTGGGGGTCTTGTCATCTCATTTTACTTCTGAAAAACATGTTCTTCTCCCGTATTTGTTGATTTCTTAATCAATTACAAGATAGGGATGATCTCACATGATTTTATTAGAAAATAACCTTTAGTTAATCAATTCTATGTAAAAGTGGGCTAACCCTATGTAAAAACAATAGATATATAACAAAGGTTTTCCATGCATTCCATAAACTACCTTGTAAGTGAAATCATGCTTAGAAATTATAAATTCTAATATAATGGATTATAAGTATATAGATTTATCAATAAAATGTTAAAACCTTCACGTAATTAGAAAAACATATTAGAAAGTTATGGTGTAAAATATATAGATCCCCCTTTGTCTCATCTTTTCATTAACCAAGCACTTACCCTTGATTAATATGATTAATACAATTAATAATGTGGGGTGAAAGTGTGATTGGAATACCTCATCAATTAATTTTGTAAAGTTTTTCAAAAGTTCCACATCTACTATATAGTGAATATTTAACAGATTACTTTCATAAATGATCCCCCTAAAGGGATACATCCATATCCTTAAATTCCTTATATTCCAGTACAAAATCATATATATAATGGGTAATAAGACGAGACATTTTTGTTCATCAGGAGTAAAATTCATACTGAGAACTACCTCTCAATATGGGCCATTTTTTTCTTTCAATAATAGTAAACTTATCATCAAATTTGAATGGAATAACTTTTTCCACCTCATTTTATATATCTACTTTCTTTACTTTATATTTATAAATTTTTTCATCTTCCTCCAATTCCTTATCAGATTTCAATTGAATTAGCCAAACTGGGCATTCTTTTCTGAAATTTTCTGACTTCTAAAAATCTCCAGGACTTTACACTATTTTTCTATTGAATAATCTTTCCATTATCAATTTAGGGAGTATAACTTGGCATTATTTTCATGAATTTATTGGTTGTCAGACCATTCTGATTAAATCTACCACAAAAGTTTTTTAATCCTTTATATATTTTTTGTCCTGGTATCTTGGATGGTTTTTTGTCATAAATTTTTTATCTCTGAGAACTCAATCTCATACATTTAGCAAGAATCCACCTTGATTAACGCCCATTTTCTATAGATTAAATATTATACTAGAAATATTATTCTTTACAATCATACCTTTTAGAACACTAGAAAAAACCAAAGAACTAAAATCTTTCACCTTAATGTGCATTCTATCCATACTACTATCATTACTGAACTTATTCAACTTGAGCCTTCTTTTTATTAGGGTTCATAGATATTCTTAAAATATTTATATATTTTTTATGTAGGAAATGATATCTCATTTTTCTTCTTATAAACATTTAATTTAATAGTATTCTTGTTTTGTTCACATCCCAAGGATAACTTTTCACCTTTCTTTTCATGTGGATATCTCTTCTCATGTTTAGGTATTCTCTTTTCTTTAACCTTATTTCCACTAAAATTAGGACTTATATCACTTTCATAAATTGAAATTTTATTCCAACATTCGAATTCCTTGCGCCCAAACTTCCAGAAACACCGACAATAGCCTATGAGTCCTCTTCTCTTATTTTGTGTTATAGTCTGCTTAGATTCCATAGACTATGAACATTTATATTTTTGAGTGGAACCACCACTATTTTGGATACTTATTAGGGGAAATATTATCATGATTCTTTTCACATCCACCCTTTATATAGTGGATTTTTCAGTATCTTTTACTATCCATACATTCCTAAAGTTTGATTTAAAACCTATACCAGCACTTGAAACAACATTAGTACACAAGATGGTTTATAGGTTATAGGATACCTTCTTCTTATATAATGTTTCCATTTGTTTAGATAATGATCTGAAACTATTATTAGAGTTGTAATCCTCCAAGAACACTTTAGTTTAAGCATCTCTTCTTTCAGTAATTTGGAAAGTTTTGGCCTACAGTGATTCTTGATTCTTCAATCTCACCTCCATCATTAAACACTACATGTTGAGAGAGTTCCTCTCATCATCAAATATTCTTGGCTTTTCTTACCTATCCTTCTTCAAATTCTTCATTTTTTCTTCATTTATGTTTCTTTATCTTGTGAATAAATTTCAAAATCCTTTTCACTATTATATTTATCCTTCAGTTGAGAATCTTTTACAACCATATAAATCTTTTACAATTTTCAAATGCATGGAAATTTTATATAAATAAAATGAAAAATAATTATTTCTCACAAAAATATCCATAAAATTATTCAACAGATTCATCATATCTTTCATTGAAAATAGAAAGAGTTTCTTCTTTTTCTTTCATAATTGTTTTTGAGAGTTTTGGATATGAAAATATTTTTATGAAATTCCACTTCTATAGAATTATCCTCTTCTTCTGGTTGTAACTTTTCATCTTGAATTCTGTTGAAAATTCCAACAATAGAGATTACCACTTATTTGGGAACTTTATTAAGATGTTTATTGAATTCAAAAAAAGTTTACTAAGTGATCCACAATCATCACAGATTGACCAGGCTTCATCTATATAATCATAATCATAAGATTTATTATAACATATACCACATTTATTACCTTCAGTTGGTGGTTTCTTTTCCCTTATTATAAGATTCTTATTTATCTTCCTTGAATGTATCTTCTTTCTATTCTTCTAAGTCTTGGTTGAAATCTACATATACGATATCCCACTCATTTTTATAAATATACACTTCATAAAGACTCACTAGGATATTTAGAGGGAACCCATACTATAATACCACTTGTAGATCCCCAGGTCATATTGTCCACTAAAAAGGGGTGAGTCAGTGGTTTATTTTCAATAACACATTTTATTTTGAATTAAAACTGTTTAATTTTTGTGATTCACTCAATAATATCTCTCAGTATCACCTTGTGTTCATTAGTAATAATATAGAGAGCAACACACAATATTTATAAGGTTAATCTGAAATTCCTACTCCTTTCCATATTTCTTATACCAACCAACATAGATTCTCGAATATAATATTTTTATCAATTACAGTAGTCGATATAGAATAAAACTATATATCTGTAGAATTTTTATGGGTAAAATTATATCTCTTCATATAGTGTTGTTAGAGTCTTTATTGGCCTACTTTAGAGTTCACACTAGAGACTTCTCCTACTTCCGGATCCAACTGATTGACTAATTCTACTTCAGCTCCAACCAAGAGACTCATGTTCCTATCTCCAACTAGAAGACCTTACCTACTCCTAGATCTAATTGGAAGACTTCCCATTTCATCAAGTATTATCCTATATGGTATTATATTTTTATCTTCTTCCATGAGCTAACTGAATCATACTTTCTCATGTAGCAGTTCAAGTACATTTATAGCTTTCTCGTCTTACTCAAATATCTCTGATCACCTATAGATAATAAGTTGCCTCAATGGAACTATGATTTGGGTGTAATTATTTCCTTTTATAATAAATACATATCCTCACTTAATGTGTGAAAATGGTGCACATTCTTTCTTAAATATATTATGCAAGATAGAACTTTCCCAACTCAACGTAATCTTTAAAGTATACTTCATTATTGGATAGTGCATGGAATTCTCATATAAACCCTAACACACATATTATTTATTGGATTTATTATTTAATGAGCTATTTTTCACTATATAGTTAAAAATCCATGATTTTTTATAGTGAAAAAGTTTGGGTTATCTCAATGGATTCTATTGTCACATATGCATACAAATATGCAATACTATTCACCTTCTTCTCAAACTTCCTTCGAGAAAGTAGAACAATATATATCATACAAGTATAATGAACTACCTATATGTAATCCTTGTGCACATGTGGCACTTCCCCTTCATGAAATACAGTGTCGGTGACATAGTATCATGATGTCTCAAAGGAGTTCACTAAAACTAGAAGGTGCATGAGATCTCAGTGTCTTCCTGATACAATTTAGTGAGAGAGTATCATGTTAAGATGGTACAAGATTCTATTATCCTTTACACAAGCTAAAATCTTCAAAAATATCTTCCTCATCAACCAGTGGTTTCACAGTGGATTTGGTTCTTCAAAAAATGAGATCACTCTCATGATCGGAAACACCACATATTAGCATTGTGCCTCAATATTTATAAGAAACACCATTTCATTTCACCGCTTTAATTCATTGAATCAACCTCCAAAAATAATTCCATGTCAATGATCCATAATTTAATCCATGTCATAGCTTTGATAATAATATTACCAAAGTTTTTGGAAATCTCAAATATATGCTGAAAAACATGGCACTCTTTCTTATGTGGGTTTGCATTTCACCTCACATATGTGTTTATTATCTCATCATCCTCATCATTAAAAATAATCAAACTCATCCCATTATATCGAATACATGAGAAACCTACTTCAAATTTGTTTTTCATTTGGTAATGGCACATTATTCGACTTCAAACATGCATGTAAGATGAATATTACAGGCATAGAGTTCCTTCATCTCATCATCTCACAATATCAGATTCAGAAAAACCAATTAATCCTTATGTTTGATCATCAGTGGTTCGACCATGAAGAACCCATTGAATAGTACTTTCAATGAGGATAATCATGGAAAATAATGACTGTAGCAATCATATGGCTTGGATCAGACTCATAATGTGGGTATTCTTATATAAGTAAGTTTTTGAGTAGAGGAATATTGTTCTACTCTTTTTTCATCCCAAATTAATCGTGTGGCTAGTTTATCTCTCCTATTTTTTATAAACTATGTGGTAACCATTTTGATCTAGTAAAAGGGGTCATCACCCACATACACCGAACACATGCCTCATAGGTCGCGCCGCACCAACGCTAGCCCACCAGCACCCTTGGCCTATACACTCTCACAGGTGCATGTTCATATGATCCTATACATGGACAACCTATTCCACTATACAGGCAGGCCCTAAATAGATCCCTTGGTTATAGTTGACCTTTTGATCCCATAATGCCTTTGTTGATCCTAGCTAAGGTTGGATTGTATGATTGGATATTATTTTTTAATAAGGACACCAATTCTCAAGTAATTAGAAATATTCTAAGTATGAAATAGAATATCAGGCCATCCTTAATTATTCTTCATGAATAAAAATAAGAATATATTTATTCATGGCCTTTTCTTTTTTCATGGCATTAAGTTCATCCTCTTCTATGAATTCTGGAATAAAAATTCTAAATGGCTCTTCAATATCTAGTTCATTATTGTAACAATTAGAATTATCTTAATGAAACTTGTCTTATAACTTAATATTAGTTCAGGTAATCATCATATTTCAAAGCATAATTGTCCAATCATGACATCCAATACCATAAAGTGAATCTGTAATAATTCTTTAAGTATCACCACTTCTCACCATCAGCCCACCAAAAACATATTGACATATCATTGAAAAAAATAAAACACTAGGACAAGCATTAATAAGTAGCCAAATGAGATGAAAAATCCTGATATTAATTAGATTTATATTATGAAATTTCATCATCGGAAACATAATCATAAATATTCTTTACAAACAATAAGATTGTAACATAAATCTATTACCACTTTGGTAACTTTTGAATCATAAGACCCATGAAAGAATAAATTTAAATTAAACATTAAATTTCATTAAAAATAAATAAATTCATGATATAACATGTACGATGGTATGTATATATTCCTTATAAAATAATATAGGTTCATAACAAAACTTATGTCCCGAAGAAGACAATTTGAGATGAAAATCCTTTATCGCTTCGGTGACTTTCAAATCAAAACCTCATACAAGATATATTCTTATATGGATATGTAAATACTCATAATTTTCATGTTAAAAATAATAAAATAAATTCATGTTCATTATATAAATCACATAAAATAAACATGTGTTGAATATGGAATTTGTCTCACAGAAGTAAATGTGAGATGAAAATCCCTTACCTGAAGTCTGAATTCCTTCATACATGTATGAAAATTCTATATAATAACTATATATATATATATATATATTAATGAAACATAATCATATATATCATATAATATATGACTTACCTATACCTTTTTATCACCCATTTATTAACAATTCTTTATTAAAATCATTGTTTCGGGTGATAACTGCTTTGTTTTTAATGTGTGTTTTGGTTCTGTAGTTTTAGTATTTTCACTTTGGCCATGGTTAAATAATAGTAATATTTATAATAATGATATAAATATCATATATATTCATCATATACATATTTATATTCATCCATAAAATTATTTATAGAAAAATTAATTACACCTTTCAAGGAGATGGTAGGTCGTATGTACACATGAACAATGTTACCATTTTTTTGACAGATGGAACGAAATAAAAGAAAGTAATAATTTCCCTATAAAAAATAATTTTATATAATATATATTCATTAAATATATAATTATTTCTACCAATTTTAATATAAAATAAAAAATATATCACATTGCTTCGTGGAAATGGTAGCCCATACATATGCATGAGTGACATTGTTGTTTTCCAACAGATTGGAATGTAAAAATGTCGATTTGATATTATAATTCTAGAATTTTAATTATTAAATAAATATAATATATATATATATATATATATATATATTAAATAATTCATTGTATCCATCTATGGGAGGCGGTGATGGAAACGAATTACATCAGCTTTTAAGGTGGTAGTCAGTCATACATGCGATGGACGGTTTCATTTCCATTTGATAGAAGTGGAGATGAATATAGTTTATTTAATTAAAATAATAACATATATGTATATTTAATATAATGTTTTTATTATTTAATAAAAGTTAAAGAATATTTGAAGGATTTATAAGAAGAAATAAAACCAAAATGACCAGTTAAGAGCAATACTTATTCTTTATAAATCCTTTTTAAGTTTGCACCAAAATCATTCCTAGAAGAATTTTATAATAAAAAAGTCCTATAGGAAGTGTAAATGGAATTATTTAAGGTATTTTGGAAGATGTTTTACTAATAAAAATTCTTTTTTAAGTGTGAATAAAAGAGAATATTTTGTTCCCTTTTATAAGTGAGGGGAGGGGAACTTTTGGAATTTCGTAAAATATTAAAATATAAAAGGCCATTCTGTATCAAAATGATTCCAAATGTCCATGTATTGAAATATAAGGTATTATTTTTTATAAATACTATCCAAAAATAGAAAAAAATTATAAGATTATGTGGTTTTTTAAACCTTGTATTTTGGTTTAACCCCTTAGTTAACCTATTTTAACCTTCATTGTGGTAACATCTCTTTTCAATATTAAAGCATTATAATTTTACTTATAAGATGAAATTGGATATTAAATAGATAAGTGAAGAAATTTTATACCATTTAATATTAACCTTTTCCTCTTTTAATATTTTTATAATTTTCAAATAATTTAATAAACTATTATTTTTTATAAAATAATATTAATGTCATTTTTGACACTATTCATTTAACTTGACTTTAAAGAAACCAATAAAAATATGGAATTAGAATATAGAGTTTTATAACATCTATAATATTTCATATATATCTATAAAAATAATGTAACACTATAAATACCTCAAATTATATTACTTTTATTATTTTTATAATCATTTATTATATTTTTCTTTTAATTGAAGAAATATTATATCGACGCTGCATAAGAATTTGAGGTAATTATATAATAACTAAAAATTATAAATTAATTAAAATCATGAAAATAGTTTTGTTATTCCAAAAATAACCCTTTAAATTCATTCATAGCTTGACTTTTTCCCTATGTGGACACATAAGATATTTTTAAAAGAAAGAGTGTGACATTTTGTCTTTTTCTTTCTTAAATTATTATATAGACCAATTTCATGAAAAAAACACATAAAAACATAAATAAATATCCTAATGTGATATTTTTTTAAATACCCTCATCCAATAATATTTAAGATGAAAAATGATGGCCTTATCAGATATTTTTAACCTAGGTTAACCCAATTTACCCTTTTACTATGGTGATAAATCCTTATTGTTTTTACTATTCATTATGATAAAAAATTAATTTAACCTTATTTAATAATAATAATTATTATTATTTGAAATATGGAATCCATTTTACTTCTCTCATACTCTATAAGTTATATAAATTCTTTTTATAAGTATCTGTAAAAGCATGATGAAAATTTGTTTTCCGAAACAAAATGTATTTTTATGTCTAAAAGTATTTGTATACCAAGACTATGTATAATGTTTATTTTCATAAAATTAATTATATTATTTTTAAATAAAATATAATTATATTAATTTAGGATCACATTAATAATATTATGGGGCTTTTTAAATTAAAAGTAATGACAATTTTACAAAAATCTGTATTTTTCATTATTCACTAAAAAATCAATATTTTTAGACACATCCTAAGTTAATTTTGACATGATTATTTATAAAATTAAGTTGATTTTGTACAATAAAAATTAAAAAAATTTAATAAATTAATTATAAATTATAATAAAAAACCAATAAAATATTTTTTTAAGAAAATACATTTTCGAAGAATAAAATTACTTCACTAAAAATAGAGTCATTATTTCCTAATAATTAATGAATGTATTTATATATATATATATTTAATAATGTGTTTATTAATATTAATACCTACAATTTTAATGGCTAGGTTATAGTGGCCATGTTTAAAGAATAATATTTTTATTGTATAGTGTGGTTCATTAAAAGTGGGTGTTGTGTGTGATGTAAACTATCAAAGAAATAAAATTTACATAAAGGGGAGTACATTCTAAAATCTCAGGGTGTTAAATTTGGTGTCTAGGAAATTAATTATATTTTTAATCACGTCATGTCCTATTTTTTGAGATGTAAGGAGACTAGTGTGTGTGTGTGTTTTCTCTCATATATATTTGAATTATTCTGAAGGCTTTAGGATAAAGGATAACATGCATGTTATTTTATTGAAGCCTATATGGTAGTATAATAACTAATTTCAAAGAAAAATATATTATTATCATATGTAGAGACATCCTAAAATACACTTAAGATCTTACTCATTCCAAGATCTAGACAAATTCTACATGATTGGTGATACTAGTATAAATAATTCGCAACTAGATTTATTAAGTTGATAATTCCTTCCCTAGGAAGTGGATGATACATACCCAACTCTTGTTTGTGATTGTTAATAACTTATAATCAATACAAATTTAAATAGTTATAAAATATGTGTCAAGGTAAAAAACCTAACATAGCAACAAGTAGGTTTCCTCATTGTATCTAAACCTTATAAAATTCATATATGCATTTTATTTTCAATACTATTGTATATGGGTAAGGAAGTGATTGAAGAAGAGTGAATCATGGCCTTAAAAATTAATAGAGATCAATTTATAAAATATATTATAATAACCTTTACCATTGATTCACCCCTCCCCTTTATCTGGAATATCATTTGACATGGGTGCATCCTTTGCTTTATTTGGGAATCCATATACCCCATCATATAAAATGATAAATTTCATTATTTTATCCTCTATTCATGTTATATTTTTAGATGGATACATTTTTCCTTCGACTCCATCTATAAAATTATTTTTCATTAAATTTAATGTTAAATTTCTCTGATTAGGTCACACCAACCCTTCATATTTTCACACATTCAAGAAATATATTAATTCAAGGATGACTCCAATTTTAACAACCTTTTATTATTTAAATTAAATTATACTATGAATGCATAATATAATCCATGAATAATTTTTAATTGATATACCTTATTATACAAGTATCAAATATCATCCTAGTTTCTACAATAATATCCTCTGAATTTATGACTGGATGTTGTTGGCACTTTCAATATAGTATAACCACACACTTCACCCTTCATAGGGGAATAGAAATTTCTATAATTTACAGAATATTCAATAATATCATTAGTAGTATATTTATTAATAATTTTATTCACACATACCTCAACGAATGTGTCTTTCTTTTTAGGATTCTTCTCATTCTTACTCTTCTTCTTAAATTTTGATATTAGGTAATTTTTCTATATTTTCATTAAAGTTCCATCATCACCAGATTTTCTTATATATTTAATTAAGCACCACAACATCCTTGATTTCCATGAATTTCACATATATGTATTCCAAAACCTTCCAAATATAAAATGAATTAACATAGATAAAGTTTTATTTAATGCCTCTATTGTCACGAAACTACTCGGATCATCCATCCATCAGATACTCAACCAGTTTGAGACATACCTAAGGCATATTCACAATAAACTAAGGATAGAAACTAATATCAAGATCTCTAAAAATAATCATTGGGAATGATTTCACCCTTAAATAAATGCCCAAATGAATAATAAGGCATCCATATTAGAGTAAGTAAAACAAAAAAAGGAAGAAACTAGAGACAAAATATTAAATAAGGTAGAATATGTATAAATTCACTTGGAACATAAATGAATAAATATAAATATTTCATAAGAAATATAGGCTATAACAAAGGTGATACATAAGAAACAAAAAAAATAGAAAAATAAAATAAAATTACTACCCTAAATCATCATATGACCCGTAGTCACACTCCATATCTCATGCCAAATAATTGGAAAAACCTGCATCCCAATGCACAAAATACCCAAGATTAAGAACTAGAAATAAATCTATAAGGATTGTAAATATGAATTGGTATATACAGGGTTTGATAAAAACTAATTTCAGTATGAAAACACCATAGATTTTGTGAAATTCTTATAAAGGGCAATACATTTTATGTTGGTTTGAAAAGAAAATTTAAAAATAGGTTTTAAATTCATAGGTATACAAAAACTAAATCATACACACACATTTTCTAAAAGGATTTTATTTGGATTAAATGAAAAAAATTCATAAAACCACCTTTTCCCAAGCCTCAACCCCTTATTATAAAACATTTCCCCCTTCTTCAAAAATAAATAATGGCAAAGTCAAATATTTTTTCTATAAACCTTTAAAACACCAAAATTGGATCATTTTATAGAAACCAAAATACAATATAAAAATTAATCTTTTATGGTGCTATAAACAATCAAAAATAGTGGATATAAACAATTATAAACACAATAATACCCAAATTCATCCTATATAGGGTATCAAACCATCATGGTAAAACTCGTAATACATAATTACAATGGTCTAAACTGGAAAAAGGAACCTATGCCAGAACTACTTAACATATATTTTCATTGGAATCCCCATAAGACTATATAAAAAAACATCCCTAAAAAACATCCATTCATGGGATCAAAGAAATAAGATAACTAAAAGGGTATGCTTCCCCTTCTAGTGTAACCACCTCAAATTAGTAAAGAAACACTCCCTTGCCAACCCATTATACCTATTAGGGTCTACACTTATCTTGACCTCTACTTAGTCCCCTAGGACTCCCATCACCAATGTCAAATAGAGGTAATAAATCACATGCATCAATATTCCAAGAAATAATCACACATCATCTCCACACCCTCATAATCAACAGCCCCTTCACAATTGATCCATAATACAAAGAATATACAACATTCCATACATGCTTTAATTTATATCAAGGAATAAGAAATAACCCCTACATGGTCATATGATAAAAAATGCGATCAAGGGGGTATCACACTCATACATGAACAATTTTAAAAACACACAAAGTGTCAAACTGAACCTTTATAAAAAGACTTGGAATTACAAGTTAATTTTTAATGTGTTGAAGTCCTACTCCAACAATCCTATAAAAATAATCTCTTGAATCCATTTAGAAATATTATTATAAAATAACTCACTCAAAACTACATTGAAGAACCCTTTCAAAAATAAAAACCCATTTTCATTAAAATACCCAATTATTTTAAAACACATGTCCAATATTTAGGTCATGAACAATATAGGGTAAAAGCATTTTAAAATAACACACTCTATTTAAAATGATTCTCTCAATGATTTAGAAACATTTAACACCTTAAAACTATAATTTAATTACCAAGAAAAATATCTAAAAGTTTTTGAAAAACATTACCCACTTAATTCCATGACCTAACTAAGTCCAAACCCCATTTAAAATAACATATTCAACTTGAAACTAACTTTTATTATTTATCACAACTTTTAATTTCAACTCCCACTTGAAATAACAAGTGAAAAATATTTTACCATGAGGAAATGTACCTCAAACCCACATAAAATACAAAGAATCAAACACACATGGATTAAATTTAACAAATATCACATTTTAAACAACCTATAACTCAATGTAATGTCAATTTATGAAAAAACACAAAAAAAATCATACCTCAATTCAACGAAAATCATGTCTCAAGTTTTCACCTATGATGAAAACTACTACAATAAGCTTTAAGGTATCCTCCTTAATCTCTAATAATACAACCCCCATGAATTTATCACCAGAAACTCTAAAATCAATCCCAACAGTCTATAAGGTTCTTAATAGAGGATTGAATTGAAGGAAAATAATAGATGGTGATAAAGGGGGGAACCAAGATGAGGGAAAATAAATTACATCAAGAACTCAAAGGAAGAAGTATTGGGATGCCTCAAAATAAATGGAGAGGGAGGGATAAATCTTCCTTAGGTATTCTTGGCTTGTAAGAAAAAGAGGGGAAATAAAATAATCCCATTGGGCTCTTAAAAACAACGGCGAAAACTAGAATTTTATTTTTAAGTGAAACTAGGTTGCTCACATGGTTTGGTCACACATTATAGTAAACTGTGAACCAACTATGTACTTGTCACTACCTAAGAAAAACTCATCTACATAATTTTTCATAGGGACTCATATGGTTTATCTACTCATGTGAAAATCATACCAATGGAACTTTCCAAAAACAGATCCATATCACATGATTTTTGTAGGATTTGTCTCATCATGATCAATCTATGTTCTAGGCCACTCAAGAAAAGTAAGAGTCACATGGTAACTATAAATATTAACCCAAACCATGTATTAATTATTTAGTTCAAACCATTTATGTTCATAAATAATTGAAAACTTCTCCACGTAACGGTACTAACATGGATACTCCTAAACTGTACGACCCTAACCATGCATAGAATCAAAAATTATAGAAAAACGTAAATCAAATATAGATCATTAAAAACTTAAAACTCCTCCAAAATTAATTAAAATAATTAATTAAAAACAATGATACAGTGACATTGGGTGTTATAATATCCCAATAATGTCGCTATATGCCCCCAAAAAGTCCTTAATCAATATGGAAGTAGCCATAATGAGTCACAATCATACCTCATGGAGTGAGGGAATTATAAGTAAAATGAATATAGATATTTGATAAAAGAAAACTATAAATTACCATTGATTCATCCTTACTAGAGCATAAAATCTAAAAAACCACTAGATTTATCCAATCTAAAGAATAACTCTAATAACTGGTTCAAGATCTACAGGATAAAAAGACTAAGTAAAGATCACCCCCCACACCATTTTGAAATATCCTAAACTGTGTAACAAAATGGGGTAACACACCTCGAAAAAATACATAAAATATGAGAACTCATCCCTGAGAACTTCCTTAAAAATCAACCACATCCATCCAACATGAATGATTGCCAAAGGACCCATTATAACACCCAAGGTGAACACATTCCAAGGTAAACTTAACCTTAAAAGACTTAATGATCATAAGGATTATCTACCACCTGGATCAACACACATCACATCCATATGATATATCTCAAAATCATTCCATAACAAGAAATGATCTAGGCTCTTAACTCAGGTTACGATTCATTATGTGTAAACTAGGACCTCAATATCGAAGAACCATCCCATGATGAACCCCATAAAGCTAACACTAATAAGTTCTAAACATATTGAAGGAAATATTCATCCCAATTACTAACGTACTTACCCAAGGGTCACTCACACCCATCTCAATAAGAATCTAACCTTAAAATATTCATATCATAAGAAAGAATCAGAATCCCCAAGGAAAGGAAACTGAAACAACAAGTCATGCACCCAAGACCAAACCCAAAGGCATCCACACAACCTGAATGGTTCACACATAATTTTATAATCTATTAACATAATCAAGATAAAAAATCAAACATACTTAATATATTCCAAAATATTTCCTTCAAATCAAATAATCACTCAAGGAAACCACATGGGATTCCCTAAAAACATCTACAAGGCTCCACTACCAAGCCACATTTAAAAAAGGAACCCACTAGAAGGAAACCTCAAACCTTATTAACCAACAAATCATAAAGAGGTAAAGTCACTAACCCAAGAATCCCTATATCACAACAAGTCTCCAAATTCCCCAAAATATACTTGAAGCCAAGATGTAGTTAAAAAAAGTTTAAATATAAAAAATGGAAGGGGCCATATAAGAAGAGATCCTAGGAACAACATTACGACATTTATTAAGACCCTTATTGGAGGTACTTGGAAACCAACATGAGACATGAGAAAAAACACTCATGATCATCAAACCAAACAAGTGGTCACATTCCAAATACCCGAAGAAAATCATATTTCAAAACATCCTTTGAAAAAAAATTACCAAAACTATTTTAAAATATCATTTTAAAACCCAACCATTTTCCACAAACCCATTTATAAATAATTTCAAACCATTACCAAGACCCATTGGTCTCAAAAATCATTAAAATTGAGTGATAACACTTTATTTTACAAAATAATTTCACAACTTTTCAAAAAAATGAAATATCACATTCTTTTCCAAAATAATCATTAATATATTTCAAAACATTAAATATTTAAAATATTATGTGACCATTAAAATAGAACACCTAATCTACTGAGCATTGAGAACCTTTAATCCATTTTTGGAAATAATTTTAAATTTTAGTTTTAAAATAAATCACCTCTTTGAAAATGATCTTTTATAAAAAAATATTTTCCATTGCTCTAGTTTCAAAATAAAACAAACTTTTTTATGAAAAAAAATAAAAAAAAATACAAAACCAAAAAAATGGTTTTTAAAAATAAAACACCTCATGGAATTTCTCTCTTCCATTCTAAAAAATATTTTTTATTTTACAAAACAAAGTCCCCAAGGGGAAAACCAAAACACACCTGAATAATTTTCAAATCAAACCACATTCAACCACATCCAATTTCATATAAACCCTTAGAAAACTCTCCTATTTGATAACACATAGTATAAAACTCCATTAGAATATATATAGGGATAAGGGGAGGAAAAAAAATAAATCGAGAGAAGAAACTACACTGTGCATAGTTTATCCGCATGGGTTGGTAAAATATGAACCAACCATGAAATAAGAACTGTCCTAATTTCATAGTCATTCTATAGGACACCACACAGTTTACCAGACCATGTGTGCTAACCTTTCAGACCTGGTTTGTTTACTACTTTTGGATTGAAAACTCAAATTGACCCCAAAATCACCAATACACTTAATGAGGATAAAATCATCATCTCAACTTATCAAAATCCATCAAGATATCCAAATTCAAACTCAAAATCAAGACTTGATCCTAATAAACCCAAGGAAGGTTGAGTTTTAGTGTGATGAAAAGTTATCCAAGAACTTTCCCACACACTCCACCTGAGTCCTGTTGATGATCTTAGTCACTAAACAACCCAAATACACCCCAAATAACAAGATGGAGTCCTCTGATACTATTTTTTTCATAAAACAACCTAGGAAATCCATATGCTAGATACGAAAATAGGTTTAAGACCCAAGGTTCATTCACAATCACCTTATACTAGAAACTAGTACTGGGGTCTCATAACATAATCATTGGGGACAATTTCACCCTTGAATAAACACCACAATCAATAATAAGACATCCATATTAGAGTAAGTAGTATAAACAAAAGGAAGAAATTAAAGATAGGATAATAAATAAGGATTCATTCATAAAAACACACTAAAAACATAAATAAATAAATAAAAACCTCTCATTATCAATAAAGGCTATAATAGATTTTATACATAAGAAACCCAAAAAAGAAAACAAAATAAAATTATTTCCCACAATATCAATGAATCCCACGGTCACACACCACATCCCATGCCAAACATCTGGCATAACCTACATCCCAACTCATATAATACCCAAGAAGAGGCATCTGAAATAAATTTATAAGGACTACATATACCAAGTCATATATATATGGTGTGATAAAAACTGATCCCAGTTGGTAAACACCATATAGTTTTTGTAATTAATATAAATAATGGTCCATTTTAGGCTAGTTTGAACATACAATTTGAAAATAGGGTTTTAATCCACATGTATACAAAAGTTAAATCATACACACACATTTAAAAAAATAATTTTATTTGTATTAAATGAAAAAAAAATCACTTAAAACCCAATTTATACTAGGTCTCAGCCCCTTTTATAAAATCTTTCCCCCTTATTCTAATATAAATAAGGTCAAAGTCAAAAGTTTTTTCTGAAAACCATTAAAACACCAAAAGAGGATCATTTTCTAGAAATCGTAAAACAAGGTAAAAACATATCTCCACACCTTTTATAACATTTCTAAAAATATCATTTTAAATTAAATAATTTTACTTCCATATCCAATTTCTAATTAATTTCCACAAAAAAATCAATGTGAACAAAACCACTGCTCACACAAGAAAAAACAGACAATAACCTAAAATAAAACCAACATATCAAAGTCACCATGAAGAAAAATAGTTCCATAAAAAATAAACATCAAGGCATATAAATAAATATAATTACAATAATCTCATAATTCATCCTATTAAGGATATAAATGAATCATGGGAAACCTCTTAAGACTCAAGTAAAATGGTTTAAACTGGTAATAATGAACCTAGATTGGCACTACTAAACATGTCTCATCCATCGTATACCTATCAAAATATCTAGAAATAAACGTACCTATAACACCTCTATCCACAATATTAAAGAAATACACTATCTCATAAGGTCAATTTCCTCTTCTAGTCTAACCATATTCTAGTAGCTATGAAATACTCCCCATTCAACCCACTATATCTACTAGGGGTTGTACTTATCTATTTATCTACATAGTTCCCAATGACTAACATGATTAATATCAAATAGAGGTGAGTAATAACATAAATCAACATGATATGAAATAATCATACCTCTCCTTCAACCCTCAAAATCAAAATCCCCTTCATAATTAATCCATAATAAAAAAGAAGATAAAACATGTCCCACAGGCAGTAATTTACATTAATGAATAATAAATCCCCCCATTGGGTTATAAGATAACAAAGGGGCTCAAGGGGTTCTCAAAATTTTACATGCACCATTTTTAAAACACCTTAAATTCCAAATTGGGATTTTTCAAATGACTTGGAATTCCAAGTCACTTTTTGATGGGTTAAAGTCCCACTCTAACCATTCTTTAAAAACAATCACTTTAAATCTATTAAGAAATAATCTTCCAAAATAACTCACTCAAAAACACTTGGAAAAATGATTTCAAACATCAAAACCCCTTTACATTAAAATCCCCAATAAGTTTAAAATATATATACCATGTTCAAGTCATGGCCCAAATAGATTCAAATCATTTTAAAATAACACAATCTATTTAAAACACTTCTCTCAAGAATTTATAAACATTTAACACTTTAAAACATCACTTGAATTCACATTAAAATCTTCATAAGTTTAAAAAACATACTTCCCATTTATTTAAACTACCCAATTGGTGTTAAAACCCATTTAAAATGATACTTTTAACTTAAAATAAACTTTTAGTAATTATTACTACTTTGAATTTCAATTCCCACTTAAAATGCCAAGTGAAAACCATTTTACCATCATAAAATCCACCTCAAATCCATTTAAAATCCAAATAATCCAAAACAATGAATTAAATTTAATAAATAAGTCAATTTAAGCAACAAATCACCCAATGGAATTTTAATTTAATAAAATGAACAAAAAAACCTACTTCAGTTCAATGGAAATCACACTAAAAGTTTTCACCTATGGAGATGAGTGATCTAATAATCTTCAAGGGATCCTCCTTAATATCAAAAAAAACATACAAAAATAAATCTCAAAAAACCCTAAAATAAAACCCAAAACACCCTAGGTTTGCGGGAAAGGGTAAAATCAAAGGAAAATGGTAGAGGGAGAGTGGGAGGAAACCAAGAGAAGAGAGAATGAATTTCCACAAGAACATGAAGAGAAAAGGGTTTTTATACCTGAAATCAAAGGGTAGTGGGGGATAGACCTCCCTTGGGTGCACCTTGGCTTGGAAAAATAATAGGTGAAAGAAAATAAGCCTCTTTAGATTTTAAAATTGAAGGGGGAAATCATAATTTCACTTTTAAGTGAAACTGGATAGCTCAAATGGTTTAGCCACATGGTTTATTAAACTGTATTCCATCCATGTAGCTTGAACTAACTAACAAAAACTCATCCACATGGTTTTACCTATGTAATTTCATGGTTCATATACCCATTCAAAAATTGTTCCAATGACACTACCTAAACACAAATCCACATTACATATTTGCCACATGGTTTTCCAAATTGTTCTCAATTCATGCGCAAGTCCACTCATGGAAAAAAATATTTACATGGTTACTACTAAGATTCACACCAATAATGTTCTACCCATGAATGTTCAAAAAAATTAAAAAAATATCTACATAAGGGTACCTGCATGGTTACACTAAAACCATGCACCCCTAATCCTACACAAAATCAAGAATTAATAAAAAATAAAAAATAGAAAATCAAATATATATCTCTTAAAAATTTAAAAACCCTCCTAAATTAATTAAAATAATTAATTCTAAACCGTACTATAGTTACATAGGTTGTTACATCTATAGATATACATCTATTTAAAATCTTTTGAGTCTCTACATCATGAATGCTTTCATTTTGCTTTATCATATTTATGTATTGATTTATATATTCCAAAACCTTGTCACCAAAATCCTTTTGAAACTAAAATATTACTTTTAGTAACCATAAAATATTTTACCTTTGAAAATAGGAAGCTTCCTTAAATATTTCATGTATACAATGAATCTAAATATAGATTTTAGATTATTGAACTCTAAACCAGAACCATTTTACAAATTTTTATAACTAGAGTGTAGTTATAAAATTCCCAAGGCACCCCTAGAGGGGGTGAATTAAGGTTCTAAACAAATTAATCTTTTTCTTATAACCATTATTGAATATTGTTCAATCATTTTAAGGAAAAAAAATTATCCACTATTTTTTCCTAATTATATCACACCTAAAACTAAAATGTTACTATAGAAATTTAATGCACATATATCAAAGGATTTTACATGGTTTACCTACACTGATATATGTCTAAGTACTATACACATATTGATATTTTTTTGTACCAAAATTTATTATTACGTAGTGTTTGGTGGATACAAGATTCAATCATGATCACTCCATGATAAGGATCACTACCTTTATAAATATTAGTGATAGTTAACTTCCTCCTAAGGGTCAATCCCAATTCATCCTATATTGTAAGTATCTTCAGTGAATGCTTCATTAGTTTATATAAATGTGGGTCTCATCATAATAAATATAGGAAACTTGATCACTATGAATCTTCTACTCTATATTAGATACTTGGTTGAACTTCTGTTTTCTTTAATCTTATTTTCTAAGTCCAGATGAAAATAAATACTCAAGGAGAGAGTCAAGTAATTTTATTCCCAATAATAACCATAATGACAACACCTATAGATAAATATTAATTATGTACTATAATAAAATTTAGTATAATTCAATTCCTTCCACAAATTACTAGATGAATCAATAGAATTTTGTCTTTATAACTAACATTATATAACAAACTAGATGTGTTCAATATAACTCTATCTCAATATAACCTATATTTTTCTTATCTATAAACTATAAATTTAATATAGTTTCATTTAATCTAGATGTAACTTTTAAACATTTTCTTCTCAAAACCCAAATTCACCTATCTAGCTTAAATTATATTTTCTCATAATATTGTGATTTATTGTTCATCTATTCCAAAAAAAAGTTATAACGGTTTATATAAGATCTTTCCAGCTATAACCCTTTCATCAATGGTTAATAATGATTCTACTTTCTCTAATTCTATTTGTTAAGGTTATGTGTTTTACTTGAATTAGTTTGGTCAAACAATTCTATTCAAGTCTAATTAATATCCCAAATTTTATTACACATCATCCCCTTTTTTAAATTCAACTAATCTTAAAAATATTATCCATTTTAATATATCATGGCATGATTCCCCTCATTTTGGTGTAACATATTTTTACTTCGATATGACTACTATAACACCCTGATATTTTAAAAGAGGAACATCATATTTGATAGTGTATATGACACACAACACCAATCATAGAAGATAATTTAGAACCCTAAAACTTTATTATATATTTATTTTTAAATAAGTTCAATCTATTTGATAGATTTCAATGAATTCAACACCAAGTTTGAATTAAATTTTATACTCTATTAAAATATTATTATTTAAACATGACCATTATAACATATCCATTAAGTTGGAGGGTATGAATAGTAATAAATAAATTATAAAAATTACATGGTTTATATATGTATAAAATAAATTTAACAGATATCCATTGATTATAAATAAAATAATAATCATTCAAAAGAATAAAAGAAATGTTTTCAGAAAAACATGTATTTTTGAAAAAGGCTGTTTAGTCACACTTTGATAACATAATTTAAAATTAATTTTTAACTATTTAGAATATTTATTTTAAAAAATAACTTAATTTTCGAAATCTAAATATCAAAATTATCTTTGGGTGATTTTTTGATAATTTTCTAAAAAGAATAATTTTTTGATGAATAGTAAAAAATACTGATTTTTATCGAAAATTGTCTTTTTGTTTAAATTATTTACAAAGTTAAATAATATTTTAAATTGTTTTTAATGGGAAATTAGATAAATTGTATTAAAAATTAAGTAATTTATTTCTTTTTAATAAATTTCATTTTGAATTATGATATTAAAACATTTTTAACTTTTGAAAGTTTTCCTTTAGAAATCCTATTTTTTAGATGCGCCAATGGGTTTAATTTTAAATTAAAATTTTCCAATTCTGCAAAGTTAATTTGGAAAAATGAATTTATTATTTTTAATAATATTTATTTATATTATCTAATATGTTCAACTTAATTTTTAAAAATAATTAATAGTGTAAATAGTAAAATCAAATTATCACGGCTAAGGTAAAAATGGGTTCACCAGAGATTTAACAAAGATAAGGGTTAAAAATGACATAAAACTTGACCAAAACCCATTTATGTAAATATTTATACCTTATAACCACTAATAGTTCATAATTTATAATTTTGGAGTTTTTTGGCTTGTGAAAAATGTGGGTACACTTTATTCTTTTTAAAATACCAAGTGTACGCTCTCCCCCGCTTATAAAAGCTAACCCCCACTCGTATCCTCTTAACAATTAACAAACAATTTGGTTCAGAAAATACCTAAAATATATATTCCTTACATAACTCCCCATATCCTGGATGATTTTTTTGCATCATAAATCCAATCTAGAAAGTATTTAGGCTAAACCTAAAGTGGGTTCTCGAATAAGAGGTATTGTTTTCAACTATGTGTTTTCATTTTACTTATTCTTATAACTCCTTATAATATTATAAGACTATTAAAAAATAATAAAACTAGTATATAATATATACTAAGAAATTATTATGTCAATAGAATATCCCATATCCATCTCCACTTCCATCAAATTAGAAACAAAACTGTCAATCATGTGTATAACAAACTACCACCTCATGAACCAATGAAATTCATTTTCTATCGCCACCTTTTAAATATAGATATAATAAAGTATTTAACAATTTTATATCATATTTATGAAATTATTATACTTTTAAAATTATTATATCACATTTTCCTTCTTATTTTCTATTATGTGGGGGATACGATAAGGTTTCTCATGTGTATGGTGAACTACCTCCCCGCGTTCTGATGTGATTCGTTTTTCACTTATGCTTTACATGGAAGGTATTAAGTTTAAAATAAATGGATATATTTTATATTTATTAACTAAACATACTTTTTTAAATATAATATCACATCAAAATTCATACCATCTAATCCATTTTAAATTAATATTGTCGCTCGTTCAAACGTGTTGATTATCGCCTCTACGTAGTGATGTGAATTTTTTTTAAATTTTATTTTTAAATGGATGGTAATAAAGATTTATTTTATTAATATAAATGAAATATATGACATAATAATTATTATATTAATGTAAATTAACATTTATTTTCCTTTCATTCCATCCTTTTAGAAAAATAGAAACATTGTTTATGTGTACGTGCGGCTTACCGTGTCCATGAACGGTGTAATCCATTTTCAATACATAACATTTATTAATTACTATAAATACATATATAATGAATATATATTATATTTATATCATCTTAAACATTATATATATAATTTAATAGTTGTAAAATTAAAATAAATTAAATTACCAAACCAAAACATGCATGAAAAATGAAGCAATTATGACCCAAAATAGTGATTTTAACAAATAAATGTTAATAAATAGGTGATAAAATACTATAAGTAAGTGATTTATGGTATGAAATATATGATTATGTTTTTATAATATATTTATATTAAACTTATATTTATTATATAGTAGTTTTGGACACATACGAATGAATTCAAACTTGAGGTAAGGGTTTCTCATCCCACTTTTACTTTTATGAGATATATGCCATATTCACGACATATTCTTTTGTGTGTTGTATATAATACCTCTTTTTAAATTTTATATCATGAAATTATTTATATTAATTGTATTCAAAGTTTCATTATATGATATTTCATTCATGGGAATTATTATTTAAATGTTACAAAAGTGGTAAGGGTTTATTTCACAATCTCATCATTATTCAGTGTTGTTTATGTTAAAGTATCCCTTGGGGGAATTATTTGACATTTATATATTATAATAAAATTATTATTTTTCTCATATGTTTATTTAAGAACTTTTTCATGTAATATAACCATTTTCCAACTCTTTGGTATTTAAAATGATTTAGAAAATGTGTTTAAGAAAATCTGACTTTATTTCTATCTTCAGTCAAAAATCATTTTTCATAAAAATTAATGTTTTCTAAAAATGTTTTTAAAATTTTAAAAATGATTTATTAAATAAATTTTTACCCATTTTTACCTTTCTTAATAAAAAATTAAATGAATCTTCATTATGTTTTCAAAACAACTCTCATTCATATTTTATCAAAAATGTGAAATGATTCATTGTTTTAATGTGTATGACAAGAATAGAATTTTCCACCATCATGAACACACAATGTTTTAAAGCCTATTTAACAATTTTTAAAATTTTATTTTAAAATAAACTTATTTTCAAAAAAATTGGGAACATTTTTTTATAAAAATATTTTCAAAGTGAAAAGGTTATTTTCCATAAAAAAATTAATGAAATTTTTATAATATTTCAATTCATCTATTGCATCAACCCTTTATTAAAATTATGATCCACTAGGAATATATTTTATTTATATCATAATTATTCTTTATTTTGATGGTTTATTTTTAGTTTAGATGATGATGTAAATTTTTTTTACCGTTCCCCATATAACTTTAGATGGTTTATGATTATGTTTATTTTATTGGGGTAAGTATTAACATTTTGTATAGTAGTTTTTCAATATAAATATTTATGTTGATTTTGTTTAAACCCTTTCATATGAGGAATGAATTTGAATTAGTTAGTTATAGGTGGGACTTAGTTATATATATACCCTAGATGTATCAATGGGTATCATGAGATAAATCATTTGGTGAAATTAGATGTGTTTCTACCTGTCGATTTAAATAGTCTTGTGAAAGTTATTAATAGTATGTTTTACATGTTTGGAATTATGAATTCCCTAATTATGAGATTATTTATTGATTTACATATCATTATTAAATTATTTAAAATATACATAGATAAGTTTAAAGGTTATGTCATTATTTATATGTATTTATTTGATCATCATTTACTTATATTGTATAATGATTAGTTTATTCATTAAATGTCATGTGTTTTAGTTATTTAACTTAACATATTGATTCTAATTTTTTATTCATGATAGATTCCATTATATGAATACCCTTACTGAGCTTCTATGTTCACCCCTTTCTTAATTTTTATTTCCCCCAGGATACCGAGAAGTGTTTTGTGATTGATATGCAGAGATATGCTATAATAAATAATTTTATTCTCAAAGAAAAAACTTTGTGTATTTATATTTTCAATTATAATGTGAATTTCATGAATCTATCTATTTTACATAAACTAATAAACTATTTGATCATTTTGGATGTGATTCCTTGTATCTTATTCCAATGTAATAAAGTAACTACCAACTCTAGGATATATGAGTGAGGGTCTTTAAATTTTGTATCAGAGGAAGTTTAGTTGAAACATTAAGAACTAGATTCATTAAAACATAGATTAAAAAATATAACCCTATGACTTATTTAATAATAATTAAAAATATGTGATAACATCCTAAAGTATTGGTAAGGTAGAAATTATGTGTTTTTTCTAGTAATACATCCCTATCTATATACTATAAGTGGATATGGTTCTAGAACAGATGTACCTAGGGTTAATAACTATGAAAATAGTGTATTGAGCTTGAATAAAGCATTACCTGGTACACAACAACGTGATTTAATACGCACATAGTTTTACACTCTTGAGGTATATTCTTGGGTTAGTTCATATTTTCTTTACAAACCATTATGAAGGATTTGAAAATATTTTTATGATTTGGAAACCTTCCCAAAGAAACTATGTTTATGATTATGATATTTTCCATTAATTTTTTTTAAATTTATGTTATGTGTTTCACTAGTTTTGGGATTATATATTATGATACATAATTATGTGATCTAATCTAATGTATTCCATTATTTATAAATTTAACCTAGTAGAACTAATGTTAATTATATCATTGTATGTGATCCAAAGAGTAATAATGGTCATTTTCTTGATGAGATTAAGCCAATATTTTGAAGAAAACTAGTCTCCCAATCATTCTCATCATACAAGGACATTGTATCATGTGCTATTAAGAAATATAAATAATTCTATAAGTATTATTTATTTTAAAGGAATCGAGATAATAAGAGGACAATAGAGAAAAAATGGATAAGGGGAGTAGCGAATGAAGGGTTTTTCCAAATGTGATAATTATGGAAAGAAATGTCTTAGTACTTACTTGAAAGGATTTATATTTTGTAAATAAAGTTCATCAAGTGCATGAATTAAAGTGTAAGAAATAAACTTTTTATGTTTATTTCTTCAACTATAAGTGTATGGGGTACTATGCAAATGAATTCCCCAAGCGTTAATGGAATATACCTCTGAATAAGCTAAGGGACTAAGGTAAAGCTTAAGTTATTGCTACATATGAAGTGGAATGGTTAATTTTATTGTGGTTGCATTAAATAATCATATTTTAGGAGTATTTTATCAATGATATTCTAGGTATAATAATCATTAAATGTATAAGGATTGTACTACAGTGCCTTTTCTTTAAGGATTTAAAAGCATATGATGAATAATACTGATAATCAAGAAAAGTGATTCTGTGGAAAGTTAATATTTTTGGAAAACACATGATTGATGGAATATAACCCTTAATATGTTTTTGATGTTGAGATAGTAATTATAAAGATATTTGTATAGGATAGTATTGGTAACATTGAAATTGGTTAGTGATTTTTGTTATCTTTTCTCTAGTTTTATACATTTCTGAATTTATGTAATATATTCGATAAATTTAAATTTTATTTATGGTAGCATGCATGTTTTAATTAATTGTTTATGGGGATAATTTTATTCACATATTTTTAAGGTGACATTAAGAGGTAATTTATATTTTCTAGGGAATATAATGTTGATTTAGTGACCTCCCTTCTAAATTTTTGAAATTTTAATTTTGTCAAACATATTTTGGATGAGTATTATGGTTAACTATTTATGGAATGGATTAAGTTTAATTTCATGGGTTATTGGATAACTTGTTCTAACCATTTTGGTCTTGTAAAAAATATATATATAGAAGGAATGACTTGTCATTATTTTACTAAGCTAATGATCTATGAAATATTAATTTTAGTGCTTTAGGAATAAAAATTTATATTGTCTATTCATTTCTTAGAGTAAGAGATTAAGTAGTAATTTATAGATCACATCTAAAGGATGTAATTTTTCCTATGAAATATAAATATACCAAGTAACTATATTTTATTATGATCTCAGTCTAGATGATAAAGGAATTCCTTAACTCTTGGAAAATGATCTTGAAATAGAAATATTATACATTTACTTTCAATTTCGATGAAAAAAATTTCCATTTAATTCATCACATATTTATGGCTTTATGGTCATTAAATTTTCTAGATAATTAACTATATTATGATCAATTATCTCTATCACTCTTTATTAATACTTGGGCATTATTATTTTCTTCCATGTCCATATCTTCACTTTTCACTAATGTTCTCATATTTTAAAATATGGTGTGTGTTATTCTAGATGACATTCCTACTTTCCTTCCTCTATTATCAATGGTATATTTTATTAAATATTTTTATGATATTTTTTTCAATAAGGGTATTTTAAAATTTAAAACCCTTGATTATCGAGATTAATATTAAATTGCAAGAACAAAATTTATTTAAGTGGGTAGAATATAACACCCTAATATTTTAAGAGGAACAATATATTTGATATTGTATATAAGATTAAAAACTAAGATTATAATATAATGTAACACCCTAAGACTTTATGATATATTTATTTTTAAATAAATTCAATCACTTTGATATCTTGCAATGTACACAATGTTGAGTTTGAATGAAACATGATACTCACTTAAAATATTATTATTTAAACATGAACATTATAACCTAGATATTAATTTTATGGGTATGAATAATAATAAATAAATTATGAAAATTACATGGTTTAAAATGTATAAAATAAATTCAATGGATGTCTATTGATTATACATAAAATAAGAATCATTTAAGAAAAAAATGTTTTTTTGAAAAAATAGTATTTTTTAAATAGGCAGTTTAGTCACTTTATGAACATAATTTAAAATTAATTTTTACCTATTTTAGAAAATTTATTTGAAAATTTAAAATTCATTTTTTAAATCTACATTTCAAAATTATCTTTAAGTAATTTTTTTATATCTTTCAAAAAAGAAAATACCATTGTTTATCAAAAATTGTCTTTTCAGTTAAATTATTTACAAAGTTAAATTATATTTTAAATTAATTTTTAAGTTAAATTAGTTAAATTATTTAAAAAATTAACTAATTTAGTTTATTTTAATCAATTTAATTTTTAATTGTTATATTAAAATATTTTAAACTTCTAAATGTATTTCTTCGGAAAATTTGTTTTTTACGTGCCTATAGGTCTAATTTCAAATTGAATTCTGCCACTTCTTTTGAATTAAATTTGGAAAAATGGATTCCATATTTAGAATATAAAAATTTTATATTATATAATAATTTAAAATTAATTTTTTACAATAATTAATAGTGAAAATATTAAAAATTAATTACCACAGTTAAGGTAAAATGGGATTACTGAGGGGTTAAACTAAGAAGATAAGGGCTAAAAATAACCTAAAACTTGTCCAAAACTGATTTTACGAACATATTTAAATTTTATAACCAATAATTTTTGTTAATTTTTTATTTTTGAGCCTTTTATAATGTTAAAAATGTGGGTAAACCTTATTCCTTTCAAAAATACCAAGTGTGCCCTCTCCCCCACTTATAAAAGGCCACCCCCTATGATCTCCTATTAACATTTAAAATACCTTGTTTTATCCAATACCTGACCAAATATCTTACATAAATCCATACCCACGTCTTATAGGCCTTTTTATATCAAAAATCCAATCTAGGAAGGATTTAGGCTAAACCTAAAGAGGTTTCCCGAAGAAGTGGTAAAGTTTTTAACTATACATTTTCATTTTTCTTATTCTTCTAACTTCTTATAATATTCTAAATCTATGAAAAAAATAAAAAAATTATACTCTATAATTATATGTTGTTATGTTAATTTAATAACTCATATCCATCTCCACTTCCATCAAATGGGAAACAAAACTGTTGATTGTGTGTACGAAGGACTACCATCCAGTAAACAGATGAAAATCATTTTCCATAACCACCTTTAAAGGATGGATATAATGATGTATTTAACATATTTATATGATATTTATGAAAATATTATACTTATTTAATTATGATATCACATATACCTTATCACTTTCCATTATGTGGGGGATACTATAATGTCGCTCGTGTTTACGACGGACTACCGCCTCACGAAGTGGTGTGATTCGTTTTTCACTTACGCTTTACATGGAAGTAATTATGGTTAAAATTAATGGATATATGTGATATTTATGACATAAAAAATACGTTTTAAAATAAAATATCACATTTAAATCTTACCTTCCAACCCTTTGTAAAACAATAATGTCGCATGTGCGAACGTGTGCACTACCGCCTCCACATAGCGATGTAAAATGTTTTTCATTTTATTTTTACTTGGATGGTAATAAGCATGTATTTGATTAGTATAAATGATATATATTAAATAAAAATGATTCTTTAAAGGTGAATTAACATTTATTTTCCTATCTTTCCATCCATTGTGAAAAATGGAAATGATGTTCATGTGTACGTACGACTTACCATATCCATGAATAGTGTGATCCATTTTCTATATTTAACTTTTATATATTAATAAATATATATATATGCTGAATATATATGATATTTATATCATGTTTCAAATTCTAGAGATTATGTAACCTTGATAAAATTAAAAGGACTAAAATTACCATACCAAAACATACATGAAAAATGAAGCAATTATCACCCAAAATAGTGGTTTAAAAAAGAAATGTTAATAAATAGAAAATAATGGGATATAATTAAATACTATATGGAATAAAATATATGATTATAGTTTTTAGTATATTTATTATATAATTATATTTATTATAAAAGATTGTTTTACACATATGAAGGAAGTCAAACTTGAGGCAGGGGTTTCTCATCAAACTTTTACTTCTATGAGACATACGCTATATTCACCACATATTCCTTTATGAAGTGTTTATAATACACCATTTGATATTTTATATCATGAACCTATTTCTATTCATGTTATTTTAAATTTAATTTTAATTTATTTAATTCATGGGTCTTATGAATCAAAAGTTACCAAAGTGGTAAGGGCTTGTTTCATAACTCATCATTATTCAGGATTTTTTTTATTAAAGTTTTTCTTGGGGGAATTATTTAATATTTATATCATTAAATAAATATATATTATTCCCCTATGAATATTAATTAACTTCTTAAATTAATATTACCATTTTGACTCTTCTTTACTTAAATTGATTGAGAAAATGTTTTTAGGAAAAGATTACTTTATTTTCTCTTCAGTCAAAAATCCTTTTTAAAAAAAGAATTTAAAAAAATTTAACCTTTCAAAATAATTTATTGAAGAAATTTTTACCCATTTTTACTTTTTAAAAAAATTGATAGGAATATTCATGTCATTTTCAAAACAAGGCATGTTTGGATTTTACCAAAAATGTGAAGGGAATCTTTATTTTAACCTGTACAGCATGAATGGAATTTTCTATTGTCATAAACATTAAATGTTTTCAATATTATTTTAAAAGTTTTAAATTATTTTTTCAATTGAAATTATTTACGAAAAAATGTGAATTTTTTGTTTTAAAAAAAATTAAAAGTGAAAAGTTTATTTTAATAACATTTTTATGTTATTTTTATTCATCAATGGAATCAACCCTTTATTGAAATTATGATCCAATAAGTATATTTTGTATTAATTTTACACATATTATTTATTTGGATGGTTTAAATTTAGTTTCACTGAAGATGTACAATTTTATTACCATTAACCTTATTACTATGGATGGTTTATGATTATGTTTATTTGATTGGGGTAAGTATTAACATTTCATGTGTTAGTTTTTCAATGTGAATGTTTATGTTGATTATTCTTCACTCCTTTTATATGAGAAATAAATTTTACTTATTAAGTGTAATTTGGGTCCCATTTATAGATATCTCCTTGATATATCGATAGGTATCATGAGGCAAATTAGTTGTCCAAATTAGATGGGTTTCTACCCACGAATTTAAACTATCTTGTGAAAGGTCTTGATAGTATGTTTTAGATATCCATAATTATGCATTACCTCGTTATGAGATTAGTTATTGATGTCCATGTGACTATTCAATTAGTTATAATATTTATGGATAAGTTTCAAGCTTATGTGATTATTTATATGGATTTATTTGATCATCATTTATTTCTACCATATTATACTTAGTTTATTAATTAAATGGCATGTATTTTAGTTATTTAGCTTTCCATATTTATTATGATTATTAATTCATGATAGATTCCACTATATGATTACCCTTAATGATCATATGAGAACATACCTTTATTATGTTTTATTTTCCCTAGGATACCAATAAGTATTTTATGATTGATATACAGGGATACGCTATGTGGAATAATGGAATTCTCAAAGAAAATACTTTGTGTATTAATGATTCTAATTGTAATGTGAATTTAAATTATATATATTGTTTACCAAGACAAATAAACTATATAGTACATTGGAATTTGATTCCTTGTATCATATTTCAATGTAATAAAGTAACCATAAGTTTTGAGAAACTGAGGTTAGGGTCTTTACAACTACTGTTTGGAAGCCTCAATAATGGTGTGAGCTTCAAGTCAACCAAAAATTCAAAAAATATAAATAAAATATAATTATAAAATCCATTAAAATTGTGTAATTATCTTTTGAGTCTTTATAATCTTAGATTAATTGTATCATGAAAAACATTATCATAATGAAACTCAATTGAACTCATCTTACAAGTACCATACCAAAATTTTATGGATGATTTACTAGATTGTGATCTACTCTTCATCTTTTATAGGATTCACATGATTACAACATGGAATACTTGTAGTGGCATGATTTTCTACTTTTTATCCTTGTTTCATTCTTATATAAAACTATTATGGAATGATATCCTACTTCATTGAACAATTCCCCATCCAAATACAGATAGAATCTCGCTAATTTTTCATAGGTTAATTAATATAGCACAACAATCCATATCATTATGTAGCCAATGTGGTTATGTCATGGTTGTATGCTTCCTTAAAAAATTTCTTATATACTTTTAAAAAATCCATAACTCATTCCCATACACATTTCACTATCATAATAATATAGAATAAATCATATTTACCTAGTCAAACATCCTTTGAATCCAGATTGATCATCACACTTCAAGAAAGTTCTATATTCACAAGTCTTCACATTTCTAATTACATAGCCTTGATATATAAACAAATAAAAGTATTGTTTACTTAAAAAATTAATCCATATAGTCTATGTAGTGTCTTCACTTCTTTATCCCCTTATCCTCCATTCTCATCCCTATGACATACCACCTTGTATTACATAGCTTTTCATTACATGGTACAAAAAAATGTTCTTTTAAAGATTAGTTTCTTTGAAATAAGGTATATAGACATGAAAACTTGAAATATTCATCTAAAACCACTTTAAGTACATCTTCATGGGTTCACTCTAGGTTAATTTACTAAATATCATATCTTGGGGACATAAATTAAAGGAAATGGGTGAACATGAATCCCAGTAAGGGAATAAGCAAGAGAGACATATGGAAAATGATCTTGAGACATATCAATAAAAACATGAGGAATAATGATAACTCATGAGAAAGAGTCATATAATAATAATAAGAACATGAATCAAAACATTTAAATTTGGATAAAGTAATTAAATGATACATTCATAATTATATCACCATGGTTTATCACTAAGGTGTCATAAATGAAAATTACCAAGGTATTATAAAACATGTCATCTCTAGAGATTAAATTATTTACCCAATGAATTGGAACACTATCAGGGTGCACCCTTAATATGTATTAAATAATATAATCCACATATATCATAATAAATAATTTCATTAATAACCTATGGAGAATAAAGAATAAGTTTCTTATCAAAATCATGGCATACAAAAGTGCATAAAGACGTGATCATTTTTTCATTTTTAACCCACTGAAATGGAATGTGGGTTTCATGTACATAAATACCAAAATAATTTATTCATGTTAGCATATATTTTAATACCCATTTAAGAGGAATGAGGTTTGGGTATTCAAATAAAAAGGAAAATATAATTTCTCATGTAAAAGAGAGAAATTAAAGAAATAAATGTGACAGCATAATGGGTATAAAACATGATTTTTTAAAAGGGTAAAATGAGAGGGTATAAGGGTATCCAACTTATAAAAAAAATTCAGTAATTTTATTATAAAAATAGTAATAAAAGAGAGTAACTATAACCTTTAGAATACATATACAAATTAGTTTCTTAAATTGAAGAGAAAGGAAGAACAATTCCCTTAATATCAAGAAATAATCCTAGATCTTTAGGAATAGAACCTTGGGGGATTTTAGAAACCTTTAGGGACTCCTTGGGAGTATAACCACCAAAAATTCATGTAGGATGGATTGTTAGTGAATGGTAATGGATAAATGGATGGGTATTTGTGGTAAAAGTGGAGAAATTGTATAATAATTTCCAAATATAGGTCCTGGAAAACTAGGTTGTGGAAAATGAAAAAAAATTGGTTTACACATGGTTTTTTATTATGTTTTTGTAAATTTGGGTCAAATTTTAAGTTATTTTAATCCAAAATAACCGAAATCCATTTTTCAATACTTCTTTTGGCATGGAAGAGTAAAAATTCCCCAAAGTAAGGTTAAAAAATAAAATTTTACTTTTTAGACTTTTGAATTTAACTTATAGTTTTAAAAATTTATTAAAAAATATTAAAATGCATAATATTCATAAAATAAAATATTTTAGGTTTTGGATTGTGTTTAATTAATTATTACATCATTATGACATAAGTTTGATGTTATTAAACATGCTGAAAACCCAAAACTGTATTTTTTACTAATCATAAAAAAATAACGTATTTTAGAAAATTCTCATAAATTCTCCCTAACATAATTTTGACATTATTATTTAAAATATGATGTTTATTTTATCATAAAAAATCTCAAAATATTATAATTTCACTTTTAAACATAAAAATCCTTATTTATTTAAAAATAGTAGTTTTTAAGGCATAGTCAAATTTCTAACACTTATAAAACATTTCCTAGGCCGTTATAAAATTATTTTATCATATATATTTTTATAAGTGTTTTTGAAATTATTATTTTATTAATAAAAATATTATTCTAAATACCTAAGCTTATTATAAAAGTTTATATATTTTCTAGAAAAATACAATTATGTTTTATTTGCGTCCAAAAATAAAATTATCAAATTCATCTAAATTAAATATATTTTTTAAAACAATTATTAAGAGGAATTGATGGAATTAACATTTTATATATATAAAATAATTTATAATTTAAGTAACTAAGGTTTGGATATGTAACCCCTTATTACACTCACATGTGACCTAAGGGTAAGGTGTGTGATGGTGGTAGTTTTGTGGGGTGGCTCGACTAACATTGACCGAGTTGTAATCTCATATAATTTGAACTTCTCCCATATGAAATTTCATTCATGATTAAATTTTTGAATCTAAACTTGGGATCAGTGAATTTTGAACCCCACTGATGATACCTCCCTCCCAAGTTTAGATAAATTGGATTTAAACAGCACGACTTTACTGGTTTAGGCCATCAATTCTCCTTACTATATCAATTATCCTTATTCATTTCTATTTATAAACAATAATTATAATGGTAAAATTATCAACCAAGGTTATAGTTTCCAATATTCATATTGACCAATGGTCATATTGACCTACGTTCATATTGACCAATAGTTATATATCCCTTTATACCCTATAAATACCACTTCATTATTTCACTCAAAAATTCACCATAATCTCTCTCTAATTTTATATTTTCATTTCTTAAGATGTTTATTGGTTTATTAATATTTTGTTTCATTTCTATGTAATTTTTAGTGGGTTGATGATTCTACCTGATTGGGGTGATCCATACTTTCCCATTTTATCTATTCTATTTTATATTTTTTGTTCAGTTGTAAATATTGGCATTTTAATCAGTTTCATATCTAACTAATGTAATTATCGTTGTTAATGATATAAAATTGTGTTAGTTTATTATTATTTTTTATGTGTATAATATAATATGTAAAAACATTTCTGCAAGAAGAAAATATTATTTAAAAAGTATGCATTGTTACATTCTTCCCCCTTAATAAATTTCAACACTAAAATTTCAACTCGTTCTCTCGGTTGAAAAAGGTGAGGGTACTTTTGTCTCATTGACTCCTCTGGTTCCCACATATATTCTTCATATTTATGGTTCCTCCACAACACTTTGATAAGGTGGGTAGTATTGTTTTGTAAAACTTTTTCTCTATGGTCCAAAATCTCCACTAGCATCTCCTCATATAAGAGGTCATGTTTCTATTGTACCAAATTCAGATTCATTACATGTAAGGGATCGGGTACATAATTACTCAAGAGAGATACATGAAATACATCATGAACTTGAACTATATTTGGTGGAAGTGCTAGAAGATAAACCACTACTCCAATGCGATCAAGGATCTCAAAAAGGATAATGTACCTATGTCTAAGCTTCCCTTTATTTCTAAATCACATGACTCTCTTCCATGGTGATATCCAAAAGAAAACTTGGTCCCTAATATAAAACTATAAGTCCCTATTATGATTTTTAACATAGCTATTCTACTGACTAAATGTATCCTATATATGTTGTTGGATGGAATGAAACTTTAATGTCATCTGTTGCACAAGATCAGGCCCAAGTAGCTTTCTCTCGCCAACTTCATCCTAAAAAGCATGAGTTCTACATAACTATCCATATATAGATTCATATAGTTCCATTTTAATACTTGAGTGGAAGATTTTTTTGTATGAAAACTCAACTAATGTTAGGTGTTGATCCCATATTCCTTTAAATTCTATTGAGAATGTTCTCATAATGTCCTCAATTGTCTAAATAGTACTTTTAGACTGGCCATTAGTTTGGGGTGATGAGCTATACTAAAATTTAATTTAGTACTCAGATCATGTTTAAGAATTCTCTAGAATTTATATGTGAATCTTGGATCACAATCCGAAATGATAGAAAGTGTCACCCCCTGAAACCTCACCACTTCTTTTATATAAATATTGAAATGTTGTTCAAGAGATAAATCTTCCCAAATAGGGATGAAATGGGAAGTCTTAGTGAGTCAATCCACTATAACCCATATCATATTATATCCTTGGTATGTTCTTGGGAGACTAGTGATGAATTCCATAGTGACGTTTTCTCACTTCCATGTTCATATGGGTAGTGGCTTCAATACCTATTTAGAAATTTTTCACTTCACTTTTACTTACTGACATATCAAGCACCTTGTAGTGTAATCATAAACCTCCCTTTTCATATTATCCCTCCAATAGTGATCATGAAGGTCCATATACATTTTAGTGCTTCCAAGATGTATAGACAATGTAGAGATATGAACTTCATCCATATGATCCTTATTTATCTACTAGATATATGGAATATATAGCCTTGTATAAAATTTCAATACTCATTATTTGTCATTATTGAACTCAAGAAACTTCCCATTCTTCATAGAATCCATATTATTTTGTAACAAAGGATATTCTCTTTGAGATTTATTGATCTTATCTAATAATGATGGTTGATAAGTCATTTGGGATAGGTTTAATGATTTCTATTGCCTTAAAATTACCATGTCTAATTTTACTAGGTCCTTGATCAAAGTATCTCCCTGAATCCTCCTCATTGCAAGTGCAACATGGGCTTTCATAATTAATGCATCAATGACTTTTTTTTCTCTTCCAAGGTAATAATGAATTGAACTGTCATAGTCTTTAAAAAGTTCCATCCATATCCTTTGTCTCATTTTTAATTCCTTTTATGTTAATATATATTTCAAACTTTGGTGGTCAATGTATATATCACATTTTTTCCATAAAGATAGTGCCACCATATTTTCAGAGAAAAAATTACTCAAGGTAGCTTCAGGTCATGTGCAGGATAAATCTTCTCATGAGGCTTTAACTATCAAGATGCATAAGCAATCACCTTTTAATTTTTTATGAGGATTCACCCAAGTCCTTTCAGAGATTCATCATAATAAATAACTAATACTTCTCTGAAATAGGTTAGAGTTAACACAGGTTCAGTAACCAATCTCTTCTTCAGTTTTTGGAAACTTTCTTCATGCTTATTTTACTAGATGAACTTATCCCCTTTTCAAGTTAACTTCATTAGTGGGTTTTAAATTCATGAAAAGTTTTTCACAAACCTACTATAATATCCTATTAATCTAAGGAAACTATGAATATTAATTACCATTGTTGGATGAGTTAACTACTCTACATCCTTTTTCCTCGTAGGTTCAATTTAGATCCCTTCATTGGTTACAATTTACCCCAATAATTCAACTTTTTGTGACTAGAATTCATATTTTATGAATTTTCGAAATAACTTTTCCTTCCTCATAGTTCCCAAAATAACCCTTAGATGATCCTCATGCTCCTCACACATTTTGGAATATATCATAATATCATCAATAAAAACTACCATGAATTTATCAAGGTATTCCTTAAAGACTCTATTTATCAAATCCATAAATATAACAGGAGCATTAGTCATGTAACGACCCGAACTTTCATTAATGTAAATTCCTCTATATCTAATTAAATTTATTATTATGGTTATATAAAATGTGAAATTCATTGGTTTTATGTTTATGAATTTTAAAATACCATGAATCATTGTGATCATTGCTAATATAGTTTTTGAACAGTGATCACATGATTAGTATAAATATAGGGTTTTAACAAATCCAATTTACAAAGACAAAGGAAGTGATGGCCACATCCAGTAGACTTTCCCCATACAAAGCCCATTTGTCGGAGCTTGGAAAGGAGGTTTCATCATTGGGATTCACTCTTGACGAAACCCAAGCTGATCTTGAACACATTAAGCTTGAGTGGAACCGACTATGGGAGAAGTGGAAGTTAAAAGAGATTACCACCTTAGCAATGTTATCCATGCCACCCCAAGAGTCTATCACCATTACACACCTTAATCATCGATCTTATGTGGGTGTTATAAGGGGTTATGTAACAAAACCCTAGCACTATGACTATGTACATTATTTTCTTATAAAGAATGTGCATTTATTTTATTATTGTTACTTTATAAATAGTTTTTTTAAGCACAAATAGTATATTTAGTTAATATTCAACTAAGAAATCTATTTTGATGAATAAATGGATTTTTGAATTAAATAATATTTTAATAAAATATTATTATTATTATTTAATTACTTTTTATTAAATATAAATGATCATATAATTTTATGAATGCAATTGTAATTTTTACTAAGGTGTGAAAGCAGTTTTTGTCAAAACCCATGAATTTTTGATAAATGTCAGTTTTTATTTTAAAAGTAAAAATTCACATATTTATGAAATTATTTAGATAAAATGAATATTATTTTTTTGGAATTAGGATGTTTAAATTATCCAACGGTGAATTTTTCATAATTTTCTGAGACAATCGAATTTTTGGGTAAAAATTAAATATCGTTTAAATATATAAGGTGTTTTATGACATCATAATGACCCAATAGTGATGTAATAAAATACTATAAACATTTTTTTCATCCAATATAATTTTTACCATTAAAATAATTTGATTTTGGGTTTGTTTAATTTATTTTACAATGCTTTAGTGGACCCTTCAAGGCTTATAAAACATTTTGTATTTTTAAATTGTTTTCCTTGAGAGTGTGACTCAACTCCAGATAAGAAACCCTATTATTTTAAGAATTTAGGCCATTGGACTTAAAAAATATTTTTTTCCACTCCACTTTGGAAAAAACCATGTAAAAAACATGGTATGGTTTCTGGGTTTGATTAGTTTAATGTGAGGTGTCCCAAACCTAAATAATAAAGAATTCCCTCTCCTTTCCTATATAAACCCACCCAAGCTCTCACTTCCTCTTCACTCAAAACCTTTGGATTTAGACAAACCCATTCCCTCATCTCTCTATAATCCTCCCAAGGTGCCCCAATCTCCTAAGAATCCTCTCTCAAGCCTCTCCCATGCCTTTGGGATCGCACTTCCAAGTAAGGGATTTTTTTTTCTCATTTTTTCCAGTTTTCTTTAAATTATTAGGCCATTTTTTTCAATTAAAAATATTGGGGTATTATTTAAAACCTCCCATACTACCCTCTTAATGTTTTTATGATTATAGACTTGTTTCGCTCTCATTAATGTCTCCCATGTATGCCCATTACCATGCGAAAATTCTGTGAGGGTTTTTTCTCTCCTCTTTTACGTCCAAGTAATTCTTTTGAAATTATGCATCTAAATTCCATTAAGTTTGTTGGTACATGTATCTATATGACCCCCTTACTGTCCATTTCATGTAAATATGATGAGACACCCCTTTCTCTCTCATCAACCATTTTTTATGAGTTCTTATTTCATGATGTTATGCTGCCGAAATTGCACTACAATTTTCCAATCCAATGTCATTGTGTAGTGAATACCAGGGCCATTTCTCTATCAAGGGTATTCACCTTTATGAACATTTACTTATTGATTATAAATCTTCATGTATGTATTCTATATCCCTTTATCGTGGAATAAATGATGATGATTGATTCCATGTTGTATGATCCATGTGTCACACTTATGCATGAAATGAAATGTTTTAGAAGGGTGTTCCATAATAGTGATCCAATGCATTGGGTAAAGTATAATATCATGATACGTCAGGTGAAATGAGTTTTGACTCATTCTAATTCAATTTCAATGAGTTTTTACTCATGCTTCATGTGCAATGAGGGTTTACTCAAGGTCCATGTGCAATGAGCCTTGGCTCATGCTAATTCCATGTAAATTGTTTTTGACACATTTCCATGTTATGATCATCATGCTTTATCTAGCCTTTATGTTAATGTTTCTCTTGTCCCCCATTGATATGTATGTTGTCTAACATGTATTTTATTCCTAATTTTATTCCATGTTTATTCCCTTATGGGGATTTATAGCTCACCCTTTTCTTATTCATTTCCTTAGGTTATCCCATGAAATTCTAAGTACGAGGTAATGTAGTGGTTATGTAAAGAAAGTTTTCAATAAATATGTTGTTTGTCTTATGTTCTAAGTTGTTATGTAATGTTAATAAGCCCCAAAGACACTATAACTCTTGATCTTCCATGTTGTATCAAGTGAAGAGTTTATGTAATAAATCATGTTTAAGTCTGTAATAAAAGATAAGGGTTGTTATAGTTGGTATTAGAGGATAGGTTTAGTTATTTCTGGGATTAGGATTAGAAAACCCTAGTGAAGCCTTAGAGACTAGACTAAGTATAATAAAAACATCCCTAAGTTTTGGGGAGTATTTATTAAGTGTTTTATCAAGAAAATACATCCATGTCTGGATACGAGTGGGTAGATGCGGCTCTGGAACATATGTATCCTGGGGGTAAAACCCGAAAACACCACTTTGAGATAGACTCAAAAAGGAACTGGTGCACAAAAATGGGCCTTGTTGCACTCTTGGTTACAACACTCATGGGGGATATGCTTTTGTAAATTCACAAGCTTAGTATGAACCCTTATTAATGGAATTAAAAAAATACCCCTAAGAATATATGTTAGAAAGTAGATCATGAATAGCATAGATTAAAGCCTATGGGTTCATAAGTTAAGAAAATAAAAGTTATTTATAAGTCATCAGTTTTTTCCTTGGATTACCCTTTATTTGTTACCCGTAATTTTCCTTTTATTCCAGTCAATGGCTGGTAATAGGAGGACTCAGGCTAACAACTGATGTGAAAATCAATGTGGTTATTGTTCTAATGATATGCCCAATCCGATAGGAGTGGAAATCACAAACTTCATCATGATTATCTCTCAGATAACTCAAGCATTGAATAGAAACATGGGTCAAGAGGAACATCAACCTCCCCTAATAAATAATAAGTCACTATCGAGAGATTCATGAGACAAAGGCCTCCTACTTTTAATGGATCATATGATCCCTCAATCACTGAACAATGGATCAACTCCATTGAAAAGATCTTCTCCATCCATCAATGTTACGAACAAGAGAAGGTTCTTATGGTTGTTTATCTTATGGAGGGTGAAGCCGATAAGTGGTGGACATTGATCAAAAATACGAATCCTGAGGAGGAGATTGAGGCATTCGAATAGAAGGATTTCTGGAAGATGTTTTTTTGATAAATATTTTCCGTGCACCCTCCAACTTAAGATGGAAAGGGGCTTTCTTGACCTCAAGAAAAAAGACAATGAATCTATCTGAGTGTATGAGGAAAACTTCACAAGGCTTGAACGATATGCCTCTGGCTTTGTCGTTACCCCTGAATGCAAGGTTGACCTCTTCTTTGGTGGGATGAAACCTAGCCTATGGAAAGCGCTGGCGATCCTTGACTTCAACAGCTATGAGGAAATTGTCTAATGTGCCCTCAAGGGTGAAATAGATATAGGATAATATCAGGGGTATCATGGGGATAAAAAGTGTAATGTGGACTTCAATTCTATCATTTTGATGGATAAATCCAGCGGTGCTAAGAAAATCCATCACCCCACATGCCAAAGGTGTGGAAAAAAGAACCCCGAAAATTGCCAGAAGGGGACAAGGAAATGATTTATGTGTGGAAGAAAAGGGCACATGGCTATTAACTATCGGTAATAAAAACTTGTGGTTGCAATAGAGGAGAGAAACACTCCACTCGACCCTCAACAAATTGTTCATTACTTCAACTGAAAATAATCGGGGCACTTTGCAAACCAGTTCCCTAAGACAAGGGTTTTGGGAGGCAACCAACAACCTACAAGGAAGCAAGGGTGATCTTTTTCCATCACTACTTATTAAGTGAACCCAAAAAATTAATTGGTGATAGGTACGCTAGTTATTCATTCAAGAATAGCGAACATACTTTTTGATTCTGGTTCTATGCATTCTTTTATATCCTAAAAGTTTAGTAGAAAAATCCCATCACCACCACAAATCATGGAAGTGAAGATGTCAGTGAGTACGGAAAATGGGGAAATCATTGCATCCCATGAATATAACTCCTCTCCTATCATAATTTGTGGATTGAATTTCCCAGTGAACCTCATCATACTCCCTCTAGTGGAATTTGATGCAATTCTTGGCATAGATTGGCTTTCCTTATATAGAGCCAACATAAATTGTCATGAGAGGGAAATGACTTTCCATGTGGAGAATCGACCCCTGATTCTAGACAAGTGCAAGGAGGAAGATGAATATTATTTAGCTCCATAATCTCAAGTGTGGATATTACTGCCCTATGAGCATGCATATCTGGCTAAAATGATTGAGTCTAAAGAGGAAACCATCCTTGAAGACCTTCCTATTGTGAGGGAATTCACTGAAGTGTTTCCCAATGAATTGTCTGGTCTTCCTCCTAGAAGAGATTTTGAATTCTCAATTGATCTTATACCTAGGGAATTGCCAATATCCAAGAATCTGTATAGAATAGTTATTTTGGAGATTGAGGAGCTGAAGAAACAACTATAAGAGAATCTGGATAAAGGGTTTGTACGCCCAAGTTCTTCACCATGGGGTGCACCAGTCCTCTTTGTCAAGAAGAAAGATAGGTCAATGCGCCTTTACATCGATTATCGTGAGCTTAACAAAACCATGATAAAGAAAAAGTATCCTCTCCCATGAATTGATGACTTGTTTGATCAGCTTTGTGGAGAACAATACTTATGAAAGGTGGATTTGCGGTCGAGATATTATCAAGTAAGGGTAAAGAAGGAAGATATCACCAAGACTTCTTTTCGTACAAGATACGAGCACTATGAAATCATAATAATTCCTTTCAGACTCACTAATTCTCCAGAAATCTTTATGGACATGATGAATAGAGTCTTTAGGGATTACCTTGACAAATTTGTGGCAGTCCTTATAGATTATATTCTGATATACTCAAAAACCAAGGAGGATCATGAGGAGCATCTAAGAAATGTACTAGAGACCTTGTGGAAGGATAATATCTATGAAAAGTATATAAAGTGTGAGTTCTAGTTGAAGGAGGTCTCATTCTTGGGCCATATCATCACAAGCAATGGGATATTTGTGGATCCTTCCAAAATAGATGCAATTTAATGATGGTTGAGGCCAACATCGATAATAGATATCTTTAGCTTCTTGGGGTTAGCTAGATATTATCGACAATTTGTGAGAAATTTCTCATGATTTTCCAACCCTCTTACCAAGATAACTCATAAGGGAGTAAAGTTTTCTTGGAGTGATGAATGCGAAGAAAGCTTCAAGGAGTTAAAAAAGAGGCTTATCATTTTTCCCATCCTCACTTTACCCACAAGTGGAGGACTTTTTGTGGTCTTTTGGTATGATTTAAAGAAGGGTTTTGGATGTGTGTTGATGAAAAATGAAAAATTCATTGCCAATGCTTCAATGCAATTGAAAGTTCATGAGCAGAATTATCCAACACATGATTTGGAGTTGGTTGCAGTGATCTTTGCTTTAAAAATTTTGTGGCATTATCTCTTGGGGGAGAAGTTTGAAATATATATGGACCACAAAAGCCTCAAGTATATATTCACACAAAAAGAGTTGAACATGTGCCAATTAAGATTGTTAGTGCTGATCAAAGACTATGACTGCTCAATCCATTACCACCCTAGAAAAGCAAACAAGGTAGAGGATGCTCTAAGTAGAAAGTACCCAACAATTCTATCATTGATGAGAGTTGAGAAGGATCCAATCTTCTTAGACATGATGAAGATGGACATGGTAATCATAAATAAGGGAATATCATCAATCCTTTCACAAATTATTGCTCAACTGTCTCTTTTAAGAAAGGTTAAAGGATGCTCAAAAGGATGATGTGGAAATTCAGAAGAAATCGAAAGCTATCATAAAAGGAAAATCCTTGGAGTTCAATGTTAATGAAGAAGGAATTGTGAGATTTTGGATAAGACTATGTGTCCCATCATGTCCAGAGCTGAAGAAGGAACTTTTGGATGATGCACATAGTTCAAATTTCTCTATTCACCCAGGAAACACAAAGATTTATCAAGATCTCTGAGAGAATTATTGGTGGGATAATATGAAGAAGGAGATCACTGAGTATACATCAAAGTGCTTGGTGTGTTAGAAAGTGAAGGAAGAGAGGAAAAAGTCTAAGGGGGTGATGCAACCATTGCTCATACCATCATGGAAATGGGAGAACATCACCATGGACTTTGTCACTGGACTTCTGAAGACATCCAAAGGAAACAATGAAATCTAGATTGTTATAGATCTTCCTACAAAGTCTGCACACTTCATTGCAATTATGGAGGATTTATCATTGGATCAACTGGCACAGATATATATCAGGGAAGTGGTAAGGTTGCATGGAGTACCACTATCTATTATATCTGATTGAGATCCAAGATTCACCTATAAGTTTTGGAAGAGTCTTCAACATTCTCTAGTTACTGAGCTGAACTTCATTACGGCTTATCATCCTCAAACTGATGTCCAATTCAAGTGGTCTATCTAAACACTTGAGGATATATTGAGAGCGTGCTCAATGGACTTCAAAGGAAGATGGGATTAACATCTTCCTCTGTTTGAGTTCTCTTATAATAACAGTTTCCACTTGAGCATTCGAATGGCACCTTATGAATCCATGTATGGGAAGAGGTGCAGAACACTGACATGTTGGGATGAAGTTGGTGAGAATAAGCTACTAGGACCATAAATTGTTGAAGAAATGGTGGAGAAGGTGAAAACCATTCAACAACATATTAAGGCCTCCCAAATTCGACATAAGAGTTATGTAGATAACTGTCAACAAGACCTTGAGTTTAAAGTTGGGTACATGGTATTTCTACACAAATATCTATGGAATAAGGTCATGAGTTTTGGAAATAAATGGAAGTTAAGTCCTAGGTACATCGGCCCCTTCAAGATTCCTGATCGTGTTAGGGATGTGGCCTATCGACTAGAACTTCCACCTACCATGGCCAAAGTACATGATGTCTTTCATGTATCCCTATTAAGTAATTACATACCAGAACCTTCACATGTACTCTATTTAGAGGTAGTATAGCTCATGGATGATCTTTCTTACGAGGAGCAACCAGTGAAGATCTTAGATCGTAGAGAAAAAGTTCTACGAAATAAGACAATGCCCCTCATCAAGGTGTTGTGGAGAAACCAAAAGTTTGAAGAAGCGATGTGGGAATCAAAGTAAATGATGAAGCAGAGTTACCCACATCTGTTTTATTGTGGGAAAATGAAATTTTGAGGGTGAAATTTCTTAAAGGGGAAGATTGTAACGACCCAAACTTTCATTAATGGAAATTACTCTTGATCTAATTAAATGTTTTATTATGGTTATATAAAATGTAAATTTCATTGGTTTTATGTTTCTAGATTTTAAAATACCATTAAGAATTGTGACCATTTCTAATATAGCTATTGAATAGTGATCAGATGATTAGTATAAATATAGGGATTTAACAAATCCAATTTACTTAAACAAAGGAAGTGATGGCCTTATCCTGTAGACTCTCCCCATACGAAGCCCATTTTTCAAAGCTCAGAAAGGAGGTAGTGTCATTGGACTTCACTCTTGACCAAGCCCAAGATGATCTTGAACATGTTAAGCTTGAGCAGAACCAACTACAGGATAAGTGGAAGTTAATAGTGATTACCACCTGAGCAATGTTATCCAAGCCACCCCAAGAGTCTGTCACTATCGCACACCTTAATCTTAGGTATTTATGTGGGTGTTATAAGTGTTTATGTAACAAGACCCTATCACCATGACTATGTACATTATTTTTGTATAAATAATGTGCATTCATTTTATTATTGTTACATTGTAAATAGTTTTTTAAAGCACAAATAGTATTTTTAGTTAATATTCACCTAAGAAAACTATTTTGATGAATTAATGGATTTTTTAATTAAATAATATTTTAATAAAATATTATTATTATTAAATTAATTTTTATTAAATATAAAGGATCGTATAATTTTATGAATGCAATTGTAATTTTTATTAAGGTTTGAAAGCAGTTTTTGTCAAAACCCATGAATTTTTGATAAATGACAGTTTTTATTTTAAAAGTAAAAATTCACATATTTATAAAATTATTTAGATAAAATGAATATTATTTTTGGAATCCGGATGTCAAAATTATTCAACGGGGAATATTTCATAATTTTTTGAGACAGTCAAATTTTTGGGTAAAAATTAAATACCTTTTAAATATATAATATGTTTTATGACATCATAATGACACAATAGTGCTATAATAAAATACTATAAACATTATTTTCGGCCAATATATGTTTTAACATTAAAATAATGTGATTTTGGGTTTGTTTGATTTATTTTACAAAGCTTTAGTGGACCCCTAAAGGCTTATAAAACATTTTGTCTTTTTAAATTGTTTTCCTTGAGAGTGTGACTCACCTTCACATAAGCAACCCTATTATTTTAATAATTTAGGCCATTGTCCTTATAAAATATTGTTTCCCACTCCCCTTTGGAAACAACCTTGGGCCAAAACCATGGGCTGGTTTGTAGTTTTGATTAGTTTAATGTGATGTGTCTCAAACCTAAATAATAAAGAATTCCCTCTCCTTTCCTATATAAACCCACCCAAAATCTCACTTCCTCTTAACTCAAAGCATTCAGAGTTTGAAAAAAACCAGACCTCCTCTCTCTATAATCCTATAAAGGTGCCCCAATCTCCCAAGAAGCCTCTCTCAAGCCTCTCCCAAGCCTTTGGGATTGAACTTCCAAGTAAGGGATTTCTTCCTTTCTCATTTTGTCCAATTTCCTTTAAGTTGTTATTCCCTTTTTTTCAATTACAAATGTTGGGGTATGATTTCACACCTCCCACAAACATTCATTTTTATTTTTGGATGATGGTAGACCCATTTCTCTCTCATTAATGCCTCCCATGTACACCCGTTACCGTGCCAGAATTCCGTGAGGGATTTCTCTCTCCTCTTTTACATCCAAGTAATTCTTTTGAAATTATGCATCTAAATTCCATTAAGTTTGTTGGTACATGTATCTATATGAACCCATTACTTTCCATTTCATTTAAATATGATGATAAACCCCTTTCTCTCTCATCAACCATTTTTTATGAGTTTTTATTTCATGTCGTTATGCTACCGAAATTGCACTATGATTTTCCAAGCCAATGTCATTGTGTAGTGAATACCATGCCCATTTCACTATCAATGGTATTCACCTTTATGAACATTTACTTACTGATTATAAAGCTTCATTTATTTATTCCACATCCCTTTATCATGGAATAAATGATGATTATTGGTTCCATATTGTATGAATCATTTGGCACCCTTATGCGTGAAATGAAATGTTAAAGAAGGGTGCACCCTAATAGTGCTCCAATGCATTGAGTAAAGTATAGTATCATGATACATCATTTGAAATTAGTGTTTAATCATGATAATTCAAGTGCAATGAGGGTTTACTCATGATTCATGTTCAATGAGGGTTTACTCATGATCCGTGAGAAATGAGCCTTGGCTCATGTTAATTCCATGTTAAGTGTTGTTGCCACATTTCCATGTTATGATTATCATGCTTTTTCTAGAATTTATGTTCATATTTCTATTTTCCTCCATTTATATTCCTATTGTATAACATGTACTGTATTCCTCATGTTATTACAGGTTTATTCCCTTACTGGGCTTTATAGATCACCCTTTCCATATGAATGACCTCAGGTTATCCCATGCAATGCTAAGTACGAGGGAATGTAGTGGTCATGTAAAGAATGTTTTCAATAAAGATATTGTGTGTCTTATGTTGTAATTTGTTATGTAATGTTCCTAAGACCCAAATACACTATACCTCTTTATCTTCCATGTTGTATCAAGTGAATGTTTTATGTAATAAATCATGTTTAAGTTTGTAATAAAAGAGCAGGGTTGTTATAAGTCAAGACAAAGGGCATAAAAACAAACTCATCATGCCCATATCTTCTTTGAAAGACAGTCTTTATAATATCCTATTTCCTCACCCTCAATTTATGAAACCCAGATCAGTGGTCAATCTTGGAGAATAATTGAGCCTCGTGAAGCTAGTCAAATAAATCATCAATCCTTGGGAGATGGTACTTGTTCTTCATTGTGATCCTGTTAAGTTATATATTACCAATGCATAGCCACGTTGATCCATTCTTCTTCTTCAATAATAGAATAGTTTCTCCCCAAGGAGACACACTTAGTTGGATGAATCTCTTCTCCATAAGATATTGAAGTTGTTTCTTTAGTTCCTTTAACTTCAAATTTTCCATTCTATATGGGGTATTTGATATCATATTGGATCCATGTATGAGTTCAATTTAGAACTCTACCCTTATTTCTGGGGGAGGTCCAGGTAACTCTTTAGGAAATACATCAATGTATTCCTGAACTGTGGGGATATTCTCTATCTGTATAATATCATTTCATTCTCCCTCTTCACCAATCATCTCCATAAAGAAGGCTATGGGAAGTGATTCTTGAAAAATATTAGGCCATGATATATATCCTTTGAAATTAATTATAGGTTTTCCATTCAATAATACTAATATTTCCTTACTTTTAAAGTTTATATTAGAATTATACTTTGAGATCCATTCCATCCTTAGAATAGTATATAACTCCACCATGGTAATGAATACTATATTTTTTATGATATTTTTCTCACCAAAGTTATTAATATAGTTTCTATACACTATTTATGCTATTATAATACTTCTTGGAGTATTTATGGATGACTATAATTCTAGAATTTTAGGTGTTGATTCTATATTATTTGTAAACTTGGATGAAAAGAATGTGTAGAATTGGAATCAAACAAAGTACTTTATAGCTTTAAGAGCGCAATGAGTATACCTTCCCCCAGATCATTTGGAGCCTTTAATTTAGACATCATGATAAAAATGCTTGACCTTTCTCTCTTGGTCTATGCTAAGGATAATAGTGGTTTCGCTCCATTATCTTCTAATTTTTACATTGATTAGAAAAGTTTCCAAGCTATACAAACTTTAAGCATTGAACTTATGGTTGGGCCTACACCATCTTCCATTTATTTTTAGTGTTGATAAGTTGAGGCTTCACCTCACCATGATAGTTCTGAGCTATGTGGCCATCTATTCCACTCTTTTAGCACTTTTCAGTACCAAGTAAGTAGTTCTGTGAATGCTTCTTACCATATTTTTTGCATGTGGGAAGTTTCACTTTCATTCCTCCTCTTCCATTATCAAAGTTCCTCCCTGAGTTTAGATCCATTGATCTCTTATTTTCATTCGATCTATGTGACCACTGCATATCTCTAAACTCAAATTCAACCTTCATATCACTCCTCACTATCTTCTCATAGCTTTCATAGTCTCAATTTTATAAATTTATCCATATATGGGGTATCAGTACACCAAATAATAAATCAACATTTCCCTCAGGATATATAATAAATCTAGAGGTGTATTGAGTATGTCTTTTAAATTTCATCTCATAGATTTACACTGATTCATTTTCCTTTTACTTCAGTTCAAGGAATTCCTTCTCCATTTTTGTTCATATAGAATGGGGAAATATTTATTGAAAAATATTCCACTAAACTCTTCCCACTCCATAGAATCGATCTAGATTCTTAGCTTCATGTTTTTAATCAGTGTCCACCACTTATTAGCTACTACTTCTAAGTGGTATACTACCAGGGTAACTTTCACTTTCTCTGAACAACGGAATATAAGAAAGGTCTTTCTATAGATATTTTCCATTGTTCAGAAATAAATGTGTCAGTAGATCCATTGAAATAAGGTTGTCTTTGATGCATGAAGAACTAAATGGAAAGTTGTTCCCTTAAAAGTGAATCTGGTCTCTTGACTTGACTTAATTTTTGTTCAAAACTTAAGATAGTAGATTCATCATCCTCATGAAGTTTTCCATTCCAAATTCCATAAAAATATCATTGGTTATTCATCCTTTTCACTCATCATTTATGTGGTTCCCCCTATTTCCTTCCATTTTTCTAAAAGAATAAAACCTTAGTGAGAAAAATGTTACTTTTATAAATCTTATAATTCTAAATGGATTTTATGTCTTCAAACATAATGATTAAATATGTTATTGATCTCCTCTAATAACAATAACATTTCCTATATCAAGACTTGTCCCTAGGGTTCATACTAAAATTTTCAAGTTCTAATTTCCCCAAATACATAAACCTTCCTTTGACACCAACTATGGAATCCTGCATTTTTATTACATAACTTTTCATTATATAGTACAAACATAGGATATTTTAAAGTTTAGTTTCTTGGAAATATGGTAAATAATATAAGAAGACTTAAAACATTCTTCTAAAATCACTTGAAAGACATCTTAATGGGTTCAATCTAGGTAACATTTACTATATCTCATATCCTAGGGACATACGTCAAATTAAATGGGTGAGAATGAATCCTATTAAGGGAATAAGAAAGAGAGATATATAGCATATGATCTTGAGACATATTAATAAGAACATGAGGCATAACAATAAGGCATAAGAAAGAGGTATATCATAATTATAATAACATGAATAATAAGATGGAAATGTGGCTAAAACATTTAAATGAGAGATTCGTAAGCATTTCACCAAGGTTTATCACCAAGGTCTCATAAATGAAAATTACCAAGGTTGTTCACTAAGGTATTGTAACACATGTCATCTCTAGAGATTAAATTATTTACCCAATTCATTGGAGCTCTATCATGGAACACACTTCATATTAATTAAATAATATAACCCACATAAAAAAATAAATCATTTCATTAATAACCCATGGAGAATAAAGAATAGTTTACTTATCAAAATCATGGCATACAAAAGTGTATAAAGACATGATAATTACATTATTTTTAACCCATAGAAAGGGAATGTGATTTTCATATATGTAAATCACTGAATAAATTAGTCATGTTTAAATATATTTTAATATCCATTTAATAGGAATGATATTTTTTATTCAAATAAAAAGGAAAAGATAATTTCTCATGTAAAAGAGAAAAATTTGATAAATAAATTTAGCACCATGACAGGTATAAAATGTTGTTTTTGAAAAGGGTAAAATGAGAGGGGACAGAGGTCTCCCATTGATAAAAAATAATTTGGTAGTAAGGTTATGATTAAAAGGGTAATAAAATATAGTAACCATAAAATTTATAAGTAATATACAAAATAGGTTCTTTAATTGAATATAAGAGAAGGATAATTCCCTTACCTTGAAGAGTTACTCCTAGATCTTGAGGAATGGAACTTTGGGGGCTTGAGAATGCTTGGGGGGACTCCTTTGGAGTATAAAACACAATAAATTCATGTAGTATTGATAGGAAGTGAATGGGAATGGAGAAATGTGTGGGTATTTATAGAAAAAGTGGAGGAACTCTTTAATAATTTCCAAATATAGTTCTTAGAAAACTAAGTGGTGAAAAATGAAAAAACATTGGATTACCCATAGTTTTTGCTCATGGTTTTGGAAGTTTGGGTCAAATTTTATTTTATCTTAATCCACTAGATATGAGCACCATTTTTCAATGCTTCTTCTGGCATCTAAGAGTAAATATTCTATAAAGTAATGTTTTTAAAAATCAAAATTTACTTTTCAGACTTTGGAAACTCACTTATAGTTTTGAAAATTGATTAAAATATATTAAAATGCATAATATTCATAAAATAACATATTTTAGGTCATGTATTTTGTTTAATTAATTATTACATCATTATGACATAATTATAAAGTAATTAAACATACTGAAAACTCAAAACTATATTTTTTACTATTCAAGAAAAAATAAAATATTTTAGAAAATTCTCATACATTCACCCTAAACTAATTTCAACATGCTGATTTAAAATATGATATTTATTTTATCAGAAAAAAATTCTAAATTTGATAATGTTAACTTTTAAATATAAAAATAATTATTTATTTAAAAATAGTAGTTTTTAAGGCACAGTCAAATTTATGACACTTATAAAAAATGTCCTAGAATATTATAAAATTATGTTATCATTTATATTTTGAAAAGTATGTTTAAAAAAATATTTGATTAAAAAAAATATCATTCTGAATACATGATTTTATTATAAAAGTGTATATATTTTCTAGAAAAATATTTATGTTTTATTTGCGTCTAAAAATAAAATTATTAAATTCATCTCAATTGAAAATATATTTAATTAAAAAATAATAATTCTTAATAGGAATTGATTGAATAAAAATTTTATTTATAACATGTAATTTACAATTTAAGTAACTAATTTATGGACATGTAACCCCTTATTATACCCATATACACCCTAAGGGTAATGTGTGTGATGCTGGTAGTTTCGTGGGGTGGCTCAGCTAACATCAACCAAGTGGTAATATCCACTAATTTGAACTTCTCCCATATGCGATTTCATTCAAACGTCACTTGTTGAATCTCATCTAGGGATTGGTCAAGGAAAACCCCCAGTGATGATACCTCCCTCCTAAGTTCTGAAAAATGGGATTCAAACTGCATGACTCTACTGGTTGAAGCCATCGATGATCCTTTTTATATAAATTATACTTTATTATAAATAATTATAAACACTGATTATAATCATAAAATTATCAACCAAGGGTATAGTTTTCAATGGTCATATTGACCAACAATAATATTGACCAACGGTCATATTGACCAATGTTTATATTGACCAATGGTCATATTTGACCAACTATCATATTTCCCTTTTTACCCTATAAATACCACTTCATTATTTCACTCAAAAATTCATCACAATTTATCTCTAATGTTATATTTTCATTTATTTATATGTTTATTGGTTTGATAATATTTTGTTACATTTCTATAGCATTTTTAGTGGGGTGATGATTCTATCAGATCGGGGTGATCTATACTTTCCCATTTTAGCTATTATATTTTATATTTTTTATCCAGTTGTAAAGTTTTTAATTTTAATTTCTTTCATATATGAACAATTTAATGATCATTGTTAATGAGATAAAAAAAAATTGGTTTCTATTTATTTTGTACGTGTATAATATAATATGTAATAAACATTTTTTCAAGAAAAAAAGATCATTTAAAGAGTATGGTTCATTATAATCTCCATACTCCAATGCCATATTTTTTAATTATAGGAATCCTTTATAAGTATATATTTATTTATCATCCTCATATGATATTCTACTAAAAATTAATTTCAACAGATACAACAAAAATATTTCTCATTATTTATTTTTAACAAATTGAACAACCAACCTTTGTGTTTTAGTACTCTGGTTACTAAAACTTCAATGAGTGATTTCTATTCTAGTGAATTATTTATAACTAGTCCTAATTTACCCATTATCTACTAGAATTAGTTATGATAACTCGATCACCAATAATTTGGTTATATATATTTATCACATTAAAAAACTTCCTTGATTAAGAATAAGAGTTCACTTTTATCAATGCATCTATAATAGACTTCATATTTATTAAATTCATGCTCTCCCATATACCATCAACATGAGACCAAAACATAGCACAATTTTAAAACTATTGGCCACTATAACCCTACCACTCCTTCCACAGCTTGATTTTTTTCTCACCCAAAGGTTTCATACTTTCCATCGATCGATGAGGTTCTCCCCAATATAGAGCCACTAATATTTCCATTATACACAAACCAACTTTCTTGGATTTTGATATACCATATAAACCATAGATCATAATACTTATTTTTCAAAACCCATTAGAACTAATTATGAGCCTCTCACTTATTTTTTTAGGCATCATGGTTCTTTATGACACTGTTATCCTATATTCATGTCAATTAGTAAACATAATACATTATCCTTATTAACACAACTTATATATCAGAGAAAAAAAACCTAAAATACCAAACATAATTTGATATGAATTATTTAATATTTCTAAAATTTGATGACTTATGGTTACTTCCCTATACCCACTTTCAACCCATAGTAGACTTGGTGTCTATGTAATAGAATTTTTTAAAAATATAACCCATATCCAAATATAAATTGACTAGAATCTCCCTTTATCCATATTTTCTAGTTTAATGGTCCCTCTCTATAATGATGGAACACTTTCATTTTATAAAAAGACTAGGTGACTATATTTTCTTCTATAGAACCAATCCATTAAATTATGAATTAAATACTCCAATATTATCCTGAGCATCCAACCTACAACCCCACCCCCACCCCACCCAGGATGATATAACATTTCATTAAAAATCTTGACTAACACCATCACTCACATTTTCTAACCCTATATCAGGAAATTTGAAGAGTTGAAACATGCTCACACCATGAATATTTTCACTTGGGTAAAACCAAAGAGGATCCCTCAATCCTCAATTTACATTCCATGAATTATTTTCTCATATAAGTCACTCATCATCACCAAGATTCTTTATCGATAGACATTTCAAAATAATATATCAATCATACTACATCTAAGTAGTTACTAACAAAGTATATTCACTAGAAAATAGGAAAATATAGACCACACATACAAATCTATACCACCCTAAAATCCCCTCAACATACTTTTGTCCCAATAACATTTTCATTTAATATATATTTATAAGAATATCCCATCTATCTTTCCTCACTTCCTTTTTTCACAAGGAACCTCATTCCTCGTAATGACCATGTTTCTTAAGAAACTTCTAGATTTTACCTTTTGATTCACTATGCCATATATATATTTAAAAACTAATGACATTACCATAGGATATATTCAAATATATATCCTAGTTCTACTGTCCATGTCATAGAAATACTCCAAAACCACATATTTCATCAACTTCACATAATATACATGTCCCATGAAAATCACTAAGAAAACTATAATATGGTGTAGATCACTCTACATAATCCCACATACTCAATATGAAATAGGGTTACCAAACATCATAATTTTATAGTAATAGTGAACTAGAAATGACCAAAATCTCATAAAGACCTATAACTACCCTATAAATTCCATTGGTTATACAAATATAAATTCAATTGACTCTATGTTATGTAAGAAACAACCATCCCATTTAGATTTAAAGTCCTTAAGTTCTAAAAAAAGTGATCACATTATTTTGTACTTCCATGTTATCATACTCTAACATTATACCATTATTTTGTTGAATAATATCTAGGATCATCTTCTTAACAACCATTTTAACACCAAAATGATCCCACCTATCACACTCCTCACTAAAATTCCATTAATTACATTCCATGAAGTTGTTAATGAAGATCAATTGAATTTTTTATTTATATTTTAATTTTTTTCAACCAATATGTGTCAGACTATTTCTTGAAAAACTTAGGTGGATAAGTTCAAGACAATGTGGAAGAATTAAGTTTAACGGTGCTTGATCTGGTTTGTACGGATTTATATATATCATAGAATAAAGTGTCATGATGCTAGAAAGTTGTTTGAGAAGGGGTGGAGGATAGCTAAAGCAATACTTACTACGTTTGAGTGAATTATAGAATTTCCCATATTTGGGTATCTAAATTTATTTAGGGAAATTTATATATTTGTTTTTGATATGTGTATGAATCATGTTAATGAATTCTCCACATAGCCAAATGATCAACATATCTAAATGTGTCACATAGTTAATTTTGGATGTGAACAACATATCAGATTAGTTAAATAGATGAATGAATATTATTATATTCAACCCACATTAGAAAATATGCTACATAGTTTATTGAGAACCATGTAGTTAATTACTACATAACTGATTTTTCTCTACGTATCCATTTCAGCAATGTAGCTAAAATTCAATTTTAACCATATAGGTGATTTCTAAGTAACTGATTACTGTGACGTAGGTTATTTCATGAAGATATGGGAATATCATATGTTTTTTTAACTGAGATTTAAGGATATGGATAGTTATATATCATGTAGAATATTTAATCCTGAATCTTCAGAGGGTTTAAATGAATAAATGAATGGTAATTAAAATGAGTTTAAATTAGTGAAAAATTGGGAATCAGTTGACTGATTTAAATGTTTTGATCCTTTCACTAAAGATTATGGGATTTACATAATTCAAATATGTAAATATTGAATGTGATATTGTGAGTATAAATATGTGGTGTAGGTTTTGAATAAATTTTTTACTATTTTTATAATAGATAGTTATGTAAATAAGAGAGAATATGCAATACATCTGGTCATTTGTGAAGGTGAAGATGAAATTGGGGAGATTTATTACTTGATCACTTGTGTGAAAGGAAGAAAATTATTCACATGCATGAATTCTCTCATGAATGAGAATAAAATCCTAATATATTGATAAAGAGATCAATAATCCTGATATTGAAATAATATTATTTGAGAAATTCAAATTTTCTTTGAATAATATATTTATTTTTGATGTTGTGACACCCTGCAAAGCTAAGAAGGTCTTATTCATCATCAAAATCATGGATAATCTTTTGAAGAACCGGTGGTTCCATTATAAATAATTACATTCATCCAATATAGGAAGTGTTTGTAACCTTTTTTAACATTATGTGAAAAAATTTCAATACATGTGTCATGAAAATTAATAATGATGATAAAATTCATGAAATAGCCACAGGTTGATCACAGTAAGAAGTATGTTCTCACATTGAGACCAAACCTTGTAAAAATATATTGTGTTTTTCTTTTATTTCTTTTATTTAAATCTCGAAAGAGAGAGTGATGAAAAAGTGGATTATGAATTTAATCATTCATAGGATTTTTTTCAAAAGGAATAATTTATGAAAAGAAAAGTGAAAATTACTACTAATTCACCACCCCCCAGAAGTACCCTTATTGACATGGGCACTATAATTGGTATCAGATAAAACTATATTTCCCTAAGTTTCTACTCATCTAAAGACTATTATAGAGATTTATAATTCTATGAATAGATGAGAAGTTCCTTTTTTTAATGTAAATAATTTTCATGGGTGGAAGAATTGAATGATTCTATATCTATTATCACAAGGGCTAAAAGTAATTCTTTCTCTTATTATAGGTTATCCACCAATTGTAAGAGAAGGTGCCATGAATTTTGAATATAAGAGAAATCATGAGGTTGATGAGAAATTAATAAGTGTTATACTATCATATTTATCTAAAAAAGTATACAAAAAGGTGATGGTGATGTATATATCTAATGAAATGTGTAATAAATTAGATAACATGTATGAAGGAAACATCAAAATCAAAGAATTAAAATTGAAAATATGGAGGGAAATTTTAAAGATATAAGAATGGGTAAATAAGATAATTTTTATAAATGTTTTACAAGGTTAAATGAAAATTTTATCCATATTAGAGGCTTTGGAAAAAACTATAAGATTCAACTATAGTAAAAAAATTAATGAGATACTTTCCTGATAGATTCAATGAAAATATTTAATCTTTGGAAGTAATATAAGATATATTTATTGTTGAACTGAAAAATACATTCCTAAATTATGATATGATAAAATCACTAGTATTTAAGAAATATGAAAAATAATAAATGGATTTCAAAAATTTAAACAAACTAAAGATCGATGTGTAAGAACAGTTTAACTCCCTATGTGATTCAGAGAAAGATGATGAAAGTGATGAGAATCGCTAGATAATCATAGCTCTCATATCTAAAAATATTACAAGGGGTAAATGCAGGTATAAATGAAATCTACCACTTAAATGTTTTAATTTTTTATGCATCAATTATTGGATCATATGAGTATATGATGGTTACAAGAGGGGGTGAATTTTAGTTTAAAAATTAAAACTACCATAAAAACTCATAACCACTTTAGTTAAAAAGATCAGGCTCAGCAGTCATCCAATGATCAGAGTATATGTATCAGACTCCGAAGTCTTAGGATAAATTAGTGTTATTAATCAAGCTCACAAAAAGTACAATAAAACAGATATTAGAAATATTTAGTAAAAAAAACTTTCTAATATAAACTTTACAGTGTAATATAAACCTAGTTAAAAAAATTAATATAAAATATTATAATAAAGTGATAATGACTTGAAAGTTTTATAAAATAAATTATACTCTTTAACCATAATATTTAAGGAAATAAAAATTAATACTTAAAATATAAATAGTCTTTAACCTAACTGTAAGGTATGTATTTACTTAATAGGAAATCCCTCGATATGAATATTGAAATAGCTCTATCTTCCAAAACCCTAGAATCCTTCGAAATGATGATTATTATTAGATATATCTTTCTTAAACCATAAATACCTCGATTATAATATAAGTATCACATGTATTCCTATCCTCAAAATCCCTTGATCTAAACCTCAAACAAAATAATATAATACAAAAGTAAAACTATTCTAAGAATTTTATAATTCCTCACTCAGAATCCTTAGAATAAAAATCTATGAAAGATTACAAAGAGTAAGAATGAGATTTTTGGGCCAAGAATTATTCATATGTGTTGAGTTTCAAAATGAATCTGATCCTATCTCCTCTAATTCACTCTTATTTATAATAATTACTTCAATGGTCATATTTTCCAATAATCTCAGAGTTAGTTTCAATGGCCTTATATTTTCTTCACTAGAAAGCTCAAAAAAACACCTACATTCGAAATCAATTTTATAGCACCACTATAATAATATAATAAATTCAATCTGATAGAAATAATTCCAAAAATCCTATTATTAACTTTTCATAATCTGATGGACTATACTGTTTTTCAATATGATGAACTAAACTATAGTCAGTCTGATGGATTTTAACTATAGTTAGTTTGATGGATATGACTTTGGTCAGTCCAATGTACATAACATTAGTCAATTTGATGTACAATACACTAGTCACTCTAATGGATGAAACTCTAAGTCAGTCTGATGTATTGTATTAAAGAATATAACTTTAATATTCATTTAGCTAGAAACAATTTATTTTTTTAGTAAAAAGGTACGTTTTATAAAAAACATTCTAAAATATATGGGTTATATAAAGTTAGTAAAATAAGGTTTTAAGAAACTATTTGTCATTTTGAAAACCAAAGAATGGAAAACTATAAAGTATAAAATTTTGACTCAATAGGAGGAATTGGATATTTTGTTGTAGATTCTCCAAAAAAGAATAAATTTAGGGAATCATATGAAGAATAAGAAGAATAAGAAAATATACAATGGTATTAAAAATGAAAAACATCTAAAACTTACAAGAAATTTTATGAAAGGAAAAAAAATACATTTGGAATGAAAAATTGAATCAAGTTGATAAAAAAATAACGCAACTCTTCCAAAATTAGTGTGTCATAGGATGAGTGTTCTAGAAACGACACTAACATTATAGCACGTTTTGAAGGAAAGATGATAGCTCTAACTGTAAATAATAATAAATATACAAATCATATATGATTCATATGATGAGGATAGAACTTGATGTCTATATTGAAATAAAAAATGATCACAAGAAGGAAACTAAAAAACTTAAGAATGAATTATTCACAATGAAGTAAAATAAATATAATTTTAACCGTATGGAAGATGGGTACATTGAGGAGATCAAACTTGTCAAGGAAAAGGTGGCTGAACAAGAATGAATCATAAGATAATTAGAGAAAATGATTACAACTTAGGTGGGGGAATGTAAAATGTATAAGTCAAGTTATGTCATGTTTGAAATGAATATCAAAAGAATGAATATTTATTATGTTAAAATTTTTGAAGTAAAGGATGAATAATCTTATAATTATTAGAAAAGTTATGTCGATTATCAGGTAAATTCTAGACCAATTAAATTTAAAAATATTAAATATATATAGCCTAATAATGTAGATTTCATAAGTAATTTTGGGAAAATATGGGCTCATAAAACCACTCAGAGGAAGTCTACTTCTGTTAAGGTTTTATATAGTGACTATAAAAATAAATTTTCCTTAACACCACATGAAAAATAAGGAAGGTCTTGTTTAAAAACTGGAAGTATATTTTCAAAGACAGGCTCAGTATTTTTATGGGAGATCTAGCTTTAGCACCTACTACTAGTTTTGTGGAACTTATGTACACAAAGATTTTGTATGTGGGAATCAATGAATTCCAGAATTTAGGGGGATATTCTTAGATATCAGGAATTAAAAACTTATTAGAATACAAATAGTAAATGAAAACTTATATGTGATGTCATGTAAAAATAGGTTTCAAGTACTTGAGGAATATTATCAAAGATTTTAATATAAAGTTTTAAATACTGAAGTGTGTTTGTCCATGCTTTTAAATATAAAACAATAAAAATTTCCTAAATGTGAGAATATTCAATATAAAAGTAAGATAAAAAATCATTCATTTTGGAAGTTTCATTAAAATATAGTAAAAGAGGAAGACCTTTGATTCTTGATAGTGGTTTCTCTTTACATATGAAAGGAGATAACAATATACTAAAGAATATTCAGTAACATGATGAAGTTTCCATGACCATTGGAAATGATATCTCATTAAAAAATCAAGGGATTTGGTTTGGATAAAACTAAACCATACAAAATGAACTCACTATAGGTTCTATTTGTTTATGGACTCAAAGATAAGTTATTGAGTATCATTCAACTATGTGATGATATTATTGAGGTAATATTCAATAAAAATATTTTTCCCATTAAGATAATTAGTGGTGGAAATATTGTTATAAGATGAGAAAGAACTAATGGGAATTTATTTCAGATTAGAGATCCTAAAAATTACTGTTATCTCATTAATATAGAAGAAAAAAAATTTATAATAGAATAATTAGACATACTGGTGAAAATAATTTGAGTAAGATATATAAATAAAATATGGTTACTGATTTTCCTAAATTAATTTGAGATGAATATTAGGTTTGTACAACTAGTCAAAAAGGAAAAATAGTTCAAGTTAAGCATAAGAGAGTGGTGATATAATCAATTATGCCTCAAGAATTAATTCACTCATATTTTTGTGTGCCTATGAGACAAAAATCTACAAAAGGTTACTTTTATTTTATCAAATTTATTAATGGTTTCACAAGAATGAAAATAGTGTTGTTTGTAATCACAATTCACATGAAGTTGATATTTTTAAGATATATATGAGAGAAGTCCAAATAGATAATATTATTCAAATCAATAAATTGAGATCTGATAATGGGAAGGAATATACTATAAGATTTTTTTAATCTTATATTATTAAGTTTGGGATAATAAATCAATATATAACCCCTTACAAACCACAAAAAAATGGAGTTACCAAGTGAATGAATATAAGTATTGTGAAAATGGGGAGAACAATGCTTAATGAACTTGGAAGATCAAAAAAAAATTTGGAGGGAAGTAGTGTGTATTATTGTGAACATTTAAAAATAATTATTTATTCGGATTAATTCAAATGAGAGTTAATATGAAATATAGTATAATAATAAATCTATAGATAGATACTTTCAAGACTTTGGGATCCCTTGCATCATTAAAATCAAAGACTCAAATTTTAGGAAATTTTATGAGAAAGATAAGGAATGTGTATTTCTTGGATATTTATCTAATGGGAAAGGATAAAAATACTGGAAAAAGAGACTTCACAAAACATTTAACTACTATGATTTTAAAATCATTGAGAACTAACCCATAAAGAATGATTCATATGTAAAAAAAATTGAATAAGATGGTGAAAACAATAGATAGGTTTCTGTGAAAGTTAGTGAAAAATAACTTGAATTTGAACTTCATGTAAGAATTTTTTATTCAGATTTGACATATAATGAAGAGGATTTTAATAAAAAATACCTAAGGTAGATGAAACATGTGGAAAACTAGAATATAATTAGAGAATATTATACACATATTCATACTAGAGGAAATTTGAGATATTATGAGAACACAGTAGATCTAACTAAAAAAAGGAATATTTCTGAAAATCAAACATTTCTTATCTCTTAAATTGATCCAAAATTAGTTAGATAGACCTTTTAACATAAATATTTTATTGATTCTATGAATGAATATTTGATTCAAATTGAAAATAATTCCACATGTGATCTTGTTCCAAGTCCTTATGATAAAAATTTCATTGAAACCAAGTGGTTATTCAAGAACAATCTAAATGAATAGGGAAATATTATCAAGAATAATGATAGACTTTTATACAAGGGTTAATCTCAAGTTTAAGGCATTTTTTTAAAAGTTATAGGCAATGTCACATCTATCAAATGAATTTTAAATTTTTATTCTTAAATGGTGATCTTGAAGAAGAGGTACATATTGAGAAACCTGATGGGTTTTCCTTGAAAATTATGACACATGATTATATAAATTAAATAAGTCTCTTTATGGATTAAAATAGTCCATAATGGCCTAGTATTCAAAGATCAAAAACTTCCTGAAGAATTTAAATTTTTCCCAAGGAAAATTTGAAAGTAACATGTATATAAAAGAAATAAAGATAGGTATGCTTATTATAATTTTATGTAATGATGATATAATTTATATATTTTATAAGGAGAATTATAGTCAAGATTTTATAAAATAAATGATTTAACAGTTTTATATGTCTATTCTTGGTGAGATAAGATACTTCTTGGTATTACATGTCTTTTAAAAATAAAATTTTACTTTCTTATCCCAAGAGAAGTACTCTAGAGAATTATTAAGGAATTTTGAAAGGTAAGAATAAAATCCAATTTATACACCCATTCAAGTGGGTCTAAAGTTATCAAAGGATGCTAATAGAGATAGTGTTAGTTAAAGATAATTCATAATACTAATTGGGATTTTACTTTATCTTACAGCTTAAAACTAGATATTGTATATGTTGGGAGTCTATGTGCTAGATATCAGATTGATCCAAAAGTTTCACATATTATGGCCTCTAAAAAGGGTTCTCAATATATCAAAGTTACTTTGAGTTATGGGATAATTTATAATAAATTATATAGTTTGAATGTGTAAACATTTGTATATGTTGATTGAGAAATTTATTATAATGATATAAGGTCCACCTCGGGTGTAATTTTCCTCTTAGGAGATAGCTATGTGAGTTAGAACTACAAAAAATAAAACTTAGTCACACTAAGTTCTACATTAGTTAGATATGTTACTGAAATAAGATCTTGTACTCAAATGATTTGGATGAAATAATAATTGGATTATTTAAGAGTAAGAATTGAAAAACCTCTCAAAATTCACTGTGATAATAAAATTGTTATAGATCATTCTAAAAAACCTATGAATAATTCATCATCCAAGCATATTGATATCCAATTTCACTTCATAAAAGAGAATGTGGAAAATGGATACATAAACTTTGAATTTATTCCAACTCAAGATCAATTGGTGGATATCTTCTCTAATTTTGTCCATAAGGATATATTTGAGACACTAAGGATGAACATGGGTGTTCAACCCTTTCTGAGTCATTGAAAACCTTTTTTTGAGACCCCCACAAGACTTTATATTCTATGGTCAAAGGGGGATAAAATGCGTATTTTTATTTATCTTTGAGGTGTTTTTTGTGAATCTAAATTTGTGGTTATTATAAAAATAGGTTAAAACATGTGTAACAATTGAGGGGGAGCATCAAAGTCACTTGTACAAAAAACCACTTGGCATTGAGAGATGTAATTCTCTAAAAATAATTACCATATCTAGTTGTGTGGTTTTTGAACAATTATATTTTAGGAATGATATGATTTTACAACTCTTTATGAGTGTTGTTAGAGGTATGGTATTGGTTTACAACAAATCCAAAG